>JACCEG010000337.1:8215-142207 GCA_014065205.1 Tuber brumale | reverse complement strand
TTTTGGAGTCTATTATGTTATGAGAACAAGGCTCTCGGTAGCCTAGGAAGTGTATTTAAGAACTGCTACTCTTCTCGTTAGAAGGAGCAGACTTCGGCAGACAGAGTTTTCAATATACTTGGTTGAACAGTTACTCTCTTCAGTTTGCTTCAAGAATCTTTAGTTTGAGACCTACCAAACATCTCGGAGACTTCAGTAGTCGCAATACAGTAAGAAGTCAATTCAACAACCTTGGCTAAAGCCTCCGGACTTTGAATCGCTAGCTACCGCTTCGGTACAGAACAAAGCCCGTCAACCCTACGATTACCGCATCTCCCGAGAGGCGGTTACAACAATCTCTACCAGTATAAGCCATGATACAAACCTCCTCTCAGTGCTTCCGGTAAACTGAAGTGCTTACAGCTTGTCAACTGGGCTTTGGCTCAACTAATAGAGTCATTTGTCTACAGTGACCAAATGATTTTGGAGGTTGGTGCACCCCGTAGGTGCAAACAGATTACATGTGAAAAGGATCAAGATCTATATGTAATACCGCTATATGATAAGAGGAAGGGAAATGGTTTTAGTATTATAGTATCTGCAAGTATATCATTAGGATATAAGGGTTCAATTTGCATTTGAGTTAAAGAAACAGTAGCTGAGCGACTTGAAAATGCTGAAGAACTTCGTGATGAAAATACAGCAAAGGTTCAATGAATAGAGGAGAGGCGACAAAGAGCAATAATACCAGGCACTAAGGAGTATGAATATCTCCAAGCTCTGAACCAAAATATCGACTTCTTCAATGCAAACCGTGGTCCTACAGAACCTTGTTGGCTACACCAGTGACTCTACTGGTAGTTTAGAGAGGAGACCCTTAGTCGAAGTACGGATGATGGAATGGATTGGTTTCTCTGCCGAAAGCACATCCTTCATGAGTGACTCTATCCCTTCATTGGAAGAATCCAGCAAGAGACAGGTCGGAGATGCTGGCTTGTTGAAGATAATGCGGGCAATCATACAACAGCGGCTCGGATAGATATTGAAGCCCAAGTACAGGGAGTTAGCCAGATCCCATTCTGGCCTCCAAACTCTCCTGACCTCAATGAAATCGAACCATGTTGGAATTACTTAAAGGACTCGATGGCTCAGTATAATTTTGTTGGAAGTAGTGAGGAGACTAAGGACCGGGTACGGGAGGCCTTGGCAATTGAATGGGAGCGTATACCCCAGGAACTGATTGATCGTTTCTGTATGAATTTTCATACAAATTTGCTACAAGTTCGGGCATGTGGAGGGGATAATAGATTTAATGCATGATTCTGTTTAATTTATTGCTGCTTTTATTTCTGTATTTATAGTTCGTTAATTACTGGTTTTTTTTGTGGGTTTGGGGGGGTGGGTGGCAAATTGAAGGCTATACTGCATAGAGGTCGATGGCAGCTATTCCGAAACCGGTGCCAACTCTTGGCGAGGAGGCACGAGTACTCGAGTACGGTACCGGCATTGTTCGCCGTCCCCCTGTTCGTTGTCCCTCCCCTGTGTTAGGGCTGACATGTGATGATGATAGTGTTCCCCCCCGCTGGAGCCTCTGGCCTTAGCTTTTGTGCTATCGTAACTTGAATCGGGGCTCATACTCCGCTGCTTCGCTTAGACTACAACGTCCTGAGAACCTACTCGAGTACTGGTAGGGTTTCTGATTCTTGATAAACCACGCATCCTTTCACCCTTTCACCCTTTCACCCACGATACTCTCACCTCTCTCACTCCACCGGTTGGTTCCCGAAAATGGCATCCTCCTCTTTTAGCCCTGGAGATTGCTCCTCGAGGCCGGAGCAGCGGCTCACGGGCGAGAGTTCTTCAACACGCAGCTCCATTAGCGAGCGTATGGACACTGAGGGAGAGGACGAGCAACCCTTTATCTATGATGCTGAAGAAGAAACAGGGTCGCCACCACCGACTTACGATCATACCCATAGAAAACTCAGACCAAGGCATATTCAATTGATTGGTATTGGGGGGACCATCGGAACCGCTCTCTATGTCTCCATTGGGAGAGGACTGATGCAGGGTGGACCTGCAAGTTTGTTTATTGCCTTCACATTTTGGTACGTTATTTATTTATTTGCCTACCCATCTATCCACCCGTCTGTTTTGAACGTGGTGTTATCGCGGAATCACTCTGCAAATGAGCCATGTTTCCCCTTACCCCTGAGCAGGCTTCCTGGCGAAAATTTCCACGAGAAACCTATCTAGTGGGATCGAATTGGGTCTTTTGAAAGGGGCGGGCAATCTGGCCGGGTTCGGATCGTGGAGTGTGGTTCTCACATTTTTACGCAAGAATTAGGTGTACAGTGATCCTGGGCGTCAACAATTCCATGTCAGAAATGGTTACTTATTTGCCGATATCCTCGCCATTTATTCGTTTTGCTGGTCGTTTCGTCGATGATGCCTTTGGTTTCGCTGCCGGATACAACTTTTTCGTCTATCAAGCAGCCCTTGTGCCATTCGAAGTGGTTGCTTGCAACGTTATTATTCACTATTGGACCGATGAAATTCATGTGGGAATCGTTATCGTCATTGTTCTGTTCTGCTATGCGTGAGTCCTCCTGAACTGTATTTATCCGGAAGATTTTCCCAGCGGACCCCCCCGTCACACAATGAAAGGCCTACTAAATAGTGAACCGTAATGGACCGCTATTCTACGACAGAATCATCAATATATTCGGCGTTGCATGGTACGGTGAATCTGAGTTTTGGTTAGCCCTCGGAAAGGTCATCCTTATCCTCGGCTTAATCGCATTTACCTTCGTGACTATGTTGGGCGGAAACCCGCTAGGGGATCGTTACGGATTTCGGTATTGGAGGGACCCTGGACCATTTGCAGAAAATATCAAGACTGGTGATTTAGGTCGCTTTCTCGGTTTCCTCGCATGCCTCATCCAAGCATCTTTCACCATTGCCGGGCCAGACTATGTATCCATGGCAGCAGGAGAAGCGGAAAACCCGAGGGTTGTTCTCCCGAGGGCCTTCAAGGCAATCTTTTACCGCCTTACGTTCTTCTTCGTCATGGGATCTTTGGCTGTCGGAATTGTCGTCCCATACAACGACCCTGCTATGGCCGCCGCGTTTAAGGAGGGGAAGCCAGGAGCGGCTGCTTCGCCGTACGTAGTTGCAATGGACCGCCTGCGGATCCCGACCCTACCACATATTGTTAATGGGCTGGTTTTGACCTCGGCATTCTCAGCAGGAAATTCATATGTATACTGCGCTAGCAGGAGTTTATATGGGCTTGGTGGGTGGCTTGTGACATCCCACCCCTAGACTATCTTATCTAACGATCCATGGGGTGTTAGCGTTGGAAGGCAAGGCGCCTAGAGTTTTAGCACGATGCACAAAGAGCGGTGTGCCTATATACTCCGTAGCGGTTGTCTTAGCAATCGCCCTTCTATCATTCCTCCAAGTCTCCAACAGTGCGGCCGTAGTCCTCCAATGGTTCGTTAACCTCGTCACCGCCTCCCAGCTAATCAACTTCTCCTTCATGACCTTCACTTTCATAAAGTTCATGAAGGGGCTCGAGGCGCAAGGAATTCCGCGCGACTCACTACCGCACAAGGGATTCTTACAGCCCTACTGCGCTTGGTACTCCTTCGCTGCTACGACGATCATGTGCTTCGTTGGCGGATACACTGTCTTCCTCCCGGGGAACTGGGACATCCCCACTTTCTTATTCTCATACCTTATGATCATGATTGTGCCAGCGCTATTTGTCGGCTGGAAAATCACACACAAGACAAAGTGGCGGAGGCCCGAAGACATCGACCTGTTACAAGATAAGGAGGAGATAGATCAGTACGATAGGGATTACTTCCCAAAGCCACCCCGGTAGGTCGCCGCCAACGCCTCTCTCTTCCCCCTCCTCGTTATCGAAAACTGTGTATCGTGCTGATGATGATAAATAGGGATAAATTCATGAAATATTGGGATGAGATTTTCGGTTAGTTGATTGGATCACTGGCTCGGGGGGGTCGCGGGTTGGGTTTTGTATATGCTATTTACCTGTGCGTGTACGGTATGAGAGATTGTGTTTTTGTTCAGCTGGATTTACCGATAGATTGTGGATTTGAAGAATAGACATGATGCCAATTTCGCCGAGGAAACTGTGATTGGAGAGCTTGCACACTACAGGCAAGGTTGGTTCCGGGCTGTGATGAGGTTGGGCTAGTCTGTTTGCTAGGTCTAGGGATCACCGGTGTGGTAGGACCAAATGCTGCGCAAAGGATCAATCCTAGTGCGCAAGCGCTCTATCCTCAATCGGTCAAACCCTTCCAAAACATCTCGTACTCACATTCACACATGGAGTATTGATCCAGCCATGGACGGAGCTGGGGTTGAAGAGGCCTTCATAAACGTTATCACCCAAATATACAGTAATGCGGTAATATCCGTAGGAAGATTTTCTAGAAATCAGGGGTTTTTTTTTTCTTTCCTGCGATCCGGTCCGATCGTGCATGACAATTCCTGAGCGCCCCCCCAAAAAGAAATCCCTGTTCTCCAGACACCGATCCCCCGCGGCCCAATTGGTTAGCGCATTCGACTGTTAATTGAGCATCTTGCATCTTGGAAGTTTAAGCCTTCCCGGGGAAGAACCTTCCTTGTATCCTCTCTCCCGCCCCGGGGCGTTCCACTGGCGGGGAGGGTGTGGTGGTGATTTTCGCGGGGAAGGAGGGCATCTGGTGCCCCTGGGAGGTGCACCGACGGTTTTGGAGTTTAGTCTACGCGGGTGTGGATTGATATCATACCTTGCTTTGGAGTTGCACTAGACTACTCGTACTCAAGTAGTTTGAGGGGGGGGGTTCTAGGAGCATTATCTAAAGGTGGGTAGCTATTGATCTCGTTTATGGCTAAGGTAGTTGAGTTTAGTTTTCAATTTTTTGGTTAACTATACATTTCCAAAAAAAAACGGTTCAATGTTCCGAGGAGTCTGGAAGACTGAGTCACGTATCATCACTCGCGAATGTTTCCGGTTTTTGACAAACAAGTACAGTACAGTAATTGGGTCCATCGGCGGGAAATGAAAATAGAAGAATGATCTCGTAAGGGCTGGACGTCGAGAAAGCCAATTCTAAAATGTTTTTTTGTACTTGTACCCCCCACTATTAGACTCTCTAGGAGGTGTGTTTGGGACTTTTAAGCTTTCCGCGTATATATCATAATACTCTGAGGAAAGGATTTATGCGAATACCGGAGTTGGATGAACGGTTCTCATAGTCAATGACATGACTGCCTGATATGCCGTAGAGGGAGTGCAAGCACATTTGGTGATTTTTTTTGATGTGTTTATTATACCTTCCGATAATTTTGAAATTCCTAGTTGTATGTAATTTACCGGCCGAACTCCTCCCCCCCCCCCCCTCCTTTCTCTCGAACCACCCAGCACCCACTGGCTCGCCTGGGAGGATTCTTGCATGCGCCTGGCGAACAATCTAATATCGTAGCTGGAATGCCAGTACGGGCTGAATCACGGAATAGAGTTTGGATTTTGCGTATGATACTTGGTCAGGCGAGTTACGAGTTGCTCGCGGAGACATACATACATATATATATATGACAGTTTCTCTATGAGACATTCCATAGCCCGCTAAAAACCAATTTTGCCGGGAGCCCTTGGTGATAGACTAGTAGTGGCGACGGGGCTGTCCGCGCTGCGGGTTAGGAGGTTCTATGATATTAGGAATGGTGGAAGGGGTGTGAGAACAGGAAGGGGCGGGATTATGCCTTGGGGCTCCAAGTAGATTACTACTTGGATGATAGGGCTCCGGCGGTGAGAGGGTGAATCCGATACTTCTTTATCATAGTCCTTTTTATCGCTCCAGGACATCGCTTTGGTATTGGTGCCAGTGGGTTCAGCCTTGTGCCGGTGCTTAGGCGAGTTGCCTGGGGAGCGAAAAATGCAAATTGGATCGGACACTGGGGAAAAATACTTTCTGTAAAGTGTTCGATGAGTAACAGATATCTTTAGATCCTTTAATGGGTGCACTGCTAATTAAATTAGCTTGGCCCTAGTCGGGTAGTTCCGTCCTATCGCCTGTTGTTGGGACTATTCTTAACATATGCCAGAATTATAAAGACTATGGCTCCTTGCGGGCCCGCGTTGGGACCATGCAACAAGTGCTCCAAGTTCTGGTTGTGACTTCGACTGCTAACAGAGCACTTCTCGGCTTTTCAAGTGGTTTGGTAGTGGTAATTCGCGGCCGGGATAGGACTTGTGGTAGACAGCCTGGGGAATAATTCTTCTCTGTCAGCTTATCGTATGGCATCTGCTAGAATTTTCCTGTTATAGGTGAGCTGGAAAACTTCTGGATTAGCAGAATTCGCTGGTAGGTTAGGACAAACTCTTATCCGCGATGAGGAAGAGACCTTGAAAGCCTATGGAATGACCGGCTAAGAGGGCTCTGGAAGAAAACAGCTGGACGCAGAAAAAATGAACTTCCCCGGGAAGGCTTGAACTTCCAACCTCTCGATTAACAGTCGAACGCGCTAACCAATTGCGCCACGGAGAATTTTGCTGAGGTTCCGCCAGTATCAGGATACATAAAGGGTTTCGGTCTTGTGATGAAGGATGCCCGGGGATTCTCTTTCTTGTGGATTGGGTTAACGGATGTGTGGGTATGTCCTGACCCATTAGCGTTAAGTAAGGTTTCGGGGTTCGTTATGAGATATCATAGCGCGCTTGGGGTGTTTTGTCATGGGGCGCGTGGGACTGGGGGCTTCTTATCGCAGCCTTTTATGATAGAAGATCTCTTATATCAATCGAAACATCACCCTTTTCGCTATCCGTGCGAGATGGCCGAGAGTGAGGGCACAGCACTCGGTTGTAGATGAACTTTAGGCGTTAGCAAATCCGAAGCTATGACTGGACAAACTGTGAACACCAGTGAACCCGGCCACGCTAGTCGCACCGGGGACCTCCAACGCATCTACAGTAGGACGAAGGATGGTCGAGGCACCAGGCTTGGTCTGATCTTCCAACGTCTGCAAGGGTGTGAGGATCACGTTCGATTCGATGGACAGTGATCCTTAACAGAGGGCCCGTGGAAATGCTACAAGTTACTTAGCGAAAACCATATACCTAAGTGACTTTCTGTATCGCCCACAAGGGACAACCAAAAAAGATATTAACCACCCCCATTGCCTTGGGGGTTTGTGTGAGTGACTATTTGAGATCTTGGGAGAAATTGAAAACCCAAATATCCAACATATTTTGCACGAGGGCAGGAATTGCGTTGACCCCCTCGGGTCCATTGCCCCCGGAGAGTGTACACTCTAGAGTGAAGGGATGGGAAAGCTTGCTATAGGTAGACTATTCGAACCAAAATAGATATATCGGCTTTCATGCTCTACGCTGCTGTTGAATGCAACTAGATGCAAGGGTAATATTCAAAAGCTATGCTGCGCTCCTACGAGTGATATATTATGATAGTTGTGGCTGTCCAGTAACATTTTTCCAACGAGTGGGAGCTCCGTTCGTTGACCTCATATTTTCTGTTAAAGCGCTGTAGTTATTTTGCATAGGGGGCCTTGTCTTTTTTTTTTGGTCAATTCCATCGTATTCTTGGATGAGCTACTCGAGCATACTCGAGTAGTCTATAGCGATAGCTTTGATGGTCAAGCGTCCTCACCGAGAGAGGTGACGTCACAGATTCAGGGACAAGCCTTCGAGGCTTTGCGGCGAGGCTGAGACACGGTACCCCGCCCGCCCACCTCAATAACCTCCATCTCATCGCAAAGTCGTGCTAAATCAACTCCAACATTTTTACTAGAGATAATGGATACGACCAATAAAGGGATATTTGCTGCGAAGGCCCCACAGGGCACACGCGACTGGTTCGGCAAAGACATAATAATTCGCGACAAGATCATATCGTCGATGGTTGAAGTTTTCAAGCGCCATGGAGCGGCAACAATTGATACCCCGTAAGACACCAAACTTCCTTTTGAAAACGAATAAGTGGTATTGAGCTGGGGCAAGAGTAGTGACCAAATTTCAGCATTTTTGAGCTGTTGGATCCGATGATATCAGGAGGGGATGAGTCTCCGATTTGCAAACTGGCGGATCAAGGGGGGGAGCTCACAGCGTTGAGATGTTCCCTCAGAGACTCGCTCACCAGGTGGTTGGCACTGCGAGGCGTTCGGTCCGCGAAGATATATCAGGTCGGAAAGGAATACCGGCGGGTCGCAGATGGATTTGGCAGAAGCATCGCGGAGGAGAGGATAAGATGTCATTTTGGTGTTGTTGGGGTTTCCGATGGACTACTTGCAGAGGCGGAGATGTTGAGGGTTACTATGGAGGTCCTGGACGGGCTTAAGTTGGGGGCTTATTCTATCAAGATCAACCATTCACTTATCTTAAGGGGGGTGTTGGAGGTGTGTCAAGTGCCCGAGAAGTTGTGGCGAAAGTTGGCGAAGATGATAAACAACATCAGTAAGGTAAATCTCACTCCGTGGAGTGCTGTGGATATTCATGGCCCTCTTAGGGCTCGGCTCTGTGCCTCAGCAGAGGGTCGATTTCTAACTACGTACCAAGACATCTTGGGATGAGGTATACCTAGAGATGACCACAGATTTGGAGCTTGGGAAGGCAATAGCCGATAAACTTGGAGGCTACGTTGCAAAAACGGGTATGTATCGCCTGTAACTATCCTGCAAGATTTTTCTGACTAGAAGCAAGGGGGCAGGCACCTGGTTTACGACCTGCTACTCGATGAGGAACTTGCAAAAAACGTTGCATTTTCCAAAGGAATTAACGAGATGAAAAACTTCTCCGACCTTTTAGAGATATTTGGGGTCACGCCAAGGATCGCTTTTGACCTGTCCCTTGCTCGCCCCGACTTTCTCGACACGGCTTTGGTGTATGAAGTTGTGACACTTCCACTTTCAATCAAGTCAACTGGGAAGACAATTGATAGCGTGGAAATTGCGTCTGGTGCTAGCTATTACCAATGGAGTGGGTATCTCCATAGGGCTGCTTTCCCAATCATCGGGATCGAATTCGAACTGGAGGATATTTTCAAAATCATCGAAGCAAGAGTTCCCGCGGGCCAGGTTTGGGAGACCGAAGTAGACGCGTATGTCATGGCTGTCGGCGGGGGTTTTCCAGTGGAGAGAATGCAAGTGTGTAGGCGACTTTGGGATGCTGGAATTAAGGTCGAGCCCTGATAGCCTTCAAAAGACGGGCCCTGTTAATCTTTACAGGCTGAGTTCCTGCACAAGGACATGCCAGAACCAACATATCGATTCGCTGTTGTCCTTAGTGAGGAGGAGATAAAGCAAGGAAAGGTAAAGATTAAAGAAGTGAGCAACCCGGACAAGCCGGGGTTGGACGTTGATATAGACAATGTTGGACTGGTACTCGCGGGGATGATTAAGGAGAGCAAAGGTGCTAGTGATAGAAAGGATGCCGGGACTGAGGAGGAGGACGACGAAGGCGGGAATTTTAGAGAGCAGGTGGATAGGGTTAGGGTGCAAGGAGGTACTGTGGAGATGGAAGGAGTGAATGTTGAGCTGGATTTTGCAAGGATTAAGGTTAAAGATGCGGAGATTGAGCTCGAGGGGGCAAGGTTTGATATAAAGAAGGTTAAGATAGAGATTCGGGGCTCCAAAGAGGAGTAGAGTTGGTAGAGTGGCAAGTAGTTACTTATGGCAGCGGAGGAGGGTGGGATTGGCAGGTTACTGTGATATATCCCGAGCTTGAGTACCCCAGACCCCTACTACTCTTTTACGCTCGAATAGTAAACGTTAACGGTGGCCAAACATATGCACTAGCTCCACCTGTTCCTTCGTCTTTAGCTTCGGCTTCTCATTAACGGAACATTCACGAGAGCCTACGGTATTAGGGAGCGCTGTGAAAGATGATCATAGAAAATTCCCACTTCAGAGCTATTATGATATCTTATTTGCGAGGAGGGACTCGCGAACCTTCGGTGACAACATGGGCGCCCGGGGAGTGCCCGTGAGGCAGACATCAATTCCTTAGCTTCAACTCTCCCCTTGGTCCCCCCAGGCCTATCCACCAGAAGTGCATTCACGGTTTCATAGTATTGTCCGTGGACAAAATTAACCGCCCATGACAACCACAAACATAATTCTTCGACAAAAACTAAAGTCCCTAACAATAAACTCTCCCCTGCAATCCCACACAATGTGCCTGGATTCAGGAAAACTTTGGCATGTATTTAGAGCATAATCAAAACTATTTAATGTAAAAATCAAATTTTATATAATGAACTCCTGGCTCTGCTGATGAATGGAAAAATAAACAAAAGGTTCTAAAGTAATAAGTAACTCATATCCCTACTTGTGAATACTTGCTATGACAACACATCAGTCAATTGCAACTGAGTTACATGCTTTACATTGTGGGATGAACTCCTCCTGACCTATTTTACCATAGTAAAAAAAATTAGAGTAGTGAGAGATTTTAGAACTAGAGGGCATTTTACTACCGGTATGTAATGTTGCTTTCAGCAATTCTAACAATGTATAGGAGGTATCTTCCATTACTGGTTATTGAATAGAAAAGGGCAATGAAAATACTTTTTTTAAGAGTTGATGCTTGGTGTGTTGCTTTGGGCAATTAATTTTGTCTAGGTATTCAATACAGATAGTCACTCGTGTGTACTAGTACTACACTGTATTACCGACTATCTACCTAAGAGGGTGATTTTTTTTTACGCGGTACGATGAGCCGCATTATGCTAGATACTTGGCGTGTAGTCTATGCCTGCTGCTGCTCCCATTCAATGCTCCCTACAGTGAAGGCAGTGTGAGTACTCGAGTACAGTTCCCCGGGTAACAGGGAAAAAATAGTTCATACTCTACCGGGGATTGGTCTTTCAACACAGCAGAGCCCGACAGCTCTTGATGAAAAATTAGCAGAAGAGATGATGGTAGATCACCCCAAGTCCCCCGAGGGTTTCGCTTTCTCAGAACGGAGTGATGCCGTTGTTACTATACCTGCCAACCCTTGTGACCACCCTTGATCCATCACCGGGTAACCCTTGACTCCCAGAGACCCCTCCGGAAAACTGTGCCAAAACCAAGACTTATGACCACCCCAGCTGCCGCACTAAACCAGTCCTCAAGCATACTGGTACTAATCATGACTAGTGGGCCTCTGGCTGCAGCTCTACCTTGCACTACGAGATAGACGACTTTCCCAGTGTCCTAACCCCGTTCACCCCTTTCCACTCTCCCCGCACTGATACGGTAGAAACCCCGGAAAGTCCAAAATAACTTAGCCCAGACCTCCCGACGGCCTGCGCGGAGACTTGGAACCCGAAACTATGGGGGATATGCACGTCCCTTGACGGGCTGGGGTTCGCGCGGTTGATGGTTCTGCTTGGGAGGAAGCATGACGTCAGACAAAGTTGGTGATCTTTAGGTCCACCTGGGTTTGGGCTTTTGTGTGGGTGCTCGGGTAGGTTTTATGGCTGCTTAGGGATTGGTTGTTGGGTTTTTTTGGGGGGGGGAAGGTTGTTGGGTTAGCCTCGGAAGGCCTCTTGCAAACTTGTCGACATACACTGCTGGTTTAGGGAGAGACTTTGCTCCGGGGTTAGGCTGGGAGATTGTCGGGAGCGGGTCTGGTTGTATGGTAGTGGGTTACGGGAGTGGGTCGGCTGGGGAGTAGTTTCGGGAGGACTACTCGTAGATCATACCCCGGATTTTGTTCTCACGGAAGGATAACGGGTCTTGCGTTTTGATTTGGTTAGTTTTCCCCTTCGGCTGAGGTTTTTGTAATCGTGGTTGGAAGTGGGCGATTCCTGGGTTAGACCTTATTTGAACTAAGGTACCGTTGAGATCGGGATGGGTTTGTGCTTTTTTTTTTCCGGGGGGGTGGGGAAATGATGCGACTGAGCGTTTTTACTTCTTAGTTAAAGACTAATTTAAGCTAGATATCTCAGAGCCATTGCAATAGTCTCGCCGAATCCTGCCTATAGCATAGCCGGACTAAAGCCTGCAACGTACTTCGAACCTAATTGAAATAAAGCCGTTCGCTGCCAGCACCTAGCTCCGACTCCAGGCTCACTTAATTCAATAGCACCGGCAGGCGTTATGTCACTACCCGGTATAAGTGTCGACGAACATCTCTCATACCATACGAGGGCGAGCCGAATCTTCCTGAACAATCTCTTTTCTCACACGAAAAGACCCTGTTACAACACCTCTTGTCATTCCCGGAAACAGTCGAGCACGTATTTTCTCACCACTGAGATAATCACTAGACATCACTCGCTATAGGCCGGGCTGCGGCTGCCGGTCGGATTGGAGAAACCACGGGATGTCTGAGACTGTGGTCCGAATTGTGGTTTTGTGGTGAAGTTGTAAAACTGACGGATGAAATATATTCGCCGTCAACAAGGTCCTGAGGAATAGCAGGCGGCCCAGGGTCTACAGACTGCAAAGTCGAATGAAGGCGTAGGGTATCAAGCTGTTGGCGTTTGATCACTCACTCGCTAAGGTATTAAATGACATACAGTACAATACAACTTCCTATAAAACCCCATCCTCGCCGCTCAACTTCACTTCGCCTTTCAATATCACACAATACCTTCTTTTATCACCATCACAACTGCTCATTACAGCAACTTCACTCGTTACAACAACTTCATTCATTCATTCCAAAATGCACGCTTCAACTCTCTTTCTTCTCGCCATGAGCGCTCTCACTGCAAGCGCAGCCCCCTACCCAGCCCCAGAATACGAGCACCGCGTCGACGGCTACGCCCAGCACCACGAGAAGGAGCCACAGCGCTACAACTTTATCCCAGAACACTACGACGAGAAGCGCTACCACCGCACTCCCAAGAACCCCCCGTACGGAAAGGATTATGTGTATGGCGGCGATGGTTGTGGTGGCGATGGCTATGGCGGCGACGGTTATGGCGGCGATGGTTACGGCAAGGACAAAGATGGGGACAAATTTAAGAAGCATGAGAGCAAAGAGCGCAAACGTAAGGATGACAAGTATTCCAAGGAGTGTGAAGAGAAGGAGGACGAGGTTTACAAGAAGGAAAAGGAGAAGGAGAAAGAGGAGGAGTGCAGGAACTTTGAGGAGTGTGCTGAGTGCAAGGATGAAAAGATCCATGATGAGGAGTGTTGCTTTGAGGAGGGATACGGTATTTCCTCCTTCCCCCCTTCCGGTAGCTTTAGTGGCGGCTGATGATGGGTGGGTGGATGGGCAGGATTCGATAAGGGGATCAAGTACGACAAATGCTACGGCTACTACCGCGACATGAACAAGAAGTACCACGAGGACGAGCACAAGAAAGACAAACAGGCTGCCAAAAAGGACTACTACCGTTGCGAGGAGGAGGATGAGTATAAGAAATGCGAGGACAAAGAGAAATCCGATAAGTGCGAGGAATGCGAGAAATGCGACGAGGACAAGTCCTGCAAGGAGTGCGAGGAGAAGGAAAAGAAGGAGAAGTGTGATCGCGGTGGTGGGAATGGCTATTCTTCCAAGCACCACCGCTAAAGCACCGGTTTAGAGTGCTCTGCTGCCTCTGTTTATAGTGAAGGCATGTGTGCTAGGGGTTTCGAGTATTATGATGGGATTTTTTCTCCCTTCATGTACCTTACTCTTGATGGCCCAGGGATGTATAAATTTTTATAGATGAAATCGAACTGTCTAGTAGAATTTAAAAAAAGTTTGGAATTTAGAATAGAGGCTCGAAACACCAACTCCTCCCGTAGTGAGTGACAAGGACAGCCTAAGTTTCTAGGATTGTGAACGCTGCAGCCAAACGATATTTCCCATGGGAAAACTACTGACTGCGGATAGGAAATGGTTCAACATTGCATCTAGCGGTCTCTTGTCGTCTAGACTACCCTCCGCGTTAAGATCTTCACCCAGTGAAGGAAACGGCAACAAAAAGCTTTCTGGTCAATCTTATACTCGGGTGTAGTGCATGTTTCCAGATTCCCCCCTTCTCAAATGTGGGCCGAGAGGGGTGGGTAGTACAGTACAGTTGCGACAAGAAAGTTACCGATTTCTTGGGAGAAATATTTTTTACTACAGGTTTAAAAATGCCCCCAGTAATACAATATACAAGGCCGTTGCAATCATACCACACAATATTCCATGGCCGCATATCTCATTCCAACATTGCCCGGTAACTTTCTTGTCGCAACTGTACAGATTTAGAATTTAGAGGATGGTTTCCAGATTTTGGCCCGATGTTGGGAAATATGCCAAGACCCTTCCTAAGTTCCATCCAGGATAGTCCTTCACTCTGGCCAAAACTGTGGATCGCCTTCGAGTTTCAGGGTTCCTCACTTGTAGTAATAACAGTAGTCACGTGGCAATGGTCGATATTCCGTAGGCGGCCTCTCGCAGCGATCTACATATCCTATGACAAAGTCTATCCGAATATTGCGCGCCAGAATTTCAATTTAGCTCCTGGAAATTGGAACTAGGTGACTGTATTAAGACAATAAAACAAGCCCAAAGAATGAGACCTGAGGCCTAAGACTTGGAGAATACAGCAGGGAATCTGCCATTTTCCACCAACACGCTTCGGGTTCTCACAAACTGCGACAATGCTTCACTGCCATTCTCAAACCCCAAACCGCTTAATCCCCATCCGCCCGCCGACATCTCTGCCGGCGATTCTCCCCAGGTGTTAACCCAGCAGATACCCGCGTTCATCTTCCCGATCACTCTGTGCGCGGCGTCTATATCCCTGGTAAAAACTCCCGCCGCTAATCCCAGTTCGGTATCATTGGCTCTGCGGACAACCTCCTCTTCTGTCTCATAGGTAAGGATGGACAAGACTGGGCCAAATATCTCATCACGGCAAATGAGCATGGAATCGCTACAGTCGGTAAAGATGGTAGGGGCAACAAAGAACCCTTTTTCGAGTCCTTTCCCATCCGGGAGCGAAACGGCTCCCTTCAACCCACCGCAGAGAAGGCGTGCCCTGTCAACCTCCTCCCCATGCTGAATGTAGGTTTTGACCTTCTTAGAATGGGCCTCTGAAACTAACGGGCCAAAATTGACATTGGGGTCCAGTGGGTCTCCCGCACGAATTCCATCCCTAACCCTCTCGAGTAAAAGCTTCTCGAATTTGGATTTGATGGAAGAATGGACAAAGACCCTAGTGCCGTTGGTGCACACCTGACCGCAAGAGTAAAAATTTGCAACCATGGCAGCATCGGCAGCCAGGCTAAGGTCGGCATCGGGTAACACGATGAACGGGGATTTTCCTCCGAGCTCCAACGTAACATTTTTGAGCGACGAGCCAGCAGCAGAGGCGTAAACCTTTTTCCCGGTTTCCACTTGGCCGGTGAACGAGCTGTACAGTTAGGTCAGCAAGGGCTGCTATGCGGAGGTGAGGACCGACATTTTAGCTACCCCTGAACAGTTGCTAAGCCAAGCCCCCACACCCCCACCTCCATGCACAACATTAAATACCCCACTAGGAAGGCCGGCAGCTGTGAAAACCTCAGCGAGGATGTTTGCGGTGAGGGGCGTAACCTCCGATGGTTTGAAGATGAAAGTGTTTCCGGCTGCCAGAGCAGGCGCACACTTCCAAAGTGCTCTAGAAATTTAGAAATGTCAGAATTGAAATGTCGGACATGCGAGAATCTGGGGCAGGAAAGGAAGAGAAAAATGAAATGTGCAAGAAACGTGGGGCATGGAACAGCTCGGGATCTGGAGATGGATTAAAAAGCTTACATTTGAATCGGGTAATTCCATGCGCCTGTCAACAGTTGAGATGGTCAGAAAACTAAGGGGAAGGGGAGGAAAGGAAAGGAAAAAGAAGGGGGAAATTTATCACCAATCCCCACACAAACACCCAATGGCTCCTTGGTGGTGTAGACCCATGCCTTCTCCCGTAGTCGAATCATCTTCCCTTCCAGGCCACTCAGACAAACGCCGGCAAAGTATTCCAGGACATCAGCCCCAGTGGGTACGTCGACAGTGCTTGTCTCGGAGAACGGCTTTCCGGTATCGAGGCTCTCGACACGGGCAATTTCATCGCTCCTGTCCCGCAGAATGGAAACGGCCTTGTTAAGTATACGGGAACGTTCAATTGGTGTTGTCCTAGACCAAGTCTCGAATGCTTTTGTAGCGGCATCGACCGCATATTGAAGCTCTCTCGGCGAAGCCTCGTGTACCCTCGCGAGTGGAGTGTTTGTGGCGGGGTTGGTTGATGTAAAGAAAGTGGGATTCTCCTCCAGAGAAGGAGGAAAGGTACCATCAATGAATTGGTGTTGGTCAGGAAACATGGTTCGTAATTGTAGATAGGTTTGGTGTTTGTTGTAGGAATAGGAGAAGCTGAGGGGAGAAAAGCGACGCAATCCTTTATCACAAGGAATCCGCACAGAGTTCCACCATGTCGGCAGCCCAAAAATGTTACCCCTTCTCATCGCCTCAAGCCCCGTCGTAACTTATAGCATGGGCTAGAAAAGTTATGTAGGTAAAAAAGACATCTACCGTAGCCTATATCTAAGCATAATAAGGCGGAGATGCGGATGACTGTGCAGCTCGGTTAAGACACGCGAGGCCTCGGCAGTCGTTTGGTTTTGGCCCCCCTGTATGATAATTGATAATTGATGAATTCTTGTACAGTACACAATTAGAAACGCCAAAAGACTACTTGTCGAAATTTCATGGACAAGCATCGCCTCCATAAATTGAGGAACCATACACTCGAGCTAATACAGGCGGAGGATCATATGTGCTGTGTTAGTAGTTGAGATGCAGAGATTTAGAAACTTACATCTTCAGGAATCATCCATTATTATTCTATAATACAAGTACGTACTGTACTGTACCAGACTACCGCACTCGGGTAGAGCACAGTACCTCATTCGTACCGTGGAAACTCTAAAACACTAATCTAGGAACAATCAATCACCTCTAGCAAGCCGGGCGGAATTGAGAACAGAAAGAAACAAAAAAAGTAGAGCAAAAGCTGAACTGGCAAATATCTCTGACTCGATTCCACACCCCCCCCGAGGGAACCATGTACCAGTGCCCCAACTGGATATCTCGCGGACATTGCCTCCTGCAGTTTTCGCAACATAAGCCCTGTCGGCGTCCATTAAGACTCTTTTTCGAAGGGAGTTTTGGGACGGGCGGTAGATTTTATAATTCTGCCCCCCCCCCCCAAGTTGGCAGTTGTGTGAGGAGGTAATTACGGCAAGAGCACAGTACCAAAGGATACCTGGATCCCGGAACTATCCGGATGTAATGTCAAAGGCAGGTTTTAATAAAAGTACATAATATCATACGACGAAAATGCGATCCCTCACTTCCATCGCGTCCGCCGTTAGCCTCAGCAGTAGCATGGCCTCTTTGTCCACCCTGCACCCAAACTACTATCGATCCCCCAAAAACAAAACTTGTGTGTCCATTTGGCATCACTAACGATCACTCGTGTAACTCCCAGCTTCCATTAGCCATCAAACATTGGCGTTAGATTTTGAAGATGTGAAAGAACAATCTGAGCTATCATACCAACTAGTCATAAATGCCCCAACTATTAGTCACAAGGCCCCGTGTTCCAAGGCATGAGAATACCCTATAGTGAGGGGCACCGTCATCCTTCCCCTCCCACCAAATTCCCGGGGCGAGGGTTCCCGCGGTGTCTGAACACCTGCGAACTATAGCCCACTCTCCTCCCGCTCCCAAAACATGTAGACCACCCCATCACGAACACCGGGTGCCTCAAAGCCGCCTAAGCTCAAGAGCCTAGCATCCACATAAATTATTCTGATCCAGACACCTTTCCCCTCACCTTTCCCAAAGTAAAGAGGGATTTCTAGTTCCCCAGGCTCGCACGATTGTTCCCATAGCCACCCCAACTATTCCTTCGGAAAGAGGTAGCGAAGCTTAAAGAATTTGTCTGGTTCGTCGGGTAATTAGGATTTAGCTACTTGAACCCGACCCGACCTAACGAAAACCTGGGCCAGCCCGAGGAAACACGACATTTAGAAACCTTCCTCCTTGGGAAATCGCAATTTGGTGCCCAGCGGACAGTGCAGTTTTGTGTGCGGAAGAGCTCTCATACCGAGAGGAGTAGGAGATAGCATTTGTTGTGTCTTGGGGGTGAGTGCTGGAGGGACACTGTGCAATTCGATACTGCTAGAACTGAAGGATCTAAGATCTAGTATTATCGGTTAGCTTCTTGGTCTAGCTGCGACATCTAAGAGCGGGCTAACTGCCTGTGGTAATGGGTGTTGCGGTATACAACACTTCCTATTTTCTATATGTTAGCTTAGGATATACTGCTTGCTGAGACCTACGCCGCCGGTAGACTACAACTTGCTATAGCCAAATTCTACAGTCCTGTCAAAGGAAAACTAATTGTGCATACTTCCATGCATTAAATCGCCCTGTAGCCTTGTAAAAAAAATGAAAAAAAAGTCTATTTACAGCCCCATAGGTAAGACCATAGCTACCATGCGTTGTAAGAATTTCTTCCATCTGATCGGGGCAAACTCAGGAGGTTAAGACCACCCTATCTACAACGTATGATATCTTTATCCACTTGAAATATTTTAAGTACCACCCTCCCCAAAGACAGGTTCCAGAATACCCAAGATCCTTGCGTGGAGGGCAACTACAACATGCTCAAACAGTCTAACAGTCCAACCATCACAACATCACCCTACAAAATAAAATAGGCCCAAAAGAAATCCACCAAAAACCAAATCTTGACTGTGGCAGGGTTCGAACCTGCGACCGTCTGCGACTTTCAACATTGTAAAGCAGACGCGCTTCCACTGCGCCACACAGCCGTTGGACGTCTTAGTGTATTTACATTTGTTAGTCTACCCAGTCTAGGTGAGAGCTTGCTCTAGCATTAAGAGGCAAGGGGCCAGGAAGACAGTGCCTCTGACTAGCAGTGCCCTTTGGTGTCCGGTGGTCTGGCGCTTTGTGTAGCAGGTAGAAAACCATAGGTAGATGACGCAGCGTCCCCCCCACCCCCGAGGGGTGCCCCAAGCCACATAGCTGGGCCGACCCCTTCCGGGCCGGCACAGATTAAGTTCAAGTGGTCGTGGACCAGTTGGAGAATCCAGAATCTAGGCAGGTTCTGTTTAACTAGAGATTAACCCACTAAGGTTAACAGCGCGAATGCCGATCTTTATAGGCAAGTTTTTGGTCCCAGAAACGCCATTCCTAGGTCTTCAAATATAAGAGCTGATAATGGTGTTTGCAGCCAACTTTCGTAAAGTATGCATAAACCGAACTTCCAGCGTACCCTCTACAGATGATAAACTCGACCTGGAGATTACGGGTTGAAATTCGTAGCAATCGTGGGGGGGTAGAGATTTTAATCTCTTTCTAAAAAGCAATGGGGTCATACCCTATCACTAGCCATTTTAACTTAGGATTGGAGCCGCTCACAGGTGCTTTCTACCAGTTAGTTGTAGCGAGCGTGAGCAAGTTCCCTGTTGTACCGCTTATTAGAGGAGATATTAGTGAGCTCTCCTCCAAACTTCCTACGGGAGCCCTGCACCAAGAATCAACCCGCCCCAAACACACCACATGTTACAGAACCTTGCTGTTCAGCAATGATTGCCCTTGGTGTTATTAATGATGCGCGGCGGGAAATGTGGGCCAAGTGGAATTATTCGATTGAATGAGAAAAAAAGCCCGTAGTTGATTGTGGCTTCGTTCATTGGAAAACAATATTATTATTCTGAAAAGGAAGGTGTAAATATACTAAAACATAATATGCAACTCAACGTCCGTCCAAGAGTCTCCGCCTCCCCCTACTGTTCCAACACGAAGCAGAGATGATCTCAGAAGATTCCTCAAAAGAAAAGAAGCACAAAACTAACATTCCGGATCCGCAGAACTCTCTATCGGCAACACCATCATTTCCGGGCATCTTCCCCCATCACGCCACTGGGGCCTTGGTACTCCACCAGACTCGCCCATGTCCCATATCCGAGCCCCTTCCTGCATTAATAACCGCGACCCGCTATCTCGCAAAATATTGTTCACCTTCCAGCTGGGATTCTGTAGGGAAACTAAATCGGGCGAAACCTCGCTCCGGGGTATCCTAAAACCATGCAAGCATCTCATCTTGCTAGTCAAATCTCCCGTAGTAACGTGTGAATCCACTTTGTAGATGCGCTCCAGAAACTAGTGTTTCTTCAATTGGGTTTTCTGGGTAACTGGGGGTTTTATTGGTTTGTGCCAAGGTAGGTGAGTCCGGCCTCATTTTGGTTGCCCTTCGACTGTGTTTAAGTATCTACTAACCTAGGGGGAACTATTTCGAGACATGGGCTAACTCCTAGGCTATCGGAAAACGGGTGGACTAAACAAACTTCTAGCCCTACGAAGCCAAGACAAACAAAAGGAAGTACTGGTATCATACAGTATTTTTAAAACAGAGGTGAGATCACAAGACAGACCGTGCATGGTCATATTCGCTTGAAATACAGGCTGGGGCCGACACTGCCTACCATTAAGCTAGTCAACTATCACGATATAAGCAAAGATCCTCAGGCAACACTCTCGGGGGTCTTATAAACCTACTAAGCGATCCTTTCCAGGAACGCCAGGGGCTCGTTTCACAAGCCCCGTCCTTCTAGGGGTGCCGTGCGTCTAGAAAACCGGTGATCCCCCGCACGGAAAACATGAACGCATCAAGAAGAGGGTATGATAGCACACTAATTATTATATTCACATCATCTGAGTCCAGATAGCATGATCCAGGTTAGGGGTGCGTTGTCGGGGGTATTGTTTATCAATATCACACAACCTTTCCAAGGCCTCAGGCGTAGTTTCCTTGACCCGGATTCTTTTTTTGATCGGGGTATGCTCCTTAGGTTCTAGGATTGGCAAACCCCCTATTATTATAGCAGATACCTGAGGGGAAAAACTTTGTTCCTCTGGAATGCCTAAAAGGACTATTTTCGTGTTCGAAAAGAACCCGCCAAATGGGCCCATAATGGGTCACTCTGAAAGCACCTAGTATATGTCCCGTTCCAAATTAGTTTTACCTCCATCGCTGGGAAGTTGCCTCCTTGATTTTGAGTTTAGTTGGTTCTAGAACTTGCTTCCCCGACCTCGGCGACCTCTTTCTTCAGCCAATTTCACTGTCTTTGTATACTGGTGGCATTTTGTGCCGAACCGGCACCTTCATTCACAGTCTGCTACATCCACCTACTCTCGCACACCATTGCTATTCACTCCTCACTACATTTCCCATATTTCTAATCCAAACGGATCATCTCAAGTCACTCGGAATGTATTGTCTCATGAGTGGGCAGAAGTGTCGTGCCTTCGTATTTTGTCTAGAGCTTCGATCAGCAACTCTCGCGGTACCAAACACCGCCATGCGATCACAGTTGTTTAGATCCGCTTCTTCCAAAAGATCAACAAAACTAACAAAAACAAACAACTCGATCGGGCGATGATCCCCGCCCTATTCCTGGTGCACACCCCCCCTCACAACTCGTCACTCGTATACTTCGCGCCTACACTCGATTGGTGCTGTTGATAGATTAATATTTCGATCTATACCCGGCAATGCCAATGTGCAACGCAAGACAAACATATATATTCCCCTCAGCCCAGCTCCCATCTATGATTTGTCGATTCCCGTCTGACTGATGCTGCACCAGGTGCCTCCCCTCCCGATGACCTCCGTTTTCACCCCATGTATTCATTCACACTTACCTAGAATGGTGTAAGCATTATGGGTGGTGCATCCCGTGCGAACGATGATCGATCCTGGAAATGCCAATTCGGGTGCGCCTTGGAAATATTATTGTTGGTTGAAACGACATCGCCTCTTGGAATCGCCCATGTGGTCCAGTAACGATCGTGGATGCTCCGGATTATTGGCTACTCAGAATCAACCTCGCCGAGCACAAGGAATAGGCGTGTCGTATAGAATAGGTTGTAACCTTGAGATATGCTATTACACAGCCGCCTTTCGGTGGTGGCGACGGGGTCCCCGGGCTTTCTTACCTGCAATGCTGGATTCCAAGAGACTGGTGGTCCGATGTGACCAACCAACCAACCCTACCCCGGTGGGATTACCCGTGCGTGGATCGCTTCTATGAGGGGTTTTTGTCATTTTTGTTTTGTTCTGTGCTTTATTAATTGCCTGTTTGTATGCCGTTGCGATACGGGAAGGTGCCATGACTGTGGACAGTTTGGGCTCGAGCGATAGACCAGAATATTCCCTCAGTCGGGTTTGATGGACCCTCGCCACAGTGTTATTCCGTTACGCCTGGCTTTCCCTCTATGGAGTTCTGATGCGGAACATATATTGTTCTAGTTCCTGAAGTTCTGCTGTATCCATACAAATAGTTAGCCAAAAGGAATCCGCAGGGACTGAAACAAGGAGCTCAGAGAACATGCGATTGGTATGAGTGATTGTAGCTCAACCCCCCCCCTCCGAGTACCTTAAGGTGCTAATCACGGGAACCCACAACCATTGATTCAATT
The DNA here is from genome assembly GCA_014065205.1 of Tuber brumale. Taxonomy (NCBI): domain Eukaryota; kingdom Fungi; phylum Ascomycota; class Pezizomycetes; order Pezizales; family Tuberaceae; genus Tuber; species Tuber brumale. Next base: position 119,745 of record JACCEG010000337.1, on the reverse strand, counting down.
CTTCGGGACGCTACGAAAATGCAGCAATTGTCGTGTTGTTGTAATTTTATGTCACTAGTATTTCTTGAAGTTTGCCGGCAGTTAACCACGATGATTCACGAGACACTGCTCTCGCAGTCTGCGCACCAAAAGTTAGAATGCATTATATTCAAAACCCTCCGCCTCTTCCACCCAAATCTACACCCAAAACTCCCAAGTACAGTTCTTAGGCCACGCGCTCTACCCAAGAAAGTATCGAACCACCACAGCATAAATTCAATACTCGAGTGACACATTATGAGCGCGCTGCCCGCAGACCGTGACGGCACATGGCTCCAACGAGGCTGAAGAAGGCCACTCACCCCGCTCCACGGCAGCCCACCGCAACGGTGACAAAACCAGCCGAAGTCTGGTCCTCGGACTGAACTGAACGCTTGGGGGTTACGCTCGGGAAATGCCAGTTACGGACCAGCATATTTCTTTTTCTGTTAATCCAGTGGTGTTGTTTTAGGTAACTCGCTACAGCCTACAGGATCAACATGATAGCTGAATGACATCGTAAGGAGACCCTTTATGCGGAAAATGCGGGCTAGGCGCGTGTGGAAATGAAGGTTTTGACCTACATCTGCTCCTGCGGTGCTCGAGTAGAGGGAGTTGTGAATCGACGGGGATGTCGCAGTGACATGGGAGTACCGGTTACGGTATTGCCGCCGAATTCAGTTTTCACTTTCGGTGATGGGGAGAAGTAGAAGGGTCGTTTACCCTGTTTGGAGTGTAGTTCGGCACTTTGCGGGTTGGGTTCGTCTGCGCTTTTTCGCACCTATGCCCGTCATTTGTGTGATGTTTGCTAGGGCGATTGAGGGAATACAGTTAAATCTATTTCACCGGTCCCGGGGGTGCTCACTAACGGTGAAGGAGCCTCGCAATGCCACGGGGCAAGATTCCAGAGTCCTATGGGACACAAGAGGTTTGTTTATTCACAGGCGGATGATGCATGCAATATACAGCCAGAGGATTTAGAAGTGCTCGAGTGGAAGGGGATACTCGCATACTGTATTTGGTATGTTGGGGCGGAGTATGGTGAGTCCGGGAAATGGATGCTCGTGGGTCACGGTGATATGGCACCGGGGCGGCGGGATTGACTCAGGTCTCGGCATGCCGACCACTCATGTTTGCATTCTTTCCCCGCTCCTTTCTTTCCTCCCATTGCACACTTTCCCGACCATTCACCACTCCCCTTTCCCTGGCGTGCTCTCACAACCACTCGGGCCACTCCTTCAGATTCTGACCGAGATGGCAGACGCTCGCCTCGGTGGGACCCGCTCGAAAAAGAAACAAGCCTCCCACCGAATATAGTACTCGTACAATACGAGCAACGAATCGCAACACCGGTAGAATAAACCCAAACTTAGAAACAAAATGAAGGAAACACAGAGTGAGAAAAAAAAAAGAGAAAATGTGCGGAAGTCTCAAATACGGTAGACTGTTTTGTCATCAGGGTGAGCAAAGGCTTGGGGGTTAGAAACGAGCAGCGCGCCGGTGCTTTGGAATATCTCGGTGCTGCAATTGGTCCTGGGAGGCCATTTCGTTGTTTATGCAATGCATGCACCATCATTGGTGTGGGACCAGGGCCGCCATCTGATTCGACGAGGGATATTTCCCTCCCCCCAAGGGCCTCTCCCTCAACTTCTTTATTTATTCCGGTCACGATGTGAGAGGGTGCAGTGGATACGGTTTAGGAGTACTGGCAGGGTAATTCGATCTCGATGGGGTATCATGTTTTTGAGGACGCAATTAGTTGTGCTACAATGCTCGAGTATGAGTTCTCCCATGAGTTGGATGGCGGTACTCGAGTAGAGTGCGGGGACGATACTTATGATACGGCAGGGCAAGCGATAGTCGATACTGGCGGTGGAGGTGGTTGGGCTGGCTGCAGGGCAATATGGAGAAGGGAATGCAGTCTGCTTTGGTAGCGGGCTGCACTGTACTTGTACTAGAGTACCATACAGAGCAATGTTCTTGAGGCTGCCTTCTTATGCAGCAAATACGAAGTGCTGCTTGAGGATGTCTGAGGCTACCATGAATGCAATCGCTCCTTCATGCTAAAGGATGTCCCAGTTACGAGGAGTGCAGTATGATGATACCGATACTACTGTAGACGCAGCGACTGCTACGATCACCGTACGTATCGATAATGGGTTACTCTCAGTTAGCATATCCAATTGTCCCGGCGGGGATCCATCGAGTGGCTTATGTATATCTACATTCCCGGAGCATGCTCAGGTCGGTAGCATGCGATGTATCCTGTATGCACTGCGGAAGAGTCATAGATGGTGATGAGAATTCTGGGGTGAGTTCAAATTAATTATGGGCTGTGAAGAAGGCTCTCTCTTTCGTGCAGCTATGATGAGGCTCTTCGCATGGATGCTACCAAAGAGAGAGTGGCAGACAACAAACCATCTCCATTCTGAGAGTGCTTGAGGGAGGGAAGAGGGATCTGTTGGTGCCTTCTTCTTACGTGTCACCGGTTGCGAGGAAAGAATCACTCGGCTGATGATGGTGAAATGCTTCTTCGTCTTCTCCTCCCCCTTTGCTTTCCCCTCCTTTGATCAAAGCCCTTCCGTGCTTCCTCTCCAGTCATTGCATGAAGCAAGCCATTTACGTTACCCGAGTGCAAATATATCTTTTGGCTGCGATTGTTCGAGCATGGATCGGATTGAGAAATAAGGGACCCAAGTTGATAAAATATCGCGAATGTTAGTCATCACACACGTACTCGGGGAATTGTTTTCCTTCAGTAGTGATAAACCACGTCACGCTGCACGTCGAAGGGGTTTTGGTGAGGGGGTGGATCAGGGAGCAATAAATTTACAGTGAACGAGTGAGCTTTTGAATTGAGAGCAAAAAGGGTGTGTGTGTGTGGAATGAACGGGGGAGGGAGAAAGAAAAAAAAAAAAAAAGTGTGTGGCAGAGCAACAAGCATCTGCACCAACATCACCAGTGGTAGAGAGGAATGTAAAAAAATAAAAATAATAAAAATAAAAATAAAGAGAAGCTGCCAGACCAAAGGAAACTCCGCATATCAATGCGAGATACTATCATCTCTTTTCTTTTTTCATGGTCCCAATCGCAAAGATTATTTCTTTCCAATCAGTGAATTGAATGTAGGAAGCACCTTCGCCGACAGCCATCGCCTATACCCCACTGCGCTGTAATTTTACTGTTTTTCCTGTTTCCCGGTCCAACTTCCCCTCCTCTGCCTCCTACTTCTTCCCTTCCATCCCCTCCTTCCATCCTTTCCCCCTTCTTCCCTCTTCACACCTTTGGCCTTGTCTTCTCACTGCGAGCATTTTTATTTTTATACCTTACTCTCCCCCTCACCCTCCCTTTCCCTTACTACCCTTCCCTTCCCTTCCCTCCTCCTAACCCATCACTCCCCTAGATAGCGGATGGTTTGATTATATCCGGCGGGCTTTGGTTTAGCATTTCAACCTCCTAACTGATATTCGGAGCATTGTGATCACTCTTTAGCCTCTGCCCAGCAATCTGTCATAACGTGATAGCTCTCCCAGCCATCGGGCGTCGCCACGGTGAAGATGTCAAGCTCTTACGGAGCCCAGCCCTCCTCACCTTTTTATGCCCAGCAACAGCCGTCGCACACCAATCATGGAGCCCCGCCCCCGCAACACCAACACCAGCAACAATCATCCTATATAGCGACTTCTCCGGCCTCCGCTCACAGTTATCCCCCCTCACCTCCGCAGCAAGCTCCACCGAGACCGCACACAACTGCGCCGTATCCTGGCTCCAGCTTTGCCCCCCCACTCTCTGCAGGACCCGGTAGTTATTACCAGCAGTTTCCACCCCAGCAGCCACAGCAACAACAACCCCAGCAAGGCTACCGCCCTCAGCAACAGCAAGCACAGCAAGCAACATCCGATTACGGTGGCCCGCAACAACCCCAGCAATCGGGAAATTACTATGCCCAAACCCCGACTGCTCCAGCGCCACCGGCACCATCTGCGGGATACACTTCGGATATTCCACATCTTGCGAGTAGTCACGGAGTGCCACCGGAAGTAGTACAGAAACTTGCAGCTGACCTGATGAGGAGTATCCAGCAATCTAATATACCACCGCCGACAGTTGCTCCAGTCGGGCCTCCCCCAAGACTCGATCACCCCGCCCCACCTGGGGGGGCGCCAGCCCCCAGTATGGGACTACCGCCATCACAACCGCCACAGATTCTGCAGCAGCAACAGCCCCCACAAATGCCAATTCCCGGTTCTTTTCCTTCCTACGCTCCAGCACCTGCCCCACAGGAACCTCCGCAGGTCCCTCACCACCACCAATACCGACAGCAGCAGCAGCAGCAGCCACAAGGATATCCACCACAACAGCAAGGGTACTTTCCACCGCAACCGGTGCCTGCAAGTTCCGCTCCGTCGGCTCCACCCCCAGTTGACCTTAAGGGCCCACCGCCAGGCCCTAGTCACCCCCAGATGCATGCACGACAGAACGATCCCCCACGCCGCGAGGCTTCCCAGCGTTATAGGTCCAATACTACCTCAACCCATCACAGCCACACATCAACGCCGGGAACCTCGACTTCTTCCGGTCCCGCTGCTAGACCCACGAAAATGGAAGATGGGAGCGTTCATTATGAAATATGGGGAGATTTGGTTGATCAAGAGCCGGGAAAGGAGCCAATGCCGAAGGAGAAGTTGGTGCGTTTGTTCCGGGGAATTGCAAATTATATCGTAAGTTTACCCGTGCGCCATGCCAGATATTTCGGGTTAACCTCTGGTAGATCAAAGAACGAACGCCAGCAGAGAGCATCGTTATCACTCCTGACAAGATGATCGATTTTTATGCGGTAAATACTGTGGATGGTGATATGAATTGGAAAGGTTGATATATACTGGTTTCCCGATACCTTGTGAAGGCGTTTGTTAACCCGCTTCTCCAACCTAGGTTACTTCAACCGGACGGAATCCTCCTTATCTTCCATTTATAGGGCCTTGGGCTGCGAGCACTTTTACGTCCCCACCAGTCGGGAGCAGAAGCCCACTATTCCGGCTCTGACTCCTCTGGGTTTTGAAACATGGATGTTTACTCAGCTCATGACTGACCCTTCGCGTGAGGCGGCTCGGATACAGAAAGTCGTGGCATCATGGCCGATTCACGACACGAAGGAGGGTCGGAGATTCCCGAAATCCATCCCAAGGCGCTGTTTCCCCGAGAAGGAGGACTCAGTGATTTACCAGGGATGGTGGCAAGTATGGCAAGAGGTTCCACCAGATCTTGAAGACGAAGAGGAGGAGCAAGCTCCTTTGGCTCTACCGGCACCAGGCGATAGTAGTGGTAACAGATACTACGGGCCTCCTCCACTCCACGGTCCCCTATCGGGAGCCGATTACGCCACCGCCGCGCCAATGGCGAGGAAGAAACCCCCACAGAAATACCCACCCAACCCACAGGACATGAACGATGATGAGTTGGATGCATTTATTGAGAGCGGAAAGGATAAATCTCCTCCGATGGAAAGAAACCGTAAGCCCTATGCATCTAGTACCGGGAATCCTGGATGGAAAGAAGAACTAAACCCTCGTCCCACTCTCGGTGAAGACAAAGCATCCTCGACACGGAACGGCCCTCCACCACCATCTCGCCCGCATACCTCTCATGGCCATCATCCATCACGAGATGCTCGAGAGTTCCGAGAAGAACCCTACGCGAAACCAGGCCCCGATAGAGACCCCCGTGACTCTAGAGATCCAAGGGAGATGCGGGACCCACGGGACCCACGGGACCAACGGGACCCACGGGACCAACGGGACCCACGGGATTTGTCGGATTCACCCGAGGGTCCACTCGGGCGGAGTAAGTCAACCCGCCGTGGCCATCAACGAGAGCGTTCCGAGTATCGCCGCCCCCACCCTCATCGACACTCCCACTCCCGCCACCGCGGTGGAGGTCGCCGCGACCGATCTCCCGCGGATGAGCTTGACCAAGAGTGGTCTGGGTCTAGTGGGGTATCTGCCCAAACCCCCACCAGTGCCCCCGACGCTGGTGTCCCCATACCAAGTGCCGCTCCCGCCCCACCTCCCCTAGACGCTCAAGATCGGCGGTCTCGTGCCCAGCGCAAGGCAGAGGAAGTTGCACGAGTTGCACGTCAGCAGGAGGAACTTCTCCGCGGGTTTGGGCCCGCTGGGCGCTATGTACCCCCCGCCGATGCATACGAGTATAACCCCTCTTTTTCCTTTACGTAACGAACCTGAAGCTTATAATTGTGACATAGGTATGACGAATTTGCGGGGCCGCCGCGGGGCCGTGGGGGGGAGAGGGATGATAGGAGGGTGGCCGAGTACGCCTATCAGGATGAGTATGACAGAGACCGACGCGAGCAGCCCGGGGGCGGGGCGGGGGGAGGTAGACGCAGTAGTCATTATGGCGGGGACAGGGGAAGGGCGAGAGATCGCTCTTCATACTGGGCCCCATGATGATGATGACCCAAGATTTGGATGGGCCATATGGGCAGCGATGGCGGTTGCCGCTTGGTTGTGAGATGATACCATGTTGGTTTCTTATCTTCCCCCTTTCGTCTTTCATCACGGGGAAGTAAAAGCTATTGCGGCGTGGCTCTGGCGTTTGTTTTCCCGGGGCTTTTTTCTTGTTCGAGCGTGTTTTAGTATTATTTCGTTTCATCATTTTTTCATTGGTCGTGATATGTATACCCTCTTCATTCCTATGCGCCTGGTGTTCTTTTATGATATGAATGAGTTGATGGCCTGGGTAGTTTTTTTTTTTGGAATCCTTTTTCTTTTTTCTTTTTTCGATCTCAATTGTCTTGGTAGGATAGGCATACCGTAGTGTACGATACACTGAAAACCTGAACGGTGAATATTATTCCCCTATTCTTGATCAAGGAGTTTTCTTGTGACGTCCTCGAAGCACCTCATGATGTGTTTTGTTGCTGAGAATTGGATGAGTAGTTTTTTTTGTGCTGAGTTAGGTACGAAGGCAGATAAAATTATTTAGGTAACTTGGCCTTTCGGTGAAATATCGTGAAGTAAACTAGAGGAACCGTCTCCTAAATTTTGGCGTAGGGTGTAACTTGGTTCTGCCTATGCCTCCCGGACTGAAGTTCATGTGTGCGAGGTCACATATGATCACTCGAAACTACCAGAACCCTCTCGCGGATCGTGTGAAGTTTCCGATTACGAAATGTTCCGCGCGTCCGCTGTTTTTGTGACAACTCTTGTAGTCGTTTGATGATAGCGATAATATGTGTGTCCAATATCAAACCGCCTGCATACTGTTTTCCCCACCGTGATCTCGCCTTGTAAAGCTTTAGGCCCCGTTTGACCCCCCCTCCGGATTTGGACTTAAAAATCCGTGTTTAGATCTGGGCTTGGAACAGGACAGGATCCCCTTTTCAGAATAGATCAGAATTTCTAACCCGAACTTTCATAGTCAAACTCCTGCTTAACCTCGAAGAAAAACTTTCCACAAACCTACTCTAATATCAGAGGACTTTCCCTTCTCCTTATCCTCATATCTGTTACGAAAATGATCAAAGGTTAACGATAGTCTACATCTAGCTCCTGTCATGAGTCTAGATTTTCAAGTTTTTAGATGTTTCTTCTGAAGTCCGGATTTGAGGTCCGAATCCTAGTCTAGTCCGGGTGCACCAAATCGAGCCATATGTTTCTCTGAATACGCTCTCGGGCACCCTACCTTACTATCTCAACCCAGGGGCTGTTTGGCTCGCCGCCGATTGAGCAGCCCGTCATATCAAAATGCGTTCACTAAAATTTGCAAACCACGTTTTGAAACTGGCTCACTACCGAGCAGTTTGGGGAGGAAGAATTGCAAAATAAGTTTTGCAAACCACATTGTGCCAAGAACTCGGCTTGGTGATATGTCCTTTAAGGTGGCATTGACACCTTCTGGCGTGATCCTGTAAACGCCTTTTTGGGATTTTCCCAAAGCCCGTTTTCAAAACGACGATATCCCAAGCACTTCTGGTATCCCAAATCATGTTTTAAGGTGAACAACTCGCTCGGCTGCTAGCCAGACAGCTCCTTAGCGGCGAACCTCATACCCTATATGCTGTGGCTCCGAGCTATGATATCATATGAGATTTTGTCATTTGAACGGATTCTATCGGTTTTAGTTGATGGCTCAGGAAGGAACTTATTTGGTGAGGGTTGGAGTTTTGGAGGCTATATACAGTATATAACTGGCGACCCATTGGAGATCTTTGACCATGGGTATGATACTTCCCGGTGAGTCGGCGTCCACTCCCCCATACCCGTGAAAGTAATTGAGAATCTCAGGAGAGGACGTTGGAGTTGCCACCTCTGATTAGTTATGTCCGTTGCATTTTTCTTTTTACTTGTCTCACCCGAAGACTGAAAGAGGCTCTTTTTGCTGCCTTTTCTCCCCTCACGGCAGTCCTAAGGGGGAAATTCTGGACGTCCTAGCGTCATTCTCAATTGTTCCAGCTTTTAGGGTGGTTCAACCTCAGTTGATTTGGTTGTTTCTGGCTTGTTTCCAGAGTAGCGCATGACCATGGCTCGCCTTAGCAGGAGAGGTAAGCTCTCACTACTGCACAACGAGTCGATTCCATAAAGTGCTCGCGATAACATTGGTCGAGTATTTAGAAATAGTTATAAAGGTTGAATGCTATAGTACCAAGGCGTGGATCAGGACTCTCCTTATTTTGAATGTCCCAAACACAATCCCGGGGGCGGTCCGACCATTTGGCCAATGGCGTCCCTATCTTCCTTAGATACATGCAACGGAGTGCTGGCAGAGTGCGGCGTGGGGTGAGCCATACTCCGATCAGCCCGATAACCCTATCATTGACAAAGTATGGTATTTGAGGTGACCATACGGTGGGTAGTACTTGTAGAGCAATCAGTCCCTCACACTTTGTGGGGGGACGCAGGTACCAGTGGCTAACCAGTTACCTGTGCTGAATCTCACCACCTATCAGAATTCAGCTCTACATACCACCCCCCGTTATCAAGCTGGGGCCGCTCAAGAAAGGAAAACAACGCAGTCCCCGAAACCCCCCACACCGGCGAGTATTTTTCATAGGCTCAAAAGTAACTTATCTTATCCCCTGTCGAACAACGCCTTTCAAACTTTCTGACTCACCATTTTACCCAAGCGAGCGCCAACCGAACCCCTATCTATTGCTTGGGTTCTATACCCATGGCGATGATCTGCCGTGCTTGAAGCCACCTCACGCTGAAATCAAAACACCACCTCACCTCACCACCACAACACATCACCACATCGCCATTCCCACGAGCAGAGTTTTCTCCCCCCCCCATGAGTCGTATAAAAAGGAATACCGCCCCTAGCCGGCGAAAGCAGCGGAGTCAAAGAAAGCAAGTCGATAGCACCGACAAGCAAGATGAAGAAATATACGAGTGCATTGTCGTGCGGTTTGTCACCTCTAGTTTTATTTTTTCTTGACGGGGGGTGAAATATGGTCGCTGATTCCGCTAGATTTCCTGGCGAGATCGGGGCGCGTGGGGAGACACGCGAAGGCGTGAGCACGCCGAAAACGACCGGCGGTGTCGCTCAAGCTGTGGACTCAGCGGAGCATGTGACGTGCCCGAATGATACGCTCCCTGTGAGGGCGTCTGGGGCGAGAAATACACGCTCGCAGGCTCAGACAAGGGCCTTTGCGCAAGAGTCCGAGCAAAGTGCATTTACTCCCGCCCGCGGGGTGCGACCACGGAGGTCGGCGTGTGGAAACCGAATACACAAAGCTCCATACGGGGAGATGAACGGTATTTTCACCCCCCCGCAGCCAGCCGCTACTCGCGAGAGGAAAGCGAGAGTGGCGGATACACCAGAGACAAATCCGCCGGCTCGGCGAGGTGCCCGGGATACATCCAATCATGATCCCGCCGCACCAATAGCCGAAACACCAAAGCCGATCCTTAGGCGGTCCACAAGAAAAATCCCAGTTTCGTATCCCCCGCCTGCGGAGACAGGGCGGAGCCTTGCGAGGCCAGCTAGGAGGCCCAGGGCGCAGGTGAGCCGGGATTCGGGGGTTATCATGTTTCGCTCGGAGATAGACTACGACATACCAACGGAATTTGAGGAGAGTAACGTTCGGGCGGATCTGACGGGTGCGTATCCGTGATCACTCCCGGGGGATTGTCTTCAAGAGGTAGGGGAGAGAGAATGCTGATGAATGAATAGATAGACCGGCCATTCCGGTGGGGCGGGGGTGGGGGTTGAGTCGCGGGGGATGAACAATCTGGCCGTTCGATGCGCTATGATTAATTTTTGGAGTCTATAGTGTAATTGTTTAGGACTGTATAAGTTTATGGAATCCCGGAGAAACTGTTGTTCTTGGGGGGGGGGGGGGAAGAGAGACGTTTACTTGCCTGAGGGAGAGGGCGAGGTTTTGTTTGTTCGACGGTTATGAAATTTGAGCCGGGGGGGCGCGTTTTTCGGAGGTACATGTTTCGGAGGTATATTTTTCGGAGGTACATTTTATCAGACTTAAGTTCAGGCGAGCGACGGGCCATATATATACGCCTGGAGCAAGATCGCTATCGTAGGTATAGGAGTTCTGGAATATTTACACTGCTAGTTAACGAGAGAGAGAAAGTCGGCAGCGTGGGATCGCCGTCAGATTCGGCCATTTCTGGTGAGCGGGCAAAAGCTATACACAAGTATGGGCTCTCTAGAATTGCTATTTAGGTGGCCTTGCTCTTCCAGATTAGCAGGAGAGGCCGTTTGAAAACCGCAGGAGATAATCCAAAATCCAATTTTTATCGCATTGCTGGATAAAATATATAGTTTATCACGAAGACATCCGACCAAACAGGGACTTTGGCTTAGATACGCCGACAGTGTGATACCGGAGCCCGGTTAATCCACATCGAGGTCAGGAAGTCCCGATTCACGATGTGGGACCCGGGCCAGAGCTACTCCGGGCGTGCAGTGTTTTTTGAACCGGGAAGGGGGGGAGGCAGTTATGGCCAATACTGCAAACCAATCACCCACTTTGTACCTCGTGCCTACTCTGTGAGATCCAGTGTGAAAAGAGGATTTGGACCAAGAGGGTACGCCAAATGAAAACCCAAACGGGTCGCAGATATAAAGGGGAGAGCTCGGTAGATGAACTGCTATTCCGACGGGCCGTTGGCTGGTCTTGTCCTTGCTTTCGATCGGCTCCAAGTACTGCCATATCTCAATCAATGCACTTCTATCTGGCCCAATAGTCTGTCTTTAGTCCATGTCATTCGGCGGATATGTTTACGTGCCCATAAGTTATCCGATGCGGGTTTTTATTGTTATGGATTCGTGATACTGGATGGTTTGTATTGGGAACCCATTTGGATAGAAGTGGAAGTGGTGGTGGGTTATCTCCCTGTACTGTACATTGTGACTAGTTCCGGGACTCATTGTCTGCTGCCCCTGAAATAGGGGTATAATTGGCATCGAATATGCGGAGAGGGAGGGCCCTCGCGATAAGGGGCTCCCGGGACGTTCATATATGCTTTTTGGCCCCAGAGGACTACAAAAGTGGATCCATAGATAAATTCTAGGTAAGGTATTATAGCAGGACCAGATACGGGCTTCTGCGAAGCACTTAACTCTGGATACCTCAGCCTGTTTCTCATACTTTGTAAATTTATCGTAATATGTCTGAATCCAGCGAGAGAGCACTGGTGTCATGAAAGATGGATTGTTAATTTGGTTACTGGGTCTAACAGGGCCGTGTCGCTCTGACAAACATAGGGGCTGTTTGGCATACCATCATTTTGAGATGACCGTCATATCAAAACACGTTTTGCTAAACACGTTTTTGAAAAACTCTCTAAACGCGTTTTTGCAAACAACACTCTGCCAAAAACTCTGTAATTTAGAAACTGTTATCTAGGGGGGTTTTTTTTTGTTGAAAATTGAGCAAAAGGAGATAAGGGTTTTTAACACCGGAATCCTGGTTATGATAAAATAAATTTCGAGAGTAATAATAATAAGACATAGCAATTGACTTCTAAACCTATCAATACAGATTCAACTCTTATTCCAACTTTACTTGAATTAAATATCATACTTTTGCTTCTCTGAAATTTTACGATACTAGTGCCCAAGTCCGAGTCGAATGATATACCGGTAGAGGATGACGAGATCCTAACTGAATCGCTGGGAAGAGGTATCATACAAGCACTGGCAGCAGTCAAAGGACTAGGAACAAACGAGGAGGCTACAGACAGACTTGGAAGCAGGAAAAACCACAAGGACTCGGAAGTGGGCCAAAGGAGCTGTAAGTGGTAGAGGGGCTTGGCCGAATGGAGAGGCTGCTGATAGACTTGAAAGTAGCAGAACGACTCGGAATTGGCTGCAGCCTGAGGTTCTTGGGTGGACTAGGGCGGGGGGGGGCGGCAGAATAATCGGTAAGAAGCTAAGGGAGCTGCGAACAGTTACAAGGACTCTGACACAGCAGATAGACTCCACAGCAGTAGAAGGACCCCTCCAGCAGTAGAAGCGGAAGGGATTAGTCGACCTGCTAAGTGGTTTAGAAAAGGGTGTTTTGTCTATATTCATTCATTCCGATTATACTTTCTATGCCAGTGATACAGTTATTTCTTTCCTGAAAGTATCATACACTATTATAAATTTGTGTCGCCATTAAGATAAGATCATTTACAATCCTAAAGTAAAAAAAAAATCACCAAAACGTGTTTTTGAAAAATTGCGCAAAAAACTCGTTTTTGCAAAATTTAATGATGAACATGCCAAACACACCACCGTCACCGAAAACACATGTGTTTTGGGCCCCAGAAACGCGTTTTTGAGATGACTGTCATCTCAAATTACGGTGTGCCAAACAGACAGCCCCTTATAACTGCTATCATAACTGATAGTGAACACCGTTCATGCACCTATACAGTACACTTAGTGGTTTATCCAGTCCTTATAAATTCTAATTGATAGTGGTATCCTGCCTGCCTGCCATGATATGTATGGTAACGCGCCTTTGGATTTCGGACGTTGGGTCATTTTGCTAAGACCATCGGTTTTTTATATTATATCTTCTGGCGAAAGCGAATAAATCCTGAACGGGCAAGCATTAGGTATTTAACAGAAACACCACAGACCACCTGTAGCTATCTCCCCACAAATTCCTACATCCCATTTACAAGTGTCATACCTCTCACCGAAACAAATCCAAGCAACAAAAAAGGGGCAAAAAAGTCAATGGCAAAAAAACCATTCTGGCCTTGGGCAAGTAGACATCTTGGATTATCAACGGGCTTGCATTCTATAAGCTGCTGTTGCTGTTTAATCTCTAACAGGGTTAGCACGATAATAGAGTATTGAGTAAGAATCACGATACAATACCCTCCGCCCGCCGCCCTGCTGACCCTTTAGGACATGAACGCAGTGCTCTGCCTGAGCAAGATATCAGGCTTGTGAGCGTCCAGGATGGAAAACAAGGGCGGAGTTAATCATAATTGGAGGGGTGGTGGAGGATAGTAGACTCCAAGAACCCACATGCTGGAAAATTCCCTGTTTTTTTTTTAAAAAAAAAATGTTTGTAGTGCTCTCCATAATTATTGCAGTTATGATTCTCTAAGAAATAGGCATTGTAAGTACAACCTCCTGGATACAATGTACTCTCTTTGGAATTTAAATATTTACAGCTTTGAAGTATGTATTAACTTTTTCCTGGGCCTACTTTTTCCACTACATTTTTTGTTGATCCTGCCTTGAAGCGTATAAGGAGATGGTCGACTTTAATATATTATCATAAATTAATTGTTATACAGAAAAGGCATGAGCGCCAAGAGGCGGCGCATACTCAGATACTTAGGGAAATGCCCTCTTCCATCCTGTCCTATAGCAACTACTGATGCTTTTCCAACTGACAGATATGCCTTGACATGGCCATATATCAACATATTATGCTGTGGGGGTTATTCCATCGGCTATTATAGTAACGATGCTTTTGGAATGAGACGGTGCGAATCCTAATATGGGAGACACCGAATATGGCTGCACATCGATCTCATGGGCCGCTAAGAACGGACATGATGGGGTGGTCAAGATCTTTTGGAAAAAGTTGATATCAATCTCCATACGCCAGACATCGAATATGGCTAGACATCACATTCATGGGCTGCTAAGCTCGGGCATGAGGGGGTAATAAATATGCCTTTGGGACGAGAGGATATCAAGCCCAATACGGCAGGCACCCACTATGGCCGGGCACGACTCTTATGGGCCACCAGGAACGGGCATGAGGGGGTGGTAAAGATGCTCTTAGAAAGGAAAGGTGTCTGTACCGCCACGCTAGATAGCCGGGGACTAAACACTACCGCGGCCCTATTTCTCTAAAGGACATCCCGACGTTGTGAGGATCCTAGGGGGCCGGAAAAATGTCAATCCCAACACTGTAGATTAAGGTGGTCCGGAATCTCTTCCACCCTCCTTTAGACATGAAAGCGAGGGTGTGGTAAAGATGCAATTCAAAGGCGATAGTACTAACACCAACACCACAAACCTTAACGCCCGACATGCACTCCGATCGGTAGACCCGGATGAGCAAGAAGGGGCACCGGACCTCCAGGACCCTGTTTCCAAGTCCGCAGGTAGAAATCTCTCCTCAATCCAGCCGACCACGCGGCCTAGACCACATCCCACGCTGCCCCAGAGCTTCAGGTACCGGTACCCTCCCGTGAAAACTAACACCCATCCCAACACCCGATTAACCCTCTTGCTTGCTGCCGACTTGTATACTATCATCACCTCTTTCGTTTCCCTTTTAGCATTTCTCGTTTATATCCTTCCTTCTTCGCTTCTAGGCATGCTCCCGTTTCGTCAGAGGTTTCCGAGTCAGTGATTGGTATTGGCAAGGCCTCTTTCCGTCTATTTATATGTAAATACACATTTCTGGTACTGTACGGGTGTTTTTTTTTTTCCTGTTTCAGCTGGCCATTTGTCCATGATACTTTCTCTCCCTATGCTTTTCTTCTCTTAGCCTTTTTGCTATGGAGAAGTCATGGTTGAACTTAGTTCTAGGATCCTGTCTCTTGTCTTTTTTTTTTAGAGTGGGGAATGTGAGGGAAGGGACAACTGCTGCTTGCAGTGAAGTCGCTCGGCCGTGGATATGGTAAATATACACATTACAGTATGATAAGACCTCCAATATTTCCCGCCTCCGGGGCTTCCGACCCTCTACTGGCTCTGGGGCTTTTAGATTTACACTATTTGAGGTATGGGGATTCCCCTGGAAGTTCTAACCCTTCTATATTTTCCAATTCCAGCACATTCCAAGGGTCTTAATTCTAGAAAACACCTGTCGGATATAAATTAGCATGAAAAGAAAAAAAAAAGGAAGGAAGGAGAAGAGAAGAAAACAGACCAGGAGGAAGCACAAGGGGATTTCTGTAACGCTACAGTTTCCTCGATTCAGAGGAGGAGCTGGAGGAGGAGGATAGAGGGTTATGCTCGGCAAGGAGGCATCGGCGGTAGCACAGTGGTTAATCCAGAGGCTTTCGGACGATAAAAAAGTTGGTGTTGGGGTGCTAAAGGTAGAAAAAGCTCTTAGGGAATCGAAGAGGATATGGGGAGTGCAGAGGCACCAAGAATCTACTATATAATGGGGTATTTTTTTCATATTTCACTGCTGAAATTGGTTCGAAGTAGTAGCTATTATGCATTTAATATTATATCCCTCAGCTTGTTCCCAAGGCATGTAACTGTATTGTCCACGGGCAAAATTAACTAGCTCTCAACGGCAACGGCAACGGCAACGCTCCCCTCATCACCCCGCTCCCTCAACACTTCCTAAAGAAATTGCTCTACACCTACCAAAACCAAACCAATTTACTTGATTCTTTTTTTCAATAAACTATGCCTCCTATTCTTCGCAGTCATGCCAAACAGCCTATTCCCTCCAAGCACATTTCTGAGTTTACAAGGAGATGAATTCTTGAGTTGCGCGAGCCTCAGATGACAAATCACCAAATTTCACACTACCTTGACATTCCTCACAGTACTGTCAAAAGCAAATTTGCAAAGAGAGATCAAGAGGGTAAGGAGAATGAAGGTAGAGGAAGATATCCTAAAACTACCAAGTTGCAGGATGATGCTATGGTAGAGGAAGCTCTCAAAAATTGCCATACCAGCTACTCTGAGATTGCTGAGAGAGTGGCTCCCAATGTTTCTGCTAAGACAGTGAAGGGAAGACTTGCACAAAAGCATCTTAAAAAGTGGATGGTACAAGAGAGGGTTCATTTAGATGAGGATATAGCTCAAAAGAGATTGGAATGGGTATTAGCTCATAGGAATCAGATAAGGCAGATGTGGAGAAGGAAGGCGATGTGGGGGGGTGAGGTAGCTGTGGAGAGGGGGGGAGTAAAGAGAAGAAAATGGGTATTTAGATACCCAAATGAAAAGTGGAATAAGGATTGTGTTGAACCTACTGCTAGGAAAGGAGAGAGAAAGATTAGCCAGATGATGACTGGTTGTTTTTATGGTCAAACTCATAGTCTTTTTTTACCTGTTTTTCCTGATCCTACTTCTGCTGGGAGTGAAGTGACTGGAAAGTCAATTATTGATGTTTATAATCAATATGACTTTCCAGGGATATGAGAGGATATCAAGGAGCATGTTGGGGAGGAAGAGGTATTTTTGATCATTGATAATGCTAAGACTCACTTGCCTTTCAGGAGATGGCTCAGGAGGAATGGAATTTCTCTGATGGAAATTCCTCCTTATTCACCAGACCTCAACCTAATTGAAAATGTTTGGTCTCTGGTGAAAGACAAGCTTCATAAGCACTATCCTGAGCTGTTTCTTCTGAAGGGTCCTGTCAATGAGGTCAAAAATATTATAGAGGAGGCTATCACTCATTGTTGAGAACTTCTGGACCCAAAAGTTTTTGATACTTTGGCAGGATCAATGGTGGATAGGGTGGAAGCAATTATTAAGGCTGATGGATGGTATACTAAATGTTAATTTCTACTATGTATTTACATTTTTTAATTCTCTTTTGGGTTTTCATGATAGTGGGTTGGTGGGGGAGTGTGGTTGTCATCACCGAAGATTTTCCGGCCGTTGACAGCTAGTTAATTTTGTCCCCGGACAATACAGTACGCAGATTTTTAGTCCCCAGTTTGCCACCATGTGACATCACTCGATTCCATGCTGTAACCACAGGGTTTCCTATGCGAAGACCCTCCACTCTTCCCATGTTTCCCTTGTTCCCACTCTCAAGTCACTCCTAACCTACTGGGGCTACCGGAGGCTTCACTGTATCCGGTGATCGAGCATATAGGGGAGCAGGGGCGAACTAGCCCGCAAGAGGCCAACCAAAGGTCCGAGAAATCACTCGGGGACAAGCGATTAAGTCTGTTGGAGTCACCTACACTCTTGGTGAACGCGAAAGCTCCCACAGTCTATAATACTCGCGGGACAGGACGGGCACCTTTTTTGGAAGTTTGGGGGTAAATGTTTGGCATGATGGCATTACCAGAGGCCCCAGCATCATATCAAAGCCAGAAGGAGGCCATGGCAAGTCGCCAAACCACATTTGTCGGATCGAGAGAAGATTTTCTAGGGTATGCGAAGCCATCGTCTGGGCTTTTTGGTATTGCAGGTTGGGAAAATCGACAACGGAATACCGGTATATCTGTGCTCGAGTACCGGTACCTGCCCGAGTGTGCTGGCAATGTCTTGATTAGACTATTGGGGTCAATTTTGCGTGAGTTGGTGGAAAGCTGGGGTGGGGTGAAATTTCTTCTCGAGTAGTTGCTGGAGGCAAGCTTAGCTCCTGGTCACGGCTTTGGCTACTCGGGTCGCTTCTTCCCTTTGTTTTCTTTCCTGGGATAAAGAAGCCACAGGAGCATCCGTAAAACTTGACGCAACAAGTTTGCGTATCCCAAATTCTCAATGTGGGGTGCGTCACCGTGACGTGCATTATCCCGCGTGACAGTTTGTGCAAGTGCAGTGGGTCACAGTTAAATTTACCGCCTAAATTCTTTTCTTACTTACTCTCTTCCACAAACCATCTACACACCACGAGCCGCACCCCCATATACTATGCCGAGTTATCCAGAAACACCTGTACTACCACTATTCCCACCCGACTTGACACCGAGTGCCGTGCCTCTTCCCTCACAAAATCTTTTCACGTATAAAGCTATCATCACACCTGTGCATGGAGCCTCCCTCCTTTTATCCACCCGTTATCAGGGTCCCTCTCCATCTGCTCGTGGGTATCCTAAAGTTAACCTTCTTTGAGCTAGACCTAACTCTGTTAAATGGTTCTGGTAAAAGGCTATTTCGTCCTGTTTTACCTGCCGACCCTAAAGGAGAATGGCCAACGAACTCAATCTTCACTATCTGGTTGCCCTGATGAATTTTACAGACACGCAGTGGAAGTCCGAATTTCCCAGCAACTTAAACACTACACCACACCATGGAGGGCTCCATCATTGATAAAACTGAAACTAACCACGCCTTTTCTTTCCTAGACTGCTTTGCCAAAATAGCTGTCTCCCAAAAGAGATCGGAAGCTGTCGCCATTGCTCTGCAGTTGCTCCCACAGGCACGTGAGATTCACTGTACGATTGCAGGAACCAAAGGTGTGAGGGAGGACCTGGTTGAACATCTTACCAAGGTATCGGGTATGTTACAAGCTCTATCGATGGAGTATGGGAGGAGCAGCGTGGAGTCAGCTGGCCATGTGCACGCGATAAAGCTGCGGATATTCCGCGAAATATATGAATTCTCAATTGAAAAGCTAATGAAGCTCAAAGGGAAGTGGTGGAACGACCTGAGGGTTTTCATGGTGCAGTTGTGTGAATGCCGTGGGGGTGATGACCTACAGGAAGGGGTTAAGATGAACCTATTTCATGCTGTGGCCGAGTTCGGACAGGCATTTCGCTTGCGTGGCAAACTTCACAATAAGGAGGCAAACCCACCTACCGGTAGTGAGTGGGAAACAATTCGCAGACACATCATACAGGCCTACAGCAACGCACGCCTTCTACTGGCTGATGATCGCAAGTCCCACTGTGAGAACCTGGCCAAGAAGTTCTCAGGTATGCCCCTTCCGCTGGCTGCAGGATTTCATTATTCAGGCCATCTACCTAACCTTACATCTATGCTAGATCACTTTCGTGGAGGCCTCACCCACCTTCGACGAACAATTGAGAAGCTCATTTTCCCTGTCTGCCATGTGGAATGTCTAGTTGCATGCAGTGTTCCCAACCGTCCCGGGCGCCCTACAGGGCCCTGGCGGACTGTAGTCCCAGGCATCCCGGGCAGGGTGGGTGAGGACAGCAGGGCATGGCATCTGCCTCTTATAAAGACAGCCGTCCTAGGGGTTGACACCCAGGCCCTGGAGTCTTAGTATAAATGGCATCTTCCGGCGGTCATCTGCAGGGCTCGGCCATTACCTGCAGGGCCCGGAAATTCCCTATAGGGCCAGGCCGTCACCCACAGAGCCCGGCCATTACCTACAGTGCCTGACCGTCACCTGCCGTCACTGGTAGAAACCTGGCACATCCCACATCTTTAGAAACCTGCAGGGCCCGCCCGTCCGTCCCGGGGAGTGGTCTGGGCGGACACTAAGATGCTCGTCCGTCCTGGGCATCCTCCCACGCACTACCATCCGTCCTGTCCGTGCCCCAAGACGGACGGACCGGACACTTAGGTTCACTAGTTGCATGCGCCAGATCTCTGCATTGATGATCTCGTTTACAATACAATTTTTCGGCCTCGGTTGTACCTGACCAGTCCCGTACCATATTACTGCTCGTATCGCAAGACCATTAGGTGTCCGTATTAGAGGCCGTCAGTCATGGGTCCAAGGATTGGCATAGCAAGGATGCCGGGCTACTCATTGAAACATTTCACTCAACCGAACACTTGTGCCCAGTCCACTGCGAATGTAAACTCATCCAGCGCCTTGAGGCCAAGCGCGACAATAAATGGGACCTTGTTCCCCTGTTCAGCTACATTGCGGTCTCAAATCCTAGCTGCGCTTCCTGTAAGATATGGATAGAAGCGTTTAACCAGCTAGGTGGGCGACAGTTCTGTGTGGGAGCCCAGTGAACCCAAGCGTCCAGTCCGTCCGTCTTCGGGCGTGGACGGGACGGACGGCAGTACATAGGGGATGCCCGGGACGGACCGGGGTCTTGGTGTCCATCCAGACCGATGCCCGGGACAGATGGGCGGGCCCTACGGGTGTCTCAAGATATGGGATGTGCCTGGTACCTACCCGTGACTGCAGGGGACGGCCGGGCCCTGCAGTTGACGGCCGGGCCCTACAGGTGATGGCCGGGCCCTACAGGTGACTGCCGGGCCCTACAGGTGACGGCCGGGCCCTACAGGTGACGGCCGGGCCCTGCAGGTGACAGCCGGGCCCTGCATCTGACGGCCGGAGTATGCCATTTGTTTTATGATATCAGAAGACTGCAGGGCCCGGGCGTCAACCCCTAAGACGGCCGTCTTTATGAAAGATGGACGCCGTGCCCTGCCGTCCTTATCCACCCTGCCTGGGACGCCCGGGACGCTTGGGAATACTGTGGGAGCCTCATGTAGAAAATGGGACTGGCTTTGGGGTGTGCCAACGGTAAAGGAGAATTATTACAGAAGACTGTGATGGGGGAATTTTTAGAGCAGTATGCTGCGCATGAGTGAGTCCGGTAGATTCAAAGACCCAAGTCAGGTCTCAGCTATTTTTCTGACCTTTACTACGAAAGCCCTAGGGAAAAGGCTCTTTTTGCTAAAATTCAAGCAGAACTGGGGGCGGAACTACAGAAGAGCGGTTACACCGGGTCCGAGTTTCTTAAGTACGGATGACCTTTTTCTTAAAAGCATAGATATGTAGTTAGGAGAGTAGGGAGCGGTAATCTATTGAACTAGTAATTACAGGAGGGCTCTAGCTTGTCCCGCTCTCCCGAACCAACTTATCTCCAGCGGCTCTGCGTTTATAGGTAGAACGTATGCCTGTCGGTGGTGTACTGTACTTGTAATGTCTTATCTCGAAAACTGGTTTTCGGCAGTTTGTTCGTTCTAAAACCTTTGCTTTACCCTTGTTCCTTTTACACTAAATGCTGTTTGCTTCAAATTAGTTTTTCACGTTCGTTTCCTGCCGAGGTTGGGGGTAAATATGTGCGCTATACAATTTGTACTCATTTCTAATGCAAATGGGGGAGAGTTGTGCATAGAGTAGTGCTCTTGATTGGGAGTGTCCTGCTCAAGAATTATCTAATCTAATTAAAAGGCTCCTGCAGTTGAGGTGATTGAGAAGATCATGCTTGAGCAGAACTCGAGTATGATCTCATCTTGTCCATTACTTCAATCCGTTAAACCCTGCGGAACTCTCACAACGACCGCACTCCTTGAACTCTTAAAATCCGTTATTGTTACTAAATTATGAGTCAAAATAAGTGTGAAAGTGTGCTTAGGCAATCACGAGTTCCAGTCCAGTGTGGTATCTACTGCATATCCGGACAGCTGCATGTCCTACAAGCAATCCCACTGTCCTAGCATTATGTTTGCCACTCTGTCGTACCCTTTCTTGATAGCCGACAATAGTGGTGTTCTGACATGTTTGTATACCATGTTGGGCTTGGGAACCTCCATCTCAATGGGAGCAGTGATCCCAAGCGGCCAGTCCGGCCCATGGTCCGTCTATGATTATGAAGAGCCTGGGCCAGTCCGGCCCAAATTCCCGCCGCCAAAGCCTGAGCGCCCAGGCGACCGCTAGGTTGATTGGTTAAACAACCCAAGAGGAGCCGACTGATACCCAGGCAAAGCCACCAGATACTCAGCCTGAGCCCGCAGGTGTTCAAGCAATACCCACAGATACATAGGCTAAGCCTTTCACATAGTACTTGTTTTTGATTCCACTGCATAACTCACCGGTATCTAGTTCAACAACCCTCATTTATCCTAGTTGCGCCGAATTGGCATTCCGAGTGATTCCTCAAACCCCACAAATAGATAAAATACAACCAATGGCAAACCCACCTCCCAACACTCCTCCCAAACATTAATCTGAAATTACAGCTACCAGGCCTCACGAGCGCTCGGGGAGATCCACTCCATTCTGGGCTAATGCGTCTTCCCGTCCCACACCCCGCTATCCACCCCAACATCAACAGCTCGTCCTAAAATGCTTCCGAATATTGAATACCTCCTTATACACACTTCAACGAGAAAATTAAATCAAATTAGGGTAACATGTCTGGGGGCCCCACTTCAACACCAGGTTAGTCCGATATCCGGGCTCTAAAGTATCCCAAATCACCCGCTTGTCTTCCCAAAACAGGGACTTCCACTGGATAATACGCAAGGGGTGACCGTTAAGGTCGCGGTATTGGTCAATGTCGTCATTTTATCCACACTTCCAATACCCATACAACATCCCTACTACTCCTACAGCCTCACC
Organism: Tuber brumale; assembly: GCA_014065205.1. Taxonomy (NCBI): domain Eukaryota; kingdom Fungi; phylum Ascomycota; class Pezizomycetes; order Pezizales; family Tuberaceae; genus Tuber; species Tuber brumale. The sequence continues at coordinate 97,310 of JACCEG010000337.1, read as the reverse complement.
CTGTATACTTTTTCGCATATCGAACAACGAACACTCCTCTCATCTGTATCACACTTCGTCCTCACACTGCTGTTTCTGTATCTGCACGATCGTCGGACCCCCGTCACCTTCATCATTTATGAGCCACCTATGCGCCTGAGTGCCCTTTCCACTTCCATTGCTTTTAACATGAATTTTTCGGAATGCGATATCGGTATGGGAGACAATTTTTTAGATGAGATACACCCTCAGGATTTGGGTTGACAACCTTTTTAACAACTTTGACTCACAATCCCAAAACCCCTGCCTATTGCACTCCAAGCCCACTTCCTGCTCGCTCACCGCCTAAGAGGTCGGAGTGGAGGCATCATAGGAATAGGGATTCTTGGTGGTTTGTTTTCTGCCCAATGGCTGTAATGTTGAATTTGATATTGGATCCTGAGTGGCTGTTTGTATATTGAATGGAACACTATGCTGCATACGTGGTGAAATTGAAAAGTCGGGGGAGTTCTAGGATACTCAAGTCAGTACTGGTGAAAGCACAAGGGTGAGAACTTAGGGTACATGGAGATTTACTACTTGTCAGAATTGTACTATAGCTATCCCATGTCATGACAGTAAAGTCACCGGATATGGAACCAGTATTGGAGTCACAATTTATCACTGGCACCCAAATTTTGTAGACAACCTAAGCTAGGGATGTCCTTGGTATTAAAAGCCGCCTTCCTGTAGTTGGGCCTGACCAGCCTGTAAGAACCCCGCACTAGCGTGGTCACACCCAAGGCCGGACGGACTGCCCGCTTGGGGTCACTGTGGTTGTTTGCACGGGCCACGGCGGGATTTAGTAGTAGAATGGGTACTTGTCTGGAAATGTTAGTTTAGCGTCTCGGTGGGAGGGGCTAGAAAATACGCTCAATGGAGGTTAGTTTGCTCACATGTTACCCGCCTGATGCCATGTCCTAGAAGTGAGACATCCTGTTCCCACGCGGTCTTTCAGTCATTTCCCCGCAGGGGGATATTTTCCACAATACAGTGATAGGACAAGTGGAATAGGTTGATTTTCCTTCAAGGTGGGCTTTTCTTCACAGGTTATTTCCTAGTCCCCTAAAGGGTCTTGCCAGCTAATAGTCTACAGAAAATTGCACCCGGAGTCGTACGTGGGTTTGTGAGATAAGTAGAATTCTACCAATGTGTGTACTGTCCTACTTGTCCCTTGATTACCAGAAACAGAGACCGACCAGTCCATAATCCTTGTGCTTTTCAGTCCAATGTGAAGTGTTGTTGACATTTTCCTTCTGCAGTAGCAAGAACTATTCTCCACGCATACCACTCCTTCACCGAACTCGCGAAGATTTGGTTACCAAAACCCTCCCACGAGCTTGCCCCTCTTCGAAAGTCTTTTTCTTCGTACTATCCCTCCCCCCGCCTATCCCCCTTTCCTACAATCTCGACGATTTGGATAGTTAATTGTATAGCCTTCAACTTCCGCTCTCTTCAGCGTTGACTAACAGTCATTATTATCAGCCCCAGTACAAAACTACTCCAGCCAGCATTTGCCGGGAATACCCTCCAAACATGGCAAACCAACTCAACTATCAGCAACTCACTGCCCTGCTCTATGAGGCAATCGGCCAGAAGCATCAGTGTTCCCAACCGTCCCGGGTGCCCTACAGGGCCTGTCAGGCTTGTAGTCCCGGGCGCCCCGGGCAGGGTGGGTAAGGACAGCGGGGCATGGCATCTGCCTCTTATAAATACGGCCGTCCTGGGGGTTGACCCCGGGCGCTGCAGTCTTAGTGTAAATGGCACCATCCGGCGTTCATATCCAGGGCCCGGCCGTCACCCGTAGGGCCCCGCCATCACCTACAGGGCCCGGCCATTGCCTGCAGCCACCCACAAGAACCTGAAACATCCCACATATTGATAAACCGGCAGGGCCCTGCCGTCCGTCCCGGGCAAGGGACTGGACAGACGCCAAGATGCCCGCTCGTCCCGGGTATTCTCCCATGCACTGCCATCCGCCCCGTCGGCACTCGAAGACGGACGGACTGGACACTTGGGAACACTGAGAAGCATCATCGTTCTACTCGTAGGGTCAATTTTACATACGACACCCTACAACATGGAATTAGCGATGCTAAAGAGACAAAACCTAGCCTGGCTCCTATCCTCGATGCGTTTGCCAGCATGCTGGTCTCGGGGGAGACAAAGCAGGTTGTGGCAATAGCTTTACAGATCCGTCCCGAGACGCAGCAGATTCAGCTCACTATCAACAAGAACCATAGGGTTCATAAAGGCTTGATCACACATCTTACCTCCATATTGAAAAATTTAAAAGCACTATCGGATGTACATGCCGAAGCGGAAACTTGGGAGTCAGGTGAAGGTTCTTGTGACACTAGAGCCATATCACGCTATGGGTTACGATATACGGCTCGATATATTTCGCAGCATTTATATTTACTCTATAGTCAAACAAAGGAAGAGAGAAAAAAAGTAGTGGACGGACTTCTCACACTTTGTGAAGATATTATGTGATTGCCATGGGGATTCTGACCTAGATGGAGTTGAGCTGAATATATGGTATATTGTCACTACGTTTGGGGTGCCATGCCGATTGTTAGGAATGTTTGATCGCAAGACCCAAGACTCACTTACCGATGATGAGTGGAAAACAATCTATGAGAAATGCATGTTTGCAAATAGGGTGGCAAGGCTTGTGCTTGAGAAAACCAATGAGTCGAGTTTGGAGAATTTAGTACATGAATTCAGACGTATGAGCTCCCTACATCCTGTTAGATTTAACATACCTCAACCTAACCTATTTTCTATAGTAGATGACCTTCCGAACCCTCTCCTTCGACCTAAAACGGGCTGTTGCAAAGCTCACCGCCCTCCATTCCCACATCGTGTGTCTAGTTGGATTTGCCAAATGGGAAAAAAAAAATGCGTTCAGCCTTTCAACACAATACATCCAGTGAACCCAAGCGCCCAGGCCGTTCGTCTTCGGGTACGGACGGGACGGGCGGCAGTACATGAGAGGATGCCCGGGACGGACGGGTGGGCCCTGCAGGTTTCTCAGGATGTGGGATGTGCCAGGTTCCTACAGGTGATGGCAGGTGACAGCCGGGCCCAGTAGGTAATGGCCGGGCCCTGCAGATGGCCGCCAGAAGATGTCATTGGTACTAAGACTCTGGGGCTCGGGCCTCACCCCCTGGACGACCGTCTTTATGAAATACAGACGCCATGACCTACCGTCCTCACCCACTCTGTCCGGGACGCCCGAGGCGGCTGGGAACACTGAATATATCTTTCTCTACTGTTAAGCCAAGGTACCGAAATGTGAAATTGCCTGCCTCAGCAGAGGAATGGAAATCCGTACTGGAGACAATATGTTCTGGGCATATTGGTTGGCAAACAAAAAAGTCTCAGACGCTTTTTAGACTTTTATCCGCCGTTCCCAAGAAGCACAAACTGAGGAGCCCAGTCCACTGTGAGTGTAAGCTCATCCACTGCCTTGAAGAAAGGAGGAATCCGACCTGACGCAAGGTCTTGGTATTTAATTATATTGGAGTATCGAAACTTAGTTGCGGTGCTTGCCATGCTTGGATTGAGTCTTGGAATGTCTTAAAAGAGCAGAAACATCACACTAAAGGGTCACATCGAAAATCCCACTTGACTTGGGGGATGCCGACCATTGATGAGAAGACAATAGGGAAGCTTACCGTTCGAGAATTTCTTGAACATTACACTGCGCACCTACGGATAACAGGAAAGCTACTCGCAATGTCTGAAAGCACTCCTCCTACTACCCCAACCGCGTATCTTCAACATGCTTCTGAGCGTTATATCGAAGAGCAAGAACAGATGATGCAACTATTGCAAAACATCGAACTGCTAGGAGGCAAGGAGAAGTATTTTTACAACGTATAGGATCAGGTCAGTGATCAAGAGTTCTGTTGGTAACAATATTATTATAATAATATTATGTAAATTTATCATACCGGAAATTTCTACTTGCCCTTTTTACACTAAAAATGGCCACTTTTGCAACAATGCAACAACACCATGTCAGCCTCAATTGATTATATATGAGGTTCAGGTAACAGGCCCTGATATGGACTTCAGGATACACCAATTCTAGCTGGATTAGATGTGTCTTGTATTATTGGTCAGGCTATGAAAATGTGAATTTTCAAAACAAGTACCCTTTTATATAGGTGCCCATACAATTTTCAAGGCTTGGCGTAAATATTTGGACACCTTGAACCTATCTTGCTTGTGGAATGACCAATTCATAATTAATTGCAGCTAAAGAGACATGAACTAAGCCTCCAGGTTACTGGATAGCCACAGCTATATTTTGGTAATAATTGGTATTGGGGTTCTTGAATCACTGAGGATTTAGTTGGGGTCAGATTTTGCTAATTTTGTTGTGTTTTCAATGGTACGATATCATACCTTACACGACCGACGATGACTTATGTCCAAGAACTATACAAAACAGGAAATTCCACAGGGTGGAACCCTTATTACTTTTAGACAATACCCCATCGGCTCTGCCCCTACTCCACACCGGTAGTGGTTTACTTGCAAATTTAAAAAGTACCGGTATTTGAGTACCGGTATTGAGTTCGCACAAGGGGAAGTAGAAAAATTCCGCCTGGCTACGCCGAGCCGCCAGGGTAGGAGGACATGCCGGTATTTATTCGGTGGGTCTGAACATCTACTTTCCCGATATCTACCCATGCGATGAAGTGTCACCTAGGGCACGTGCCCACACTGCACGAACTGCCGGCCAGTGCGGAGCAGACTATTTGTGCTGCGGAGTTACAAGCACGCGATTTTGCTCTCTCTCCCTAGAGAAGGGTAATCTCCGACCACCAAATATTAACCCCCTTCCATCCTCCCTGGCTGGGTCGAAAATTGCCCTTCGGTTACGATACCAGTATCAAGGATTAGATTCAATTCTACGTCGATGGCAGGCAACTTCTTGCAATTCAAGCCTCAATGCCAAAGTTTTTGAATGCCTATACACTTCTGCATACGAGTCCCACCGAAACAGTGTTCGTGAGCCAACCGGGGGGACGTGCACCAGTGGTACGGAGCACGCAAAGTATGAGAACTGGCCGGGAAAGTTTCCTCTGGCTACCGGCTGACCTAGGTTGTGGAAAATCAATCACCACTCCGTTCCTCATAAAAAGTGAAAAGCAAATGATGGCGTCTGTTCGGGTCTTCGGATGGTTTAAGGATAACAGCCATCAGAGGAACAGAGGAACGCAACATTTGCTCTCTGCGCCATACCACATCAGCCTTTTTTTGCAGAGCAGGTCCCTCTACATATAAGCAGCGGATGAGTTTGGGGTTAAAGGCAGGAGGTTTACAGCGGAAACGAGTACACTGTGGAGCATTTTAGCGAAAGCGGTAGCTCAGGGGCGGTGCGTTAATGCAATTTGCGTTGGATGACCTGGTTGAGTGTGAAGAAGCGACTGTAGCTCTGCTTATTAGTCATGTAGCCGCCTCTCTAGCTCACAACGTCCTCTAATACACCTGTGAAATTCCTTAATATTACAGTTTTCCCGTGCCACAAAATCGAGAGAGAACTTGGCTCACAAACAACAACGATCCGGCTGAAAGGGGAGAACGATGGCAGCGCTATTACTACCGGGGTCAAACGTGTCATTGATGAGGGCCGAGAATTTGGAGTTGTGCTGGGGACGACATGGAGGGGCTAGGGTATTTGCGAAATCTCCTCGAACCGTCTGCCGATCGGACATCCCTTTTGGTTTCTACTCTCCTGGAGATTTTGAAGGATAGTGAGGGGAGCTCGGGAATCTTCCCGCCGGATTCGATAAGTCGGTGAAAGATAGTGATGGACACGAGCAAATTGGTAGACCCTGGTCGAGTGCTCGAGTATGACCACTGCTCGATTATGATTGAACATAGTCGATTATGATCGGTTTTTTCTCCAACGAGTCGCTTTCGTATGTCAAATGTGATAGAAGATTTAAGTAGCTTTTTTCAATCCGATTTCCAACTACCAACGCTTTAGCTGATAAAGCCACTAAACACAAGTGGTCCAGGACCTGTGTGAGTCGGAGTCATCGGCGCTGTTCAATTCGCCTGGAGTGTTGGATTCCGTTTCTGCCACTTGTCGGGATACTGAAAGTGAGGACATTTTTATAACATGAATCCCGGAGGGAGCTGTGTCGAGGAATTAGCAATAGAGAGTCTCGTTGCAAAATATGTTATTAAGGTACGGGGTAGATTGTTTTTTTATACTAATAGATGATATTATCGCATGGTTGCCGAGTGTTGTAATTCTTTGTTGAACTTGTATTTCTTGCTTGATTATATCTATCCCTAAGGGACTATAGGACGCTATTTATGCTACAGGGAGGCGAACTAAAACAGTACGTGACATATGCTGTATGTAAGATAAAAGGGAAAGTCAACGACAACAGTATTGCGTAATTCAACGGTAACAGGAAAGGAAGATAACCAAACTACTACTATGACGTAACGAGTTCATATATCAACTATGGCAGATATTCTGTCGTAATCGAAGACGCAACCGATGCATATTCGGAAGTCATATTACAACACCTAGACAGATATATATATCGAGTGATCGATTATGATCACTCATACTGGTGCATGATCGAGCAGATCACGAGGGCCCTTCTCGGGTATGATCTAATCGTATCCACCACTCACTCATAACCACATAGTGCCCATAGCTTTCCATCGCCCTGCCGGACGGACGCCTACGCGTAGGGAGAAAAGACCTTACTACATATCAAGCAAGCTAAACCATAGGATTTAGACATAACGTAGGAACTCACTTTCAAGCGACATCAAGATCGAATTCCAATGAGGAATAACGACCCCGACACACCGTCCCATCATTACCAGCCAATGTCTTTTACCACGACCCCCGCTCCATTGTAGTCGTTGTGCTAGTCACATCCACCCTTACAATACGTTGCTAGCAATAACCTACCATCCACCGCATGCCTCACTAGGCAAGAGTGGGGTTTGGGTAATACGGTGAACCTGGTATCGGTTCCCAGAGAACGAGTATAAGGTCCGTCGCTTCCCACTGTCTGTCCCCTTGTACTTTGGTTTTGGTTTTGGGACTATTAACGGGATGCCAACTGCACATTTAGAAGGAACGTTGCTACAATGCCATAGTAAATAGTAGTCAGCTAGACACCCCCAATGCTCCGCCCGCATCAGCCATAATCCTTAATCCTACTGCTGAAAAATGGGGGGCAGGTGTCCCAACACCCAGACGCCATCTGGGCCCGGAGGTGGCCAAATTACCAGAGCTGTCAGAGTATATAAAACAAATATTTCCAACAACCTGCGCGCACAAACACCCCAGAGTGGACTTACGAGTGGAGATTCCGGAATGGGAACTATGAGTGGAGATTCTGGAATGGAGACTCGGAGGGGAGATTATGGAGTACCGCTGCCATCCGTTAAACCCTGTGGGGCTCTCACGACGACCGCACTCCTCCTTGAACTCTTAAAATCCGTTATTGTTACTAACTTATGAATCAAAATAAATGTGAAAGTGTTCTTGTTGTATCGGGAGAGTGTAGAGGACGAACGATGTGAGGAAGACTGATGTATTCGTTGTTGATTACCGGTACTCTAAGGAAAAGGTGAGAAAGTACTCAGTTATAAATACAGGAAACCATATGTACCAAGCACTCCCAGGGTTGACCCCAAACACCACTCAAGCTTAGCCAAACACCCAGACACAAGTGCGGTTACCCGGATATACAAACCACTCCAACAGTTCTTAGCCAATCACGAGTTCCAGCCCCGTGTGGTACCTACTACATATCTGCGCAGCTGCATTTCCTACACGCAATCCCACTGTCCTAGCATTAGCTTTGCCACTCCGTCGTACCCTTTCTTGACACCTCCGACAATAGTGGTGTTCCGACAGGTTTGTCTACCATTTTGGACTTGGGAACCTCCATCTCAATAGGAGCAGTGATCCCAAGCCGCTAGTCACACCCACGGTCCGGCTGTGATTATGAAGAGCCTGGGTCAGTCCGGCTTAAATTCTCGCAGCCAAAGCCTGAGCGCCCAGGCGACTGCTAGGTTGATTGGTTAAACAACCCAAGATGGACCGAACGGTACCCAGGCAAAGCCGCCAGAGACTCAGGCTGAGCCCGCAGGTACTCAAGCAATACCCACAGATGCATAGGTTAAGCCTTTCACATAGTACTTGTCTCCGACCCGACAGCATAACTCACCGATACCTATGATCTGTGTCATCCCTGGATATCCAGTTCGACAATCTTCACTTATCCAAATTGGCATTAACTAGTGATTCCTCAAAAACCCGACAAATAGATAAAACACAATCAATGGCAAACCCACCTCCCAATACTCCTCCCAAACATTAATCTGAAAATTACAGCCACCAGGCTCACGAGCGCTCGGGGAGATCCACTCCATTCTGGGTTAATGCGACTTCCTGTCCCACACCCCACCATCCACCCCAACATCAAGAGCTCGTCCTAAAATGCTTCCGAATATTGAATACCTCCTTATATATACACTGCCACGAGAAAATTGAATCAAATTAGGGTAACATGTCTGGGCGCCCCACCTCAACACCAAGCTAGCGTGATATCCGGGCCCTAAAGTATCCCAAATCACCTGCTTTCTCTTCCCAAAACAGGGACTACCGCTGGCTAACGCATTGGGAGTGATTTTGTCAAGGTTGCAGTAAGGTTTCCGGGGATATCCAGGAAAGCTTCTGGGCTGTTAGCGGTCTCACTGGGATGAGGACAATAAAAGCGACACATATTATGATACGTGATCTTCATTGTTCTTGAGGTAAATCAATGTCGTCAGCTTATCCGCACTCCCAACACCCAGACAACAACCCTACCCGGTATACCTTCTCATAACCACCGCAAATCCTTTCTTAAAAGTGAATATGTTGTAACTCAGGTCGCTTATTTCTTTTGATTTATGTTTGGGGGGAGGAGGGTTGCGAAATTGGTATGACCATGGTAGTGTTTGATTTTATTTTGGGTGCTGGAGGATAGCTAGTTAATACGGGTCCGGTACGGCTAGGACAAACGTACTAGGCTGAACTACCCGGCCCAACTTTCACCACTTATGAGGCTGAGCGGCCTTTCCACATTCCAATACCTTTAACGTGAATTCTTCAGAATTTAATATCAGTGCTGGAGATTATTCTTTAGACGGAATACGCCCTGAGGATTCCCAAGTGGGTAACATAATGAAAGTAGATGAAGATGTTAAAAATACTACTAGCAACCTGTTTAGTGTACCCCCAAACCCGCTCCTTGCTTGTCCATTATTTAAGAGAGAGCGCTGGAGGCATTGCAGAAACGGCATTTCTCGGGGGCTTTTTTTTTTCCCCCTGTCCCGTGGCCATAATGTTGGGCTTGATACTCCGATTCTGAGCTGTTGCTTGGATATATGAAATGGAGCACGATACTGCATATGCCGTGGAATCGGGAAGTCCAGAACGTACCAGGATACTCGAGTTAGTTAGTATGGGGAAAGCGCAAGGGTGAGCACTTCAGGTGTAGACTAATGGAGATTTACTACCCATCAGTGACATCCAAAGGCTGCAGGCACTAGGCCGGGCCCGGTTTCGATATTGAACCAAATGGAGATATCCGAATCTGCAGTGAACCCCCAGAGCGAGACCGGGCAATAAATTGCAAATCAGTATTGGGTTTCTCAAACAGTAGTGCTGTGAGCGTTGCCTAGTGACTTTTAGGGACAATCAACACTTGTTGTTGTTTTTTTGTTTTTTTTTTAGCTAGTATGGTGTGAGGTGTTCTAAAAGGTGTATCATACCAACGCCGTTTCAAAATGTGACACCTTATGTAATCAAGGTAAGGGGTATCATATAGAATATCATACAGAATTTTACTTTTCGGCGGTCTGAGGTTCACTTTGGGTAGTCAACTTGGTATTTCAAAATACTTTTTTTTCATTTTTTCATAATATCATACAGTACCGTAAGAACTCTAATAAACGGTCCTTGTGCTGGGACGTTGGACTTGCCTCTCCTAGTAAGATCTGGTGTTTTTTCTTTTCTTTTTCATTTGTCTCGGAGAGCAGGCGTTTTGGTGTGTTCTTTGCCCCTTTTTCCAGAGGAGGAAATTTCGGACTGCATAGCCCAAGGACCGTTTATTCGAGTTCTTACGGTATATTAAATGGAACTATAAACACATAAAATACAAGATCCTGGGATTGCCTGACATGAAAATTTGATATTATATACCCCTTACCCTGATTACATGAGGCGTCACATTTTGAAACGGTGGGGTTTGATACACCTTTTAAACAACCTCATACGATACCGGTACTACCTTTTGTTTCCTTTCACTATCACTCCTTACAGTAAGTCTCTCTTGCTTGTTATCCCACTACCTTCAAATATCACGGTATTTGACTCTTGTTAGAAGGGGGTTTTCTATCTTAGAACCCCCCTGTTCTGAAAAAAGTACCTTCTAACTCCTTTAATTATTTTTTGATCCTACCTCCCCCTCTCTCTTCCTTGCAACATTGCATATGAGCGTCCACGGGGTTGGTATCCATGAGCAAAAAGTCCAGAAACTAAAAAAGAGAGGTGGCTGCTGTCTCAAGTATGATAGCAAGGAAAGCGATAATAGTATTCAACAATGCACACACACACACACCTAATTATCGCTTCTTACCATCGGAGTGATAACCCCCATCCACTGTGGGAATGAAAATACCGCTACGGTATGGCTTTTAATTAGAGGGAGCAATTTTCGCGTTCACCAGTTCAAAAGGAAATATGGCTTCAAGTACCCGGAAGCAATACCCGTACTTGTATTGTACAGTACTACCGGTAGTACAGTACTCGTCCCAGGCAAGAAGTACCCGCAAACAGGGATTCGCAAAGTATAGGGCAAAACATCTGTGCGTGTCTGAGCGCCCATACCAAATCGACCCCCCCCCCCCCCTGTTTCCGGGTACCGTACTTCTTGCCTGGGACGAGTAGCTATCCCTGAGTCTATAACTGTTCCCAAGGGATCGGCGGAATGAGATCGCAGTTTGATGTCCTACAGGTAGTACAATACTCTTTTGAAGTCCTGAGACTTGTTCTTCGGTCTCCGGGATAATTTAAGGGACAGTCGCACGCACCTTGTTGTTGTTCCAGATGGTCCCTCGCCCAGAAGGAAAAGTTGGGAAGTTGGGAAGTGGAAGCTCTTCGCGAATATTTGAAATGGAAGAAAATTACTACTGTATCATATACTTCACGGCAAGAAGTTTGTGTCATGGCGTATCAACCTACTTGCTTTTTCTTTAGAGTTGCCTAGAGCATGATTTCACCAAGGCTTCGGATTTCTCACTTCTTTCCGACCTTTTGTTTATGCATGGAGGCGCTGTCACTTGTCTTGTGGTATCATAATATTATTATAAAAAAAGAAGTGGTTATCGCTTATAAACCATATTCGCACCACCACCACCACTTGGTGCGAACATCGTTACACGCACACCATTTGATAAGCTCCCTCAGCTTAGGCAACCTCCTTCTTGCTCCTAAAAAATCTCCCTGCTCCCCCAGAAACGGGGTGGGGTGAGGGGGGGGGGGTCCTGAAGATAAAACCTAATAGTTAGTGAGTTGTTGAAAAGTCGAGGGGTGGAGCAATTTTCTCGTAATGTTATGAAGTTTTTTTTGTAAAACGGACTTTCCTATCGCATACCACACCACAAGTTCTGGGATTCCGGACAATTTCTAGCTGCATTTAATAGTTAATGGTCGATTCTGCAGGCGCGGTGCCACGGCATTGAGGGTGTCTAAAAAAAAGTGATTTCAATTGAACAGGGGGGACACTGCACAGAAAGTCGAATCGAACTTTCCTAGATACCGGTATGCTGTGTGATACCCGTACAATACGGTATCGCCTTGTCAGCCGTGCCGTACAGTTGCACGGAAGTGCAGTTTGAGCAGAATTCATACTGTACTGTACTAGTACCTCCAAGTAATCTATTCACTCAATATTGGAATACTTTAAGCATTATATGCTTCTTCTTCTACGCATCATACCGGTGCAGTATCCTGCCTTTCCCCGGATTCCAAAAGTAGTTCATCGGAAGCCTTAACAAAGTGCGACATGTGGGAAGTACCGGTAAGCAATAAGCCTCTCACCAATAGCTCACACTACTCGTACCTTAAAAACACGAACAGTGTGCTGCGTCGTTGGGCCTTCCTCTCGCGGTTAAGTTCAAAGGAATTTTTGTTTCCTTTTTTTTCTCTTGTCGTCGCGGAAGGGGGAAAAGGGGCTGTGTTTTAGCTGTGCTTTTTTTCTTCCCCTACTTTCCAGAGAAGGAAATTTTGGACTACACAGCACACCATCCAATCATTCAGGTTTTTACGGTATTCGGCAACACCCAGCTCCTGGGCCTCCCGAACGGACTTATCAAATGTAACACAATCTATGCGCCACCGGGTTTGCGTGACATTGGGCTGTCGGATGGATTGAAATGAACAATCACAATCTCACCCACCCGCTGTCATAAAAATAATCCCGATACCGTATTCCAGCAACTTGTTCCGTGGGACAGCTTTTTTTTCTTCTTCTCCTTCTTTTTCTACCAGGGCCTAGACGTTGGCTGGGTAGTGCACATACCGGTAGACTGCTGTATCAGCTTCAACAGGGGGTGAGAGAGATGAAATGACTGTACTTCGAGTACCTCCGCGGTTAGCATACCGGTACCATGGACTTCCTTGCCAGAAGGTTCACTTGCTCCCCCGTATTCCCTCCCCCCGGGGAAAAACCCCTCTGTGGAAACAACCTGTGCCTCCCATCTACCCAGAACTTCGGAACTTCCTACCGTGCCAGTAACGAATACTGGGTCGAACCGCCAATGGGGTGTCATCACATCATTTACCTCCGCCACAACTGCACTTCTCCCACCCCCACTGATTCACCCACGATCGTCCGATGTCAGGAATAGAGGCAATCAGCACGGGGGGGGGGGGGGGGTCGAAGGAGTGCTTTTTCGAGTGCCAAGTTTCGAGTGGGACGCCGGATAGGTTTCGCTAGGATAAATTTATGATATACTTGTAAAGAGTGGGTCTACCAGATTTATATGCAAAAGAGGCGCTAAACCCACCAATGTCCTCCAAGGCGAAAAAACTTGCATAAACGTTTTTTTTCAATCATGGTGGAGAAATGCCCCTGATGGAATACTCTTTTTGGCTGTCTCACGGTAACAACGCCCGCTTCGGTGAAGATGAATAGTTACCCCGCATTTAGAAGCTTCCGGGCCGGAAGGATTCCTCACCCCCACACTACAGCCCTTTCCGCTTACGATGTCCATCTGGAGGGTGTGTAATTTCTTTTTGGAGGAAAAAGCTACCTCGAGCACCGTATTTCAGTATATTATGATATCAGGTTCACCACCACGAATATAATGTGCAGAGTGCGTATTCTCATCAGGCTTTTCACCACTCAGATGTTGCGCTGAGGTTAGCCAAAGCCCTACTGATGAATTAGGTTAGGAGTGATTATCAGTAATTTTCTGACGTTTGTGAACACGACTGCTATTGCACACCACCACCAAAACCTTGTGGTTCATGCTGATTTTATTTTATTTTGCCCATACCAGTATGAAACAGTAGCTGTGTTTAGAGAGAGAGATGGGAAAATTACGAGTACACTCGCTCGAGCATAGCATCGCCAATTCGGCCTCCGAATTTCGCTATCCCCCTGCGCTCCCGACGGGCAAACAGGGGAAATTTATGCAGGTTGAATGGGCATTGCTCGAGTACTCGAGTATACTGGTGGAAGTATGACGGGCAAGAAGTTATGGAACAGTTATCCGCGGTTAACCAGCCAAATACATCCCTGTCAGCCCATGGCTGCCTACCCCTGTACCTCGCGTCTTCCCACCTTGGACTGGTTCCCTTAACAACGAGGCTGCAAGCGAGCGAATAACTCTGCATCATCAATCGTTTCCAGGGATTTGTCCCCACCAAGTGCGGCTTGGGGTCCCAATTTCCTACTACTGTAATGCAATGCGTGTGGAGCTCTGGCACAAATTCTCGAGTGACGATTCGTGCACACATTGTGCGGGAAATAAATTTCACCAATAAGGGTTAGACCGTCCCGGAAGATGTCTGGCCCGGGCAGCATGGGTAAGCTCTTCCTACCTCTAGGTTACGCTGATGGGGCGAGACAATACGCACACTTGGAGAAGACTAGAGCAGCTCCACTCTGCACAGTAGGCGAACGAACCTGCATTTCATCAGCGTAGCCAATACCGTCAAGGTTTTGCACCCGCTTTTCCCACTTCTCGGATAGCTCATGATGGCTTAGAGTGGGCATTCCAATCAGGGCCGAATGTACATTGAGTCGGTGGGTGCCAGCACAGCGGACAAGTTTGGTAGGCGACTGTGGCTCCGAACGACGCACCCTGGCACTATGCTTCAAGCTTTGGGGACAATTCCAAAGGCTGGAAAACGGGGTGAGCATGCCATCCGCCGTAAATTGACGTGCGACCGATGGGCATTCCTTCTTCTCGAGGGTGATTGAATGGCTCAAGACAAGACGACCGCACCACGCCGCACCGAGTCCCTTCCTCCCTCTAAGCGCTAGACAGCCGCCTCAAACGCGATGTAACGTGGGACTAACAATGCTTCGGCGTCCAGAAGCAGCGAGAAGCAGGCGGCACATTCATAGAACACGGCGTGCTGCACCCTTTTTTTTTTTTTTTCCTTTTTGTCGTATGCATGTACATTATCGCCGGGGGGGGGGGAGGTTTGTCTTTATTGTCGACAAGGAACCAGGGCATCCAATAATTTGCCGCCGCTTGCACGCAATCAATCCCCCGCTCTCTTGTCCGTCTCTCGGTCCTATGGAATGTCTTAGGGACTCCGTTACCAAGTAGCTGCACACCATTCCCACCACCACTCCAGGGTGGTGCGGGATGGGGCGGATGATTGGCTTATACAAGATTACAAATTCCACGAGCCAGGAGGGCGGCATACCCTCACCCACCAGCACCCCCGCGGGGTCCACGCCTAGTTCCAGCAGGTAAGGGCATGCGAGCCACGCCTAAGCGGCTATTAGTAGCCAAGCGCACTTAGTCCTCGCAGCGACAACAAATCTGGTGGGGAAAAAAAAAAGCACTATTGACAAGTGAAAAGTTAGGGACCTGTCACATCCGATGTACTACCTTTCTCGCTCCAGAATGAAGCTGGTGCGATGGAGTGCTGTTCATGTAAAAGTAACTTAACATATGATAACGGTGGAAGCGAAAAGTGTATTTGGCAATAGATATAAGGCATGCATTGGGTCCCGGTACGACAGATGATACATAGTCCGTCAGTCCTCCTTTGTCTTCCGTGAAGCCTGGCTAGTAGAGTAAGTCTGAACCCTAGTTAGCTTAGGTTATGGTGCGAACGGGAGGTGCGTTAAGGTACAGTATCATCAGATTCCCCATCGGATCAGCCGACGTCAACAATTGTCAATCAATCAATAACCCTCCCAACACCTTGTTTGTCAGGCAATATATACAGCCCTGCGTCGCCAGGTTAGGAGGCCAATTCCATTTTATTCCCCATCGTCAGCTTCCTTCCCTCTTCCCCTTCTCCATTGCCGCCATCATCACCTCCATCATCCCCATCCCTCGCTGTCCGCTTGTTCCCTCCCTCGCACCTCCAAATAGACGAGATGGCTCGACATCCTCATCCTGTTTCTGGCCGGCTAGAACCCAATCGGGAACATGCAAAGCCGTCGGATCTGTCCCACCATTTTAACCGTGTTACCCGTGAGCGAACTGCGAGTGCAATCAAGAACTTGTACAAATATTTCCAGGCCCCGGGAATGATGAACTTGGCCGGTGGTATGTGCATCTTTGCCCATTGTTTGCGAGTGAAAATGGTTGTTATTCCAATTTGCTGACCGCGGCCGATAAAGCTCTACCATTCCCCGGATACTTTCCCTATGATACATTGGAATCCGCTGTCTCGACTTCAGGTCGCTTCCCCACAAACCTTGTTGAACAGCTTAAAAAACCGATTCCCGTACTCTCCACCTCTCCACCACCGCCTCCTCCTAAAAAATCATCCCCCCTGTTTTCATTCTTCAAGTCATCATCGTCTCCGTCGCCGGCTGCCTCCCCCACGCCGGGAAAGACCTCAGGGAGTCCCAGCACAAGTTCTTCACATCTGATCGTTCCGAAATTCAAGACTGGAGGCCCACCGGGAGGCCGTATCGATGTTGCTACAACATTGCAATATGGCCAAGCTTCTGGCTTCGGTCCATTGGCTGAATTTATCAAAGACTTTTCGATTAATCACCTGCATGGTGGAAGGATCCCATATAAGAACCCGGAAATACTTCTAACGTGTGGTAATACCGATGGTTTTGGGAAGGTGATGCAAATGATCGCCGAAAGGGGTGATAGCATGCTCGTAGAGGAGTACACATATCCGAACGCTATACAAACAGCTGACCCCTATGGTGTAAACATGGCACCTGTCAAGGTGGACGCTGAGGGAATGCTATGTGAGGGAAAAGGGGGTCTTAGAGATGTGCTCGAGAATTGGGACCACAGAAGATTCGGCAGAAGACCTCGCTTAATGTACACTATCACGTTAGTTTCTCCTCCCCCAAAACCGCGGGTTTTGCCACGACTAACCCTCGCCCTTGTATAGGATCGGGCAAAACCCCACCGGCGCCACACTCTCTCTGCAGCGCAGAAAGGAAATCTACCGTTTGTGTGAGAGATATGATGTGATCATTATCGAAGATGATCCGTACTGGTATCTCCAGTATACCGAATCCTCGCATCCCAAGGACGACTCTACCAGCACGAGATATCCTTTCCTTGAAGCCCTAACCCCATCCTACTTGACCATCGACACCTCTGGGCGCGTCATCCGTCTTGATACCTTCTCAAAGACAATCGCACCCGGTTGCCGTCTAGGATGGATCACAACACAACCAGCCTTCATCGAGCGCCTGACCAGAATTACCGAGAGTTCCACTCAAAGCCCCTCCGGATTTGCCCAAGCGATGGTAGTTCAGCTGCTGCGCAATATTTGGGGTATGGACGGTTGGGTCGGTTGGCTAGAGGGACTTCGTACCGCATACGAGGCTCGAATGAGAACAATGTGCCGTGTCTTGGATGCATACAAGGAGAGCACCATCGTCCTCGAGAGCACAGACGAAGATTCCATGATTGTGGACAAAGTCAGAATGTATTCTTTCGACGAGCCCATGGGTGGGATGTCCGTATGGGTTCATATCCACATCACTTCCCACCCAGCGTACGCCGCATACCTCGCTCGCGGGCACACTAAGCGAGAAATGATGAACCAACTGTGGATGTATGGCGCCGAGGAACACATCTGTCTCCCATGTCCCGGCTGGATCTTTGGCGCGAACAAAAACATCCAGGAAGACAACAGTGCCGAGTTTTTCAGACTATGTTTTGCGGCGATCGAAGCTGAGAAGATTGTAGAGGCAACCGAGCGATTTGGAAGGGGAATTCGTGAGTTCTGGGGACTCAACGTTGACGAAATCGAGAGCTGCTGTTCGGCTGATGGCGTGCTGGAGGCCCAAGGAACGGAAGCCGCATGGGGGCCGGGATATGGCGCGTTCGGGTGTTGAACTTATTCGCCTTTTTTTTTCATTAGTCTTTCCTTCATTCACTAGGGCGCAATTTTTCATACGGCAGGGAAACGGTAGTGGGATAAACGGTTGGGAAAGGTCATGACATTGCATTGGGAACGGAGAAATGGAATCGGAAACGGGGCGGGTGGGAATTCCAGGGTATATATCAGGATTCTTTAGCGTTTGCATTGTACATTTATAAAATTAATCTCTTTCTAAGATACCTCCTCACAAATTCAAGCCCTAGCACCTGTATCATAAATGATCATCTATCCGGGGCGTTATACGTCAGACCGTTAGTGCCTCATCCCGGTCCTGCCCTGTGAGACATGTCAGCGTTTGGGCCTCGTTGGTTGGGTGGCGCAAGGAGGTTTGTGCGTCCAACGATGAGATTGTTCCTGGACGGTGACCGGGGAACGTGAATCAACGGATCATCCTGAAGGTGTGATCGCTGGTAGGTACTGGGGGATCATAGAAGGGGTTTGTGGGGTGGGGGAATTTCTAATATTGACCGGGGGTAGTCTAATTTTGCTCCTTTGAATTGTTCATCATACGGATCCAGTGCCGCACCCTCCTCCCCAGCTACCGTACAAAGCACGAGAGACCTCGGACTATTATATATCCATTTGCTTCCATCATACTGCATTCAGAAATTGGCTGAAGATTGTAGCTGGTGGGTCAGTGGATGATAATTCTCCAGATTATCCTCGGTCCGGGCAGGGCACGGCAGGGCAGACTTTCATTACACATGATAGCCCCATCGGAATTCGGTACTGTACCGAAAAATGTGATAACTTTATAATTCTCGGAAGACGTCATCAAGTCAAGTCCGTTCCATGCTTGAATCTGTCACAAATTGGCGTGCGGTACTATCCTTGCTTAGGAGCTGGTTAAATAGCCGTTATGTCTACCTACCTACCATACCAAGGTGCAGAAATCTCAAACTTACTCCTCATCCACTTACAGCAGGAATACTGGATCATTCACACTCACTCGTTGTAGCAAACCTTTCATTAACAACCACTTGATAGAAACAAGAAATATTTATCACACCCTGGCTACTCGTATACAATTCCCCACCCCCAGCGGCTTTTCAAAACTCCGCCCGGAACCCACCCTTCACCACCTGGCTCCTCTTGACAACAAACACCCCGCGGTCAATGGTGTTGACAACGATGTGTCCAGACTTAAAGTACCCATACGACGCCCAGGTTCCGACAAAGCTAACGTTTGGCGAGTAGTCGTCATCGGGGAACACGTCAAAATAGGCGACTTCCTGGACACCGGTACCGGTCGGGTCCCGGGGGATGCTGGTGATGTCGAGGATGCGAAGGCCAGAGCCGTAGTTGGATTGGTAGGCGTAGCCCTTGTCGACGTACTGGTTGTGGTCTATCGCGATAGCCTTGGACTTGTAGATCCCCGACTGGATAGGCATTTCGAGGTTGGAGATGTCCCTGGATTTCATTGAGTTAGCTGGAGCGCCCCCCAGCTCTTGGAACGGACGTATGTTTAAGGGGGGGGGGCTTAGATACCAGATGTATGTGGTCGCGTGCTGGTCGGCTGCTGGTCCGACCCTTCTGACTTCATCGAGCTCGTCATCGAGGAGGAGGAAGCGCTGGTCCTTCTCATCAAGGACCCATCCTTGATGGGTGTAATTGACGCCTTCGTATGAGGTTTTGGAAATGATGTTGGTGGTGGTCTTGTCCGTGATGTCGTAAATGGTCAAGCTATCCTCGTTGTACCCATAGCAAATCTCCTTGCCGACGTATTTAGTGTGAGGGCCTCGGTATATTAAGCATTGTGCACTGCAATCTCATCAGCGAATATCGGTACTGTACAAAGCTGCAACGAGCGAATCCTTACTCGTGAACGTATCCGTCGCCAGAAGCACAGCCGGTCTTCTTGGGCTTTGAGGGATCGGAAACGTCAATAAAGATCAATCCGGAAGCGCAAGTGTCGTTACGGGGCTGTCAGGGTTATTTAGTACGCGTTGAGCTTCTATTGATGGGAGGAAAAGTACATACCTGAGCTCCAACTGCAATGACATGTTTACTTGCTTCGGCGATAACAACGTTATGAGACCTGCCAATGGGTAGGTCATTAAACCAACCAGTAAGGTCGGTGTCGATGTTAAAAGTCTTAGTTTCCCTTGAGAGTGGGTCCCATCTGGGGCGAATATCAATTAACTAGAGTGGTGTATTATTAATTACCGTAGGCCTTTACAACTACAGCGGGGGGGGGGGGCGATCATACCTTCCTCAGATCAAAGATCTGAACACCGTGCCCTAGAGCCTCCGAGCCGATGATAGCATAGTGCTTGTATGTCTTGATCTCTCTCCACCAACTTGGCTCACTCTGAGGCGGAAGCCGACCAAGATAATCCAGAGTGCCCTCCGCCTTCCCAACGATGGGAACCCAATTCCACCAACCTCTCCCGACAACCTCAGCGAAGGCGGCACCGTCAGCCTGACCAACAATGATGAATTCTCTCCCTTCAAGTGTAATTCCCCAGATTGAGCTTCCTAGATTATTCGCAAAAGAGGGTTAGCCGAAGGTCGCAGCTTAGAAAACCTGGAATGAGATAGTGATATTGCCTAATCGTGTAGAACTGTTTCCGGCACTTCCAAGATCCTCGTGGCTCAGATGCCCTGTGAGGTCAAGATTGAAGCATTGATGGCTGTTGTTGGCGCCGGGGCCCAGTTGAATGATCCCGTCTTCTCCGCATGCCTTATAATAGTTGTGGCTCTTCCATGCTCCATCAGCGAAGTAACCTTTTCTCTCTAGATCGTCCCAGGTGGCTTGCTTGGTGCGGAGGATAGACTCCATCACCTCTCCAGAGGCGTACCGGGCGTTATCATCTTGATCGACTGGCTTCTCTCGGGCAAAGGAAGTAGTTGCCAGCAGTGAAAGACTAAAATAAATGAAAACTTTCATTTTGGGGGAGGGTGGTCAAGGTTCCGAAGACTTGAAAACAAGAGCAATTAGAGAATAAGAATTGACCCCAAGTCCTGCTGAGCTCTGGAAACTAGTCTGGAGTTCTCCACAGTTTATAGCCTGTACTCAGACATAACCTCAACGGCCTCCCACACCTATCCTATCATATTCGGAGCCCAAATACCCCGTCAGAATGATTCCCAGGGAAACAATCTTGGAGGCACACATCTATCTATCCTTCAGCATCGAGGAGATAACCAATCTACCGAGCTACGAATCTCCCACCCAAACAAGCACTTCTTTCGGCAACAATTATATGCTAACATTGTCGAAATGGAAGTTTAGATTAAGTTCCAAAAACGATGTGAGGACCGCCTTAGAAGCACCCCTATTCCGGACGCGGGAGTGCCGGCCGGGAAGACGTTGGGCCCCGTCGCTCACGCACGCAGTTTTTCTAGCTCCCTCGTGGCACCGCGGAAGCAAACAACCCGTGCGTGCGGCCCAAAAAAAAACATTAATCTAGGAAGGTAGCTCTGGATCAAGATTTGGATTAACTTTGACCTGCGGTTGCAGGCAGTGAAGGGAGCGGCAGTGGTATTGCGGGAATGTCTCCGACTTGGTGGGCAAGGTACCGTACTCGTACAATTGGCTACCCGCAAACCTCTATCGTGAATCTCATGGATGTGTATTGCATCGGATGAGCGCGGAAGTCTGGGTGGCAGGTTGTCCAATAGCCCTTTTCTCCGTAGATCCCGAACTTCGGGAGGCTTGTTTCCTTACCCCTCTGCCCCCCCCCAATTGCAGGCACACTTGAACCTGCCAGGCACGACTCAGCGATCTCTCCTTATCCCAGCAGCCTCGCAAAAAATTGGGCAGTATGAGCTAGTCTCCGCCCAAGGTTGGCCACCGCTTGGCTATTGCTTAGGTGCAAATTTTGTAGGGCTGGGAAGTTGGATTGGATTGGGCTGGATTTGTATCACCTTGAGCGGAGTACTGCAGTCCAACAGTCGTCTGTCGTACATAGCGGATCATCATAACTCACTCGTATCTTAGTGCCGTATCACCCTTGTCCCTCCATTCTGATAGCCTTAAGCGAGGACGTGCGCAGCTACCCTAGCCGGCTAGTTTAGCTGATACGGCTTGAGTGTTCCACTCTAGATACGGAAGTCTTTGTATCGAGGTTATTCCACTTAGCGGATGCAGAGAATGTTTCCAAGGACCAGCACCTAAGTGCATGGCTTTTGGAGAAAACATTTGGGCCACATCGGGGAGAGAAGGGTGCGTAAAAATGGTGAAGTGGAGTGCGTTCTCGTGTCAATTGCCCAAGCGGTAGGTAACCTTGGTGTTACCCCACCCACGTTGGGCAGGATAGAGTGGCCTGCTCAAGCAGTGCCTCTCTCCGCCGTTGTGAGTGGAATAACGATCCCTCTACGGCATAGAGTTCCTTGCTATGGAGTCACGTTTCCATTACTTTCTTCCAGGAGACAACATTTCTAAGCTCGGATGTCTATAGCTAGCTTAAACAGAGAGGTCGAATTGGGATCACAGATTTCCAAAATCAGCCCGGATTCCAGGACGCATTAATTTCGTTAAATTTTAGTCTATTGGTTGCTCAAAGCAAGGAGCCCACTGCAACTGCCCGCCAGCAACTGCAGCTTGGGACACAAGCAAGCTGTTATTAGCCAACCCCAACACCGCCTCACCGGGTGCGCTTCCTTAACATTCAAGCTCCCGCTCACCGGTGCCGGGGGGATCTTAGTACCCGGTGGGCACTTCACCTGTAGTGACACTCGATGGCCTGGAGTAGTGATATTAGTAACCAAGTGATTATCCAAGGTCCCTGACTCCAAGCGGACTACCCGAGCCCCTATAGCTTTTCCAACAAGAACAAGCAACTTGGCCAAACCCCACTTTATAGTCTTGCCACGACTGCTTCTCTGGCACCGTGCCGGATGCTGAAAGGGGAATTTTGGAAGGACACGGAGTCGGGCGAGAACGTACATGCTCTGTCAGCCTAGAACCTGGTTACAAAATGGCCCCAAACTCTGCCGATATAATATATCTCGCCTTGCACAACCCTAGGTCCTTTTACACGACGATCAAGATACAAAACGCCCCGGGGAAAACCTTGACTTGGAACCAACCGGAAATCCAAGGTAGGTGTTTCTCCGTATGAGCAATCAAAGAGGATGCCAAGATCCGATCCAGAATGGAGTAGATCCTTAAATCGTTCCCAAGCGCTGTTAATCCGCTACCGGTGATTAGAAATTCGGCTACGCCATGACCCTGTCTTTTCTCCTCCTGGGTTTCATAAACCACGGTATATCCCCTGGGTAAAGACCCGACGGGCTATTGGAATGTAGAAACCACGCTCAGAAAACACAAGCAACCTCTTGCGTTGATTCATCCATATTCTTTCAGCTCATTAGCTAGCTATGATATAAATGCAGTGTTGGCGGTGACCAGCGGTCACGCTCGTTATGGCATGACGGTGGTCATCGCATAATACCCAAGTAGCAAGATTGGGGTTAGAGTTCGAAGGGTTGAATTGGGGGAAGTCCGACAACCTTGGCATTTGGACGTGATGGGAAATGCAGAAGGATATAAACTTGAATATTAGAAACCGAACTTTGAAGCTCCAAATTAGGTATGAAATTTTTATTTTATGCCTCCGTAGCTTATTTATTCTACCCAACATTTATCGCTAGGGGCAGTCAATCTTTTGACAGATTTCTGTATCATTCCATTTGTCAAGCCCGATAGCAGTGGCCTTTCATATGTAGAAGAAAAGTGTGCGTAAACAGGAGGAAGCAGGAACCCCCAGAACCGCCGGAAGAGTGTTAACCTAAGATCAGTGTCGTGATTGACGTTCAGCCGTAACGTGGCGCCAATACTGGGAGCTTTCGCCAAAAGGTGTCTTTCAATCCGCTGCGCCAACAGACGTGTGATGTTGAAGAAGGGAGAACCGGCCACTTAATGTATGTATTTCAGGGCACCGCTAAAGATCTAAAACCAGATAAAATTTTCTCCGTATATGTTAACGATTCTGGCCTGGCCTGAAGGAAACACTGTACCAGTTCGATCCTAAAACAAAATATTAGATAATATTCTTTAAATAAAAACTGATTCATGGGGAATAACCGCCTTCCAACAATTGTTATACCATAGACACAGAGATTGCCGGAGATAAAATTGAATAGAAGCGCGGGATCTTAGTTAATACTTGAACGTCTCGTAATATGGAAATGCATGGCTTCTGTAGAGCTCATTCATCCAGCTAGCGCCGCATCGACCGAGGGCCTCTCGGCAATGCTAGTCACACAAAAAGACACGCCGAATGCAGAAGTTAACCAATATACGAAAAATAGGGCAAACCAATCGAGAATAGAGGATTGCATGATACACAATGGTATCATATCACAACAAAGGGGACGTTAGGTCGGAACTAGCATAAACGCTTTACCATGCCCGAAAGCACTCTAATGAATCCGATACTGCCAGAGGCAGAAACATTATGTTGGAACTATCACTGGATATGCGGAATTAGAGGAGAATTTCTTGATTGATGATTGTATCTCAAAAGGAGAAGAAGAGTAAGTAAGAGAAGAAAAGGAGAAAACTCAGGTAACCGAACAATTCAGGAAAGACAAGGGGCAGTATGAGAGGAATGTAATGGCACTGCAAACAGAACACGTAATCATCTTTTCTAACACATTATATACCCAACCGAGGTGAAAACGCAAAGAGAGAACCCGAGCGAGCTGTATTGACCCTGCTGTAGCGGTCTAAGAGTTAGTTAATGAGCAGACCAGCGTGTTCGGCCATAGAACGATGAAAATTTCGCATCCCGTCCGCTCTGCGGTAAACAAGCATCGTATCGTCCGGTTAGTACTACAGTGGGTGACCATGTGGGAATCCCGGATGCCGAACTCTTTTGACCTCTTGCCGCATTTTTTTGTCAGCCATGAGAGAGGGAGAAAAAAGGCTGTTGTGTTTGTCTTGGGTGGTTATTTCTAAGGAATTTGCAAAAAACAGGAATGAGAAATTCCTCCTGGCACATTCGATCCTTATGCTGGTGACAAGATCCTCTGGCTTTCGGGAGGTGGCAAATTACCCCGAGGTATGGGGAATAGAAGGCAACATTATTGTTCGGCGCAAAGTGAGTATGCTTTATACAGCGGGTCTAGGTTTCGGCAAGAGGATAACTAGTCGGGGTACCGTAAAATTTCCTTAAATCCACCATCGGCGGTCAGGCCCCTAGTATTCGCAATCCGAGACGAAACACCACAAGAAGGAATAGCGGTTTCCGGACAGGGTTTAGCTTGGGGATGATGAGCGTACCGAATCTCATTAACTGGCATGCGTCATTTGGTTAACCTACCCTTCTCGGCCTATTATGGTTTAGTAGTGTGATTCTATAGAGATCTCCGGTGGTGGATTTAAGGAAATTTTACGGTATGTCCGAGAGGGCGGGGGGCGTCGAGGACAAGTACAAAAAAAAAAAGGAAATCCTGAAAGATTCCCCGGCCAATCATAGCTATGTCAATGTGAGAAGGAGAAAGGAAAAGAAAAGATATATAGGGTTGAATCGCCACCGCGAATTCCGAAAGAGAAACAATGAGTGACTATTGATAAAGAAGTAAAATTCAAGCATTCGAGTTAATGAGAAAGGCCGAAAAGATCTGAGCACTTCCTATTCACAAAGTTCTGGAAGCTGAACCTGCTACCGGATTGAGGAAAGTTTCCTCCCTCTCTCCACCCCCGAGTCCTGTCGTCCTAGGACATTTTTAGAGCAAACCTTAACCCGTGGAGCTCCCTATCCAGAAAACGCAACAATTTCGAATACTCCATCAATCTATCCACCTACCGATTTCGTGTATGAAAAACCCCAAATCTGGCTGATGGTGAGCTCTAGAATCTATCGCGAAGGTGTTCAAGATGGAGAATTCTAAAGAGTAGGATCTGTCGACTACTTTTGTTATGAAGTGGAGACTACCTCTCGAATCAATATGCCCCACTGTTTACCTTGGAATCGCACCACCACAACTCTACTCTTTTTTTTCTTCCTTTTCCCCCTCTCCCTTTTTGCTTCAGGAATACGGGTAAAAGCTCTAGCCGTATTACTACATCAGATACTGCCGGTATACCCTGGAGGACCACCAGACCAACCCCCTTTGAGGGTTTGACTTCTGGCTCTACATGAGAGGGATCTTTGCTAACCGCGTTTGGCCAAAAAAGCAAATTTTGTTAACGTATAATATAATTTGTCAGAATAGCAATCGCCAATTAAGAAGAGAAAGGAAAGTATGAGTGACTATTGATGAAGAATGGGTGTTTTTCCGAGACATAAATGGCCGGAATACTTTGGATCCCTCAAAGTTCAGGAAACGGACGCACCGCGATAAAGCAGATTTTCAAATCTAGCACCATCTAAGCCAATTTCGAAGGAATTTTCGGAGAAGAGTACCTACTCTGAGAGTAAAAAGTTATATAAATATATCCCTTGGACGCAAAAATTTCAAGTAGAGTTACTTCATCGATTCCGCCACCCGCTGACAACCCTTTCTTTCCTTCCTTTATTTTTTCCAGTGGAATCGATTTCCTTCAGACGGTGTCTAGAGTCTCCATGCATGCGGGCCAGAAGATGGGGTATTTTACTCAAGTTAAGCAGCTGGGATGACAGGTCCAGTTCTGATCTACATCTATAGGCGACTACACTACACTACACTACATACCTCCGCAGAAACGGTTTCCCCCATCTCCTGAAGCGTCTTGAAGTTAACTTAAATTGGCTATTGGTATCCAATACTTTTTCCGGCACGATATGAGGTCACTATTCGGTCCGTGCGATAGTTGTTGCCTTCCGAACAACTCTCTCCCGAGTACTGCTGACCCCGCCGAGGTTATCCCGAAGAAGTAAATCGACTATGGAAAAAGAAGAAATGGTAGTAACGCTTTTACCGGTGAAACGCTGGCTTGAACCCGGACTTTTTTTGAGGGCGACTTATATAGGAAAAGCGGAATGAAAATATCAGGGGCCAAGGTGGGAAAATGGTGATTGCTATTTCGGGTTAAGAAATGACGAAGGATAATTTTTTATATAATTGAGGAAAGCACAGATTCTTAGAATCAACCTGAACGTGTACCAAAGGAGACTAGTTCTAGCACCCTTGTCTCACGTTCGGTCTGATATCTATCTACAGGTAAATGCCCGGTTGTCCGTGAGTTCGGAAATCTCTTGCAGGAAAGTTGCAGAGGCCAAAGGAGAGCGGACTTCCCTCCCCTACTAAATTTCATTACAAAGTTGGCCTATTTTATGGAATTGCCATCTTATTCGTTGGATTACCAATACGGGGCGTGTTGTTATTGGGCACGCTGATTCAGGTAGTTATTTTCACATCATAAGCCGTTAGGAGGGAGGTAGCTACGATGCTTTTGTTTATTCTCTCTCATACCATTGGGCATCGGGGTATTCATTGAGTTACTATTTTTTGTTTGTTTGTTGTTTCATGCTATGCTGTTCGTCACTGGGCGTTGGGTCTGGGGACTGGTTTTTTTTTTTTTTTTTTTACCATGGCTACGAAGTGTGCGGGATGACGGCGGACAATTACTTTGATTTCTCGGTATTTCCGTTGAGTTCCCATCATCGCTGGAAACGCTTCCCCCCCCCCCACTTCCTATGGCTCGTGGGGCTCCGTTTTGTTTTCCAGAGATATTAGTTGTTAGGAGGTGTACGGTACTGTATATATTTCTCCTATTCTATTCACAGCTATCATCATCTCCATCGAACCTTCAATTCACCATTCTCTCATGTTCAGTTAGTTATGCTTGACCTATGATGACCTCGCTCTCGCTGGTCGATTCTTTTAAAAAAAAAACTCCACTCTATATCATTCGGTTCCCTCTACTTTACTATTCGAGCAGACCTTTTTTTTTTTTACCATCCCTATTTTTAGGAGGGTTGGAAATTCCCGTATATTATAAGTATAGCCCCTAATTTCGCAATCCTCACGGACCAAACCTACCCATGAGGTGAGGAGGAGGAGCCCTCGCCGCTAACCTTTCGACCCTGCCAGCCAGCCAGGATCCCTGCGCTGAGCACTGGCTTCCATTGCAAGTGCCATAGCTGCATATTTCAAAGTTACAAGGAAGTTTTCACTTATACGTGTCTACAATATACACTTACCCTCCCCCTAAACTGCCCAGTTGGTATGGAAATCACGTGCGATAACTTGTATGGTATCGTACGATAACCGACAAATGATAACGACGGAGACACTTCACAAAGTGCAAATACCGGTAGACTAGAGAGAGGTTCGCCTTATTCATTCCACTTGTGTGAGAGAGCGAACTGGATTAGTCGTAGCAGTTCACGGGACCTGATCGGGGGGCAGTCATTTGATCGGAAAGGGGGAAAAAAAAAAAAAGGGAAGAATTGAGAGATCTATCGGGCTGGTATCTGTGACTTACTTGGTTCCTGGTAACGAAGAACACACTATGGTAAGGCTACTGTTTTCTTGATCCCGGGTTACGGCTCGCGGAGAGAATCTAGAGCAAATTGCCCAAGGCTAACTTATTAGCTAGCTCAACTGTTGTAAATAGGTACTTACCATCCCCGCATTAGGCATAGTGGAACGACCCCGTGCATAAAACATTGTTGGATCTATTACTTCACCATCTCCAACATACTCGTATATAGCATCTCGATATACCCCCATTCCCCCAAATCCCCTACAAACCAGCCAGCGTATAAAGACTCTTTTAGCGCAATACCATCTCTACCATCACACCATGCGAACAGTGCCTACTTGTAATCCCCGGCAATGCACTTCCCAAGTACAATATTCGCAAAATGTCTCTTCCTAGAATTTTCGAACCTGCATACCCCCCCCCTCCCCCGTATGATACGATTATAACAAGCCGATCAATCCTATCCTACGCATCTTCGTAAAACCCCGGTTAGAACTTCAGTGTGATCTTCAGCCTCTCCGGCCGGCCGGCCTGTTGGTCATCGTAAAGCGTTCCTGAAATGGAGCGAGGAGTAAACCCTTCGCAATTGACCAACAGCCAACTAAAACACAATCCGGAGCCTGCACAGATAATCTATCCGGCTTCCTGAAGGGGGGGAGAGTGTATCCCACGGTCCGCCAGGGGTTCTCAAAGCGCGCCGTACAGCACTTCACTGCCGTCTTTCCGAGATCCTAGGGAAGGACTAAATTCCTCCCATGTGGCGCGATGCACAACAACGACATTCTTTTGGATGAATGATTTCGAAAAACGTAGTTTATGTTTCTATTCAATAGAGAATACCCATCCAAGTGTTTATCCTCTATAGCCTCCCTTGCAAACACCGCATGGGTACTATCGAAGCGCGCCTCAGAGGTCCATCCATGCTCCGTCGTATACCATACTAGAACAGCAACGAGATACCCGCCGCCGCCCAGGTCCTCTCTCCAATGACTACCGATTCTCCCTTCCCGGTGGGGTGATGCGCCTTCTTGTGCGGCTCAAAGAACTTGAGCGACAACCCTTCCAGCTTCGGTCTCTATAATGAGAGCCCGACAGGCGGTATTTTCAGAGTAGCTTTAGATGCTGCCATCCGCACCGTACTTTCCAAGAATGTTTGTGGTCGATCTTGGAGATCGCTTCATGAGGGGGTCGCTGGAGGGGTTTAGAAATTATATCATAAAAGTAGAATTTGATCGATCTTGGGGGGGGTTGGGGTTTACCATAAGCTTACCGTACGAGTCTCTAACGTGTAAGAAAGGCGAACCCAAAATGGACACACTCCCCACTCCCCAACAATCACTAAAGCCCAAAATCCCCCGCTCCGAGCCCGACGTACCTGAGTCTAAGATAGGTCGATGCACAGCTGTAGTCCCTCCCCTCTATGCTTCCGGCTAAAGAATTGGAAGCAGTGTGTTTATTATGCAGGAACAAATCCTACCCAGGAGCTTACCCTCATCTTTACCTTCCCCCCCCCCCCCAATCCTATCCCTGGATGCAGTACTATACCCGAGGCATTCACAAGCTTTCTCGAACCCTGAAGTCTGGCGGTTGGGTTAGGGTTGGCCCGCAGGGGGCACCGGAAAGGAAATATATCATAATTATTATTATCATAGGCGAGATCTCAAAGCTTCATCAATCAAAAAATACCGGTATGATGGACCGCATGGAGAAGAGTGAAATTATATAAAATTTAATATACAATTCCCTGAATTAAAAAAATTAAAATAAAAAAAAGCCAGAGCTCGCTCATTTCTTTCAAAGGGGAAAACCTCCCCTCTTTAATTTATTTATAGCTGTCCCCCGAACCCCGAGGATCCGCAACACTTTCCCCTCTATGCCACACTTATTCACAATAAGACCCACGAACGATATATAAAGACGATTACGTCCCCCCCCCCAACACTGGGAAAGGGCGGCACCACCCGATATATGATACTAGCTACCTATGATACCAGTTTACCCACCAGGGGACTTTTTTCTTTTTTTCTTTTTTTTTTCTTTCCTTTGCCAGTTTTCAAATCCTAACGATCTATTTCATTTCCAGAACCCTCCTCCAGAATGTATTTATTTTTTTTGCAAAAAAAAAAAAAAAAAAAAAAAAAACACTAAATAAAAAAGAAAAAATAAAAAAAAAAAAAAAAAAAAAAAAAAAAAAAAAAAAAAAACTACACAAGCCTATATCAATGATTTACAACTCCCCACCGCAAGGATAATAGAGAGAGAGAGAGAGAGAGAGAGAGAGAGATCCATTTCACGCCTGAGTAGCAAGTTAGTTCCTTGTTTTTTTTGTTTTTTTTTGGAACCATCCACCAGGAGATTTCTTCCGACGGACTATTTCCTCATCACGAATCACTCGCTGGCGCTCTTGGTACTGTAGTGTACAGCACTGTACTTGTACAGTACATAGAGCGGGTTAGCGGATCGACTATGATATAATAATACCGGTACCTTTTACCCAGAGCGCAATGAGCGTATTTATTATTGGATGAAAGGTTTTTTTTTTTTTTTTTTCGTTTCAACCGCTCCGTTTATAAGAGTTATGTTCCGGTGCTTCCACCTTTTCTCTCCAATGAATGGGCCGGTCCAATCCACGACGACGACGACGACGACGACGACGCCTTAACTCATCCCGTCCAGCCATTCCCGCCCCCCCCCGCCCCCAACCATTGTGTGTATGATATTATGTGTGTTTTTGATTGCGCATGCTAGACTAAGACGCATACCCTTTGCCTAATGGCTAGTCTAGGCATCACGATAATAAGTCAATGACACGACAAGTCTGTTTCAATGCTTTCGTGTAAACACCCGAACCATGAACCCGAAAGTACAGTACAGTTATACAGACAAACAAAAATATTCACGTTCCGCGGAGGAAAGTTGAGAAACAGTCAGTACCGTAACTCACGATGATTCCAAGTTTTTGAGATCGACATATGCATACATGAAGTGTTCGTAATATCAACCATAGATATATATATATATATATATATAGCACTCAATTGTAAGCTACTATAATAATAATAATAATAATAATAATAATAATAATAATCTGCTAAGGACCCCCGAAAAAAACAACCAATGGCAATTTCCCACCTCTACCCAGTGACCCCACAAGGTATTCCCTGTGCTAGTATGATACTTCGTACAGCACACAAACCCCCCCCCCCCCTTTTTTTTTTTCTTCACCGCTCGCTCGGTCACTCACAACAACCTCCGGTGCCGTATGATATGATACCGCATCTCTCGCCGAAACCACTTCCCTCCAAGTTAGCACAACCACCACCACCACCACCCACACAATACTTGTACAATACAATATTATCATGCAATACGTTACTAAACATCACTCTACCACCTACCTGCGGTAACTGCATCGTACACCTTCGGCCAAACCCATAAGCACTGCAAAGACCCACGGCACACATCCCAAACACTTCTCACCCCACCGGAGCTCGCGCGTTAGGGCGCGCACCATTCAGGTACGGTACGACATTAAAAAAAAAAAAAACCGGACACAAACACGCAGTGTAACCATGAGCGCATTAAACTTGCCTGCATCCCCGGAACGCGCACAGACGGATCTACAAGGTGGGAAAAACGCGGGGTTCGCCAAGATGTTTTGTTGTTGTTGGGTGAAAGAAGAAAAGAAGAAAAAAAAAAAAAAGCAGGGAAGGAAAAGAAGGAAATAAAGTGGAGTGGGCAGTTGTAGGATTATTCTCCGATGCATTTTGCGGTTTTTGGGAAGAAGGTGCGGTAAGGTGTGGTGTGGTGTTGACCGACGGGCGGGGAGCGAGGAGGGAGAGAGGGATAGAAGAAAGAAAAAAGTTGGTTTTACTCGTAGTGGTTTAGCTTGTTCCATAAGTTATGATATCATAACTCTGAGGAAGAATAGGCTATGAGGTGAGGGGTCACGATACTTTCACAGTAGTAATAAGTCACCGCCAAACCTACCTACAATCCTCAATACGGTAACTCACCTTATATCCCCAATTCAAAACCATCACAATAAAGCGCTCCCCCATGATACCTGCCTTCCTTCCCATAACCTCTCCCCCCCTCCCACCTCCTCCATACTCTAACCCGCCAAAACTTACACCCTCANCTCAGATAGACGAACTCGCAATGGAAGTCGCAAGACTCTCCGGCCAGATCGACGACCTCCACGCACGCAAAGGAAAAACCCCTGCCCCCCCCCCCCCCCCCCCCCCCCCACCAAGAAAAAGCAACCCAGGCACATACACACAGACCACAACCGCTCAACCGCTATTCAAACAGGGTCCCCTCCATGGGTCACACCGCCAGCCCCGCATTCAACGTCTTCCAAAAAGCAAAAGCAAAAAAGTGAAGAAATAAACAACTACTCGAGTACATAGAAGCGAAAAAGTGGAAAAAGTGAGAAAAAGAAGTTCGGTAGTTGGGTTCGGAACAGGATAACGGAGCGGCAGGGTGTGATGTGAGACACAAGGGTTGCGAGTGGTACTGTAAGATCTGCTACGGTATTTGTGGTGCCATGAGTGCGCTGCCGAACGGTTTGCGCTTCGCGTGGTGCAGATTGTATGTATGTAGGTATGTACTCGAGTATGTAGGGTATATGGCACTCTAGAGGCCAGTTTCGGGAGATTTACCACGGTGAATAATTGTTTCCACCGTACTAGTACTGTACTGTGCAGTATAATATCCTTACCGGTGACTATATACTCGAGTACTCGAGTACCGGTACTGTGGCAGGTCGTAAAGATGGATACCGGTACTCGTACAGTACGCCATTAGTCTACCGTGCCAACCCACCAACACCACCACCGCAAACCAAAAAAGAACAAAAAAGCCTCCCGGTGATCACTCCCCTCCCCTCCTCCCGTTCCGAATATCTTCTTTCGTTGATACTATATCATATCTGCCCATCGGCTATCATATCACAAGAGACAGGGCAATTGGGTGCGCGGGTGGACTTAACTTCTATAGAAAAGAGCGAAACGGAACAGACCCCACCGTGCCGCCGCTCGGAGCCCCAATAGCTACTGTACCGGTACAGCACCACCGATGGGAAGGCCCGGGGAAGATGAAGCGCCATAATATCACATCACACCATACCATACAAGTATTGAACCTATCAAGTAAATTTATTTTTAAGCCAAGAAGCATTTACAAACAATCCTTTCCTTCTTTCCTTCTCTCTTTCTTACCATCTTACCATCTTACCTTCCTTCATTTCCTCCCTCCCCCTCCCTCATCCAGCTCTCCATCGCCTCCTCGGAAGGGCCGGCGAACGGATAATAAAGAAAACATGAAGAAAAAAAATAAAGAGAAAAAAAGAAAAAGAAAAAGAAAAAGTAGCATGAAAAATAAAGAAACACGGACAGACCCCAGAGAGTGCAGAGCGGAGGACAGAAGCAAGGACCTTTCAGTTTACCGTGCCCCGCCGCCCCTAACTGTCCAATCAAAACCATGAGTGGAGTTAAACGCAGAAAGCCGAACGCACCCGATGAAAAGAGACCGGAAGCGAGAAGGAAAGGAAAAGGGAAAAAAAAGGGGGGGGGTGGGAGGGAACAAAAGGGAAATCGTGGGAGCGAGGGGGAAAAAAAAGAAGAGCAAATCCTATAAGAATGAAAATGGAAATGGAAAAGGAAGGAAATAGGAAGGAAACTAATTGCCCCCATCCATTTCGCTGGCTGGCGTCGCAACGCCACTAGCAATCCAGGATGCACCATTGGTCTTCTCCTCAATTGGCCAGACCTCCCGTGCGTACTCCTCCATGCCTCTCCAGCCGGGCCAAAGAGCTCGAGAAATGTCGGTTGCAGAGCCCTCCATCTCTGGCCTGAAGTAAGGAGCACGCCGCTCGCACAGCACCTTCACGATCCCCTCCAATTGGTCCCGGTACCCAGTCGGGATGGGGATACGGATTTCCAGGGGGTGGGGTTGGTAGTTTACAGGTCTTCCTAGAGCTCTAGAAAAGGCGCTGCAAACTTGCAATGGTGTGAGGACTTCAAAAGCAAGGGGAATTCTAACACCCGGTTCTGGTTAGTTGCCACTGATATATGTCGTAAGCTCGAGGGGGAGAAAAACGGAGAAGAGGAAAAATCGTACCTTTGTCCGCCCCACCGCTTTACTCCATCCTTGAAAATCTGAATCACCGCCGTCCCGAGGTCGTGCTCCGTATCGATGAATGGGATAGGGTAATCCGGCGGAAACGGCGCCTTCCATACAAAGCTCCCATCCGCTCGAGGAGTCATCTGCCACAGGGGATAGGGTCTCGATGAGAAATTATTGTGATAACTGCCCACATAAACGAAGGTAGCCGGCAGCCCCAATTGGCGAATGTACTGCTCAACCGTGAATTTAGTAGCCCAGAGTGGTAGTGGGTCCTGCGGGGGATCATGTGTCGAGTGGTCTGTCAGTGACGAGAATATGTAGTGTCGTATGCCGGCCTTGAGCGCTGCCAGAGCAAGTGATTTTCCAGTTGCGATCTCGTCCGTCCATGCGTATGGCGTAGTGTTGACAAAGGCATACTGTGCACCGGCGAATAGCTTGTCCACGAATGTTTGATCGTCAAGGGAACCTTCTAGCAATGTTACGTTCGGGAGAATCTTGAGTTCAGCTGATAGTTGAAGATCCTTTTTCAGAGACCTAAGCTGCGCACGCACTTTGTAACCCACAGCTGAGGCTACCCGGACAACGCTAGAGGCTTGCCGGCCAGTAGCGTTCACCACGACCAGCTCTTTTGGTGGTGCAGGTTCTTGACTTGGGTCTGTCATCGCACTGTCTATGACGTTGCGTGGGCCGGGATTTGCGGCTCTTGACATTCAACGGTGGCGGGTAGGGAAAGCTTGGTGGGAAGAAGGGATTCCCTCGTTGGTCGTGGGAAACAGTTCAACTAGAGCACAACTTTCAAAGGCAGGCCCAGCTGATAATAAGTGTGGGAAGGTGTAAATAAGGGCTTAGTTGAGGATGAAAGGGATGGGCAAATGACCGCGGATGAGGGACTCGAATGATAGAAAAGGCGGGGATGAGGGGTAAAAGAGGAATTAGAAGAGAAAAAAAATCAGATCTAATATAAAGTTTTTCGGGGAAGGGACGGGCACTATCAGACTTTGCTCCGCTAACCCCGTTGCAGATATGGAGAGTGTTCGGTTCTGGTGAGGATTTCAGCGGCTTTGCGGCAGGATCTCAGAACGATAAGATCTAGAAACCAAGGTTTCCTGTCTTGGTGGAAAAGAAAAAAAAAGAAGCCCAATCTTGTATTCCAGGACTCTAATCAACTATACTCGTATCTTCGTATCATTCGTAATCAATAGGAAGGTTGATACGCGTTCTTTGTGTCTATCAGTGAAGGTTTCTAAAGCCGGGAAAAATCAGTATCTGTTCTCTTGCTATCTCTCGGTACTTTTTCCAGTCTTTATCCCCCTGATATTTCCACCTTCTTGTTGTTTATACTTCCTCGCCCAGCTAGTCAGAATAGCAGCAGCCCTCACCCCTTCTCATCCTTGAACTTACATTTGCTGTAAATTGGATTCTCTTCCACCCCCTCCGTTCTCGGCAGTGAATGGCCTAACCTCGGTCTCTCGTTGTTGAAAAAAAAAAAAAGGATCAAGTCAATTGATCGCTCGGGCAGTCGTTGGATAGTTCTCTCTTCTTCTCTCTTCTCTGTCACTCTCCTCCTCCCTTTCCCGCGCTCCCTCTTGCCCCCAGTTAATATAGCATCCCCTCCCTCCTCCTCCCCTTCGGACGCTGGGGCAGCTGCTCCACCGCTCTAGGAACCGCATCAAACTTACTCACGATGATGCACTGGGAATGACGTGTGAACCTCATACCGTTCACACCACCGACAAGGACATCGAATCCTACGCCGGCAAGTCAGAATCGCTGGCTCGGGATATTTAATAAGCTCCCCCAGTTATCACGCCGGGACTTGACTACACCAAATAAAAATAATCATCGAGAATTGAGATGTCTGCCAGTCTGCGATCCCTCTCTGACACGGAGGAGCACCTCCCAACACTTGTCTCTGCATTTCTAGCAGCTCAAGCCCACTTCACCTCACCTGAGTCCAAAAGGGCGCCAGGCACAGAGCAGAATGAATGGGGTAATGGCAGGGGGGGAAGTGGGAGATCGGTTGGTGTGCGGTCAACCCAACCCACAACCGGTGCATTTCCATTGCCCACCATATCATCGTCGTTCGCGTGTAGTTGAGAAATGGATTAGCACTCTGGTGGCAGAAAGAACAGTAGAAAAAAAAGAAAAGAAAGTGAAAGTGAAAATGAGAAGGAAAAAAGAGAAAAAAGAAAACAAGAAAAGTCATCGAAGGAGGAAAAAAAAAAAGCAAAATAGTCTAAGCAATCTAACCACGACTACTACAGTACTCGTACTGAGCACTGAGCGCAGAGCACTCTGGTAGGGTGATACCACACACTACAGAACCCACGTTCAGGCACCCAAGCCCCTTGTTCTCGGGAGCGAAGGAGGTGAGAAAGATATTTTTTCTCCACTGGAGTGGGAAAGTTTACGTAATTCCCTACTCCCCCTTTCCTTCGAGTCACCGGAGTTGGAAGGGTCTCAAATTGAAAGAAATACCGGTAGCGGTATGGAAGAAAGTGTAAAAAAAGCAACAAGTGGGATGGGGCAAACAGCAGAAAGAAAGTGGGAAAGAAAAGAAAGAAAAAAAATCGATAAAAAGAAAATAGCCGTTCGGTGCATTAGCTAGTGCAGTACGGAAGGAACATCTCGTCTCGGAATTATAAAATGTCTTGGCGTGCTTCAAGGTGCTGATTCTGGGCGGGGGGGAGAAAGGAATGGAAATTGGCAATTGGGCACACATGGCACAGTGGCACTTGCACTCTCCTTGGGTATGAGATGCTCTGAGATTATTTCTACAGTACAGTGTAGTACATTACAGTACAGTCTGCTGAGCTTAGTGTTGCATCCAACACTCCCCTTCGTGTCAGTTGCTATTTTGCCCGCATACGTACCGGTAGTCTACAATTGAAGATGTTGCAAACGCTCGGAAGAGCCTACCGACCAAAAGAAAAGAAAAGAATAGGAAAAAGAAAAGAATAGGAAAAAGAAAAGAAAAGAAAAAAAGAAAAGAAAAGGAGAATGAGGAACGCAGCCTTCTCGCTGCACCACAATGTAAGGCAAGGCGCTCAACACTGATATAGTTCTCTCCCATATCAATGCAAAGGAACTGCCTTCGCATCCGTGGCAGACTTTTATTATCTCAGCTTCGTGTACCGGCGCTGTACTTGTAGAGCACGAATATCATACTTACTCGTACAATAGCACCTACTGCAGTGGTTCAAGTCATTCATCAAAATTCGTGGGAAAAGAAAGGAAAGGAAAGGAAAGGAAAAGAAGAAAAGAAAAGAAAAAGAAAGAATCAGCCCCACTGGGACCGTGCACACCGAAAGCCCCAACCGAACATCAATCGCGCAATGAATAGGGAAATCATCCACTAAGGATCTGAAGAGATTTGCATCTGTTTCGAACCCTTCTCCCATCGTGGAGATGGATTGACTGTACTCGAGTATGTTGCTTGTACCCCTATCCTCCGCGGAGAAAACCCCAATATAAGTTATATAAAGAGAGGGCGGAAAAGGTGTGAGGTCGGGGTTGCACGGTCCGAATCTGTATTAACGTCGATATCATACCAGTAAATAGAATAGCGGGTTTTGTACCATCATTACCGGTATATTGCCATGGGGTGGTAACAACCCTTTTTCAAAAATATGATACGTGGGACCTGGCCCTTCCAGAGAACTGCCCCATGTGCTGTGAATAAACGAGGAGAGTGGGATTCTGTTGGCTACGGGGGAAGATCGTGAATCGTCATTGTTGGGGAGGAAAGAAAAAAAAAAAAAAAACTTGTTCCTCCGACGATCCAGCCAAAACCGTCAAACAAACAAACAAACATCCACCCCATCCCAATAATCTCTTGCTGTCATCACTAGAGCACGGCTATCAGGTTTCTAACCCCTTGATCTTCCTCTTCCTTCGGCTCCGATCACGATTCACGGAAGATTTTCGTCATGCGGCCGATTTGTACCAGCGCCCTTTCATCATAGTACGAGTACTCGAGCAGTCTGTTTCTTTCTCTCTCACTCGTCGGCTTTTCGGACGAAATTCTAACTCTATTGTTTTCCTCTAAAAAGTCCCAGATTATGAAAGTCTATCTATCTACATTATTTAAGAGCAGAGCAGAGGAAAAAGAAAGTGTGCCATCGTTTGGTTCGGTATACGCACGCACCTTGATGGTGCCCTCTGACCTGCTGCCCTTGTCATCAACAGCGGGGTAAGGTGCATGTTACCGGGTATAACACCTGGTTTATCCGTCAGATCAATTGTTTGGAGTATTGGCACACCTGGTGTACTGTGGCCGCCATTTTCGACCGCTAAGTTCCCAGTGCGCAGGGATTGCGGGAGGGAGAGTACTCGAGTACTCGAGTAGAAAAGGTAACAATGAGGGAAGGCGGGGAAGGAAGATACCGGTGCCGAATGATAAGGACTTATCAGGGCACAAACGGGGAGGTGCAAAAAATTTCCGAAAAAAGGAATAGGGGCTATTGGTTTTCTGGGGGAGTAATGCTATACCTTGTTAGGCATCTGCAAGCTCCCAACATCTTAGTTTGGCGATTTTGGTAAACTCATCAGGTCTACTTTCTTGATTCCATTTGAGGGTTTTGAGCTTCAATTTAGCATGTTCCACCTCTTCGGCGTGTAGGTGCGCTCCGCTTTCCCTTAGTAACGAAACGTTGACTTCAATACCGGAATCGGCTGCTAGAAATAGGGGTGTTCTGCCATCTCCGTTACGCAAATGAACCGAAGCTCCTTGAGAAAGAAAGTCACGGAGTATGTCAATATTACGGCACGTAGAGGCCAGGTGCTAATCGAACGCTGTTTGTTAGAAAGAGAAGGGAAAAAAGTGGAATGCAAGGCTGGGCAAATAGCGGTAACGATATCCTTCCCGGGTGGGAGGCGCTAGAGTTATGTAATAGTGG
Organism: Tuber brumale; assembly: GCA_014065205.1. NCBI lineage: Eukaryota > Fungi > Ascomycota > Pezizomycetes > Pezizales > Tuberaceae > Tuber > Tuber brumale. The sequence continues at coordinate 58,234 of JACCEG010000337.1, read as the reverse complement.
ACCGGGGGGCACAAGAGACGACATAGATCGTGAAAAGATTGTCGTAAAAACCAAAAGGGAAAACACATGGGTGGCGTCGGGAGGCGACATTGGACGCCGTAATGGCCTTTTTTGAAGAAAAAAAAAAAAAAGGAAGGGGGAAAAAGGGGGAAAAAGAAAATGAGACTAACCAGTGGCGTGTTCCCCGAGTAATCAAATTCATTCAGCAAAAACTCGTTTGATTCCCTCAATACAGATGAAATGCTCTTTTGGTCCCCCTTCTTTATGGCATAGGCCAAGGCGGTCAATCGCGAGAGCTTTGGTGGTAGCAACGAGTTCGGATGTGAAAAGCTAGTGGCAGATTGTTCCGTTAGCTCGCCGCGTAAGGATAAGGACATCTGTCGACGAATATCAGTAACGGTGAGTTCGGGTTTCGCTAGGAGGCAGGAAAGTTTCGTGAGCGCAGCTAGAGTTTAAATGTTTTACATGTCAACTTGGTGGTCTTTTGTAGTCCCCTTCGGCGGGGTATGAAACGACGTTCAAGTAAGCATTCCGGGAAACGAGGGAAAAAGCAATAACGATAACGATTAACGAATCTCGGTAGAACAAGGAGGAGCAACCTCAAGAGTCGGCGGACGGAATAAAGTTAAGGTGAGAGTTTTACGGTGGGGCAATAGTGGAGGAATGAAAAAGTGAAAAAATAAAAGAAACGAATCAAGTGGGAACTACCTTCGGTGGTCATGTCTAGCCCAAAAACAATGCCGGCTCTGGCTAATGCCGTACCAGAAGCATATAGGGGACTAACGCTTCCGGTTATGCCTATGAATTGGTCAGCCACAAAATACATCTGCTGTGAGTTCCAAATCCACTGCCTACATTGGGTCACATTGACAATGACAATTCCATGATCAACTCCCTTCCTCAACACAGTCATCAGCCGCTCGTCTTCAGGCATGTTGCCCGCTCCAAAGGTCTCAAGGACTAATCCCTTCAGGTTCTTCAACGCTAGGATGCCTTCAATCATCTCGGGAAGGATGCCAGGGAAGATTCGCAAACAAGCGACATGAGCTGTGGATAGACTTGTCTGTACGGAAAAGGGGGCAAGAGTAGATGGACGATTGACCAAATTCCAATTTATATTTGTGGATATTCCAACCTTCCCAAGAGAGCCGAAATTCGGAGATGAGAAGGCACGGAAGTCGTGAGCATTGCTCTTTGTCGCTCTGAAACAAATTAGAACAAAGTAGCGAAATCAGGTAGGATAAAGGATGATATGAATTACCGGTTTCCACGAAATAACCTATGGTTAAAGAAAAGGCAAACTTCGGGTACCATATAATGGCCAGCAATAATAAGACTTCCGAGAAGATTGTCTGTAGCATCGTTATGGAGCTCTGCCATCGGCGCTTGGGAACCTCTTTTAAACGGAACAAGGGTGAGTAGTTGGGTTGAGAGGTGAGGAAACGGGACTCACGTTAGGATGATCGATTTCCCCAAATTACTGATCATAAAGCTCAGCGCAGAGCTTGTATAAGCCAAGCTATCGGTACCATGCAGGATCACAAACGCATCAAAAAGTGTATAATTGCCTAGAACTGGTATTAGGATATTCTCGAGAAATTGGAATGCCTGCGACCTACGTTTTATTGATTTTGCGATCTCACCCCAACCTTTGGCGTTGATACTCGAACTATCAAGAAGGGGGTTGAATTCAAGAATTGCGTATCGAACGCGGCGAGCATGTTTGGAAGGAGGGGTGCCTATGTTGTGTTTGCGTTAGGCTCGAGCACTCGCGGCAGCCCATGCCGCAGTGGGCTAAATTGTAGACTCACGCAAAGATTCGAGCATCACTTCCGTCTCATCATTAGTCATGACAGGTAGATATTTGGTGGGCGAGCCATCATTGAAAGACGGTCTGGGTTTGAGGCAGGCATCAAGAAAGCCATTGGCCTATACAGCTGAGTATTAGCTTTGTGCAACCGTCACGAGCTCTAAGCCTCACGTGCCCAGCTCACAGTCTTGCGGAGCGACGGGTGCTTCTCCACAGGGTCCGTGGAACAGCAACAATTGTTCCAAGGCAGCTCATTCGCGAATTTCAAATTCGTGTTGCCAATACCATGACGCAGCACCATCACCAGGGGTGTTTTCGGTTGGACCGCAGGAAAAAGAAAAAGAAAAAGGGAAACACAAACTTACAGGAACGTAACCGTCTTTTCCCATACGCATGCATATTGTCCCTCCTTTTAAGGGGTAGGATAAGGAGTTAGCAGAGGTCTTGCCTGGAAGGACGGGGAAAAAAATGAATACGGTAGGGACGATATTACCTGTCATGATTATTAAAACCCTGCTCTCCGCAACGGAATGGCCATCTTCTCCAGGGCCATCATAAGTAGGAAAGCTTGACTGGGTTGGCGAACCATGTTGGGGACTTCCGTACGCGGGTGTACTGTTGGTAGTTGAGCTACTCGGAGTCGAGTTGTGCGGACTCGGTGTTGTCAGGTGGAAAGTCATAGCTTCCTTATCTTGTCGCTATCAGGTTTGTAGGTCCGAGTATGTAAGGTTCACTGTTAACCCGGAAACTGACAGAGGTTGGGGAAGAAAGGGGGAGGGGGGGTTATATAGATGCAGGGACGGGCTGAGGGCTTCTTTGCTCAAACCTGTGGTCGCGGGAAAAAAAATCAGGAACACAATGAGTGGGTGGGTGACGGATCGAGAACTCGTGGAGAGACATTCGCGACCCCGAGGTTTACTGGCCAAGCTATTGATACGTATATGGGAACACGGAACAATGTCCACATTACTCAGCATACCTCACCTTTCCCGAAGGGAAGCCGTTGCCGAAAGCTGGATCTGTTGGACATTTACGGTAGATACGGTACTTGTATCGGCAACTTATGCACAACAACCATCTGATCATCATCACGAGTCCTCATCTCGCCAACCTGGCAGATATTTCACACACGAAAATCCCCAGCTATGACCCATCCTGCTTCCGCATAGGGACTTCTACCCTTTTTCCTCCCTTCATTTATTCCGCCTTTGGATCCTTGGAAATTTGGGTCGTTACGGGGTATGCATTTTCGTGCACTCCGGCGAACGACGAGTTGATCCCGAGAGGGATCTCGCTCTCGAAGCCGGTAAACTTACACCGGAAAATGTCGGAAATATATCACCTACGGTATTATACGCAACGATTGGCGTCGGTGAGGCCCTTTGCAACAGCTACTATAGAACCGAAGTCATTGGGGATTTGGGCACATTTTGAGACTTTTTTGCTTGTGATGGGGCAAATGATGGGGTAATCTATGGGGTAATATTTTTCCGGGGATGGCTCTACGGAGAGCTAGTGGGAGGGCCCGCGGTTGGGTTAACCGTGACTATCATATGATATGACCGCCCACCTCGCTTTCTAGGGCTCAGAACGAAATGTAGCCTAGATTCCTTTGATACCCGCAGAGGCTTGTCAGGCAAGGAACGGCTGAAAGTTGAGTTCTAGTTCTGAGCTCCTCCTCCTGCGTGCCGCGCTGCAAGCAGCTGTTGCGCAGTCCCAGGTCAGCGGGTTGGAGCGGCTTTTCCAATGGTGGTAACTTACCGAGAAATGCGCAACTCCGATACCGGTACACCAAATTGAGTACCTGTAGGGCACAGTACCGGCTATGCTGTATATTATTGAGCACTGCTGTAAAAGGCAATGCTAATTTGAGTGCATAGATGCGCAAGCAGGATGTGGTCTTGCGCAGAGTTGTGCTCGTTTTTGTGCTGCTCCTTTGGCAACGTGCCATACAGGTAGTTGGTCTTGAGAGCTAGGATACGATTAAATCAAGAGAGAGCCTGCACCCATCTTAGTACCGGTATGTTGGCATTTTGTTATGTGGTCTTCCGAAAGACCCACTATTTCGCATCCAATCCCTTCAAATTCCCCAAGCGAGAATTTAAAAAGCTTAACGCATAGGCATCTAGGCAAAATAGACTAGGCGAGAGAGTTCAGCTAATTTTTCCAAAGCCTTCTCCGAGCAAGAAGCAGTCCGAAATCCACCACGCGGGCACTTATACCCCGCCACGAGGTCATAACATTGCAATCATAGTATTCAAGGGGAAAATAAAACAACTATGCTCTGTTTTCACACGGACCAAGGCCAAAGACAGACCATAATTGGTATCTCCGAAGCTAAGAGACCTAGCAAACCAACTTCAATACGGGGAATAAGATTTCACAAGGTCGAGATATCAGTAGTTCTGACCACGAGTGATAAATTATGAAGTCCTCGAACCCTCAGTTGTGGAGGAAGAAAAAAAGGGTTAGAAGTCAATTGAGACTAGAATATACACGCAGATCGATATTGGTGTATTAAGGTATGAAGACCCTGGTGAGTTCTTCTTAGAACATCAAAGTTCGGGGCCCCCATCCCAAATAGGATCCCATTCCCTAATAGCATCCCAACCGGCCTTAGGAACAATCCCGGTTGAGCCAGGGATAGGGTCAACCCATCCGTTGCCGTTCATTCAGCGTTCCTGCCCTCATGTCCGTGAATTCGTTTATTATTGCATGACTCCACAACCGCGTGTTCAACAAACCCAAAGGCTTCTCTTGCTTCTTCGGGCAATTGTCGTTGACAAGGCTGACTATTCCCGCAAAGCGAGAACCAGTGATTTACCGCCGATCAAATAGCTCCTTCCGCTAGGAGGTCCACGACACCTTTAATGAAGCATTTTTCCCAAGGCCTTCACAAGTTAGGGCGGTTCCTATAGAACACATTTACGGCGTCCTACTGGTAGTCGGGCATATCCCAGGTCTCTGAAAACCAGCCGGAGAAGTAGACTACCTTCTCGGGTTTTACCTAGATAGTCCCGCCGATACTGATTACTAACGGGCACCCTATGGGAAAATTCAGGAGGAAATTGGTGGTATTCTTGGAGAGACATGGTCAGCCTGGGCCGGGATCGCCGGGAGAGAAGAGTGCGCTAACGCCGTGAGCACCGAAGTGATCAAATATATTTTAGATAGACAGCCCACTCCCGCAACGCGGGGTGGTGATGGTCTGCGGTATATCGCCCTGCTTCAAAACCCAGCTCAACCAATCCGTATGGTTCGCTGTCATCCTCAACACCCAAGTCTGGAATATACGAGGTTCGGCTAGGGGTGGAGAAGTAGATGTTTGGAGTTGAGTAGCAAACACGGACGGTGTACTGAATATTGCGATCCGCCTCGGCGCATGTGCCAGGGCTAGCCGGGTCTTGCGCATTTAGGCTGTCGTTGGCCGAGACACGTAAAGTTCGCTCCTTAGGCTTTGGGTCAGTACTTTACCAAAGAGGGGTTCAAGTCGGCGCATTGGGCGTATTGCTCCAAGAAACCGTTGATGCCCAATTTGCCCCTGGGAGTAGATAGAGCATATCCTTCAAAATTGTCAGGGCTCTAAGACAGGCAGGGGTGAATGTGGTACTGCAAGCTGTAACACTAAGATTTGACGCATGCGAGGCTCTCCCTCAATATCAGAACTGGAAATTCTCGAAATTCTTCAATTGCTCGAATGCGACTTTCAGAACCCTCAATCCAAACATTGCCGTGGGCTGAATTGGGGAACTGTCCTTGTGGAGCTCGACGGGAAGACTACTCTTTCGCCCAGGGGAAGGTCTTCTTTAGATTGTCGTCGTGGCAAAACAAACACTCTGCGTGCAAATTGCAATAGCTCTTGAGCTTTTCCAATCGTAAAATCAGTTTTCATCCAATCATCCTCAACGATCGCTTCCCAGAGTTCAATCAAATCTGTTATCCTCCGAAAGCCTGAACAAATCTGACCACTCCAGAAAATTTTTGACATTCTCATCGAGTGATCGTAATATATCTTTGATGTCTTGACATCCCGTGTAGTCACCATCTGTAGGGTGATCTGGGGTGCTGATATTATACCCGTGACCCTTCGCTCGGCCTTTTAACGTTCTGCTGAGCTAGATAAATTCGCAAGGAAACCGACTTGTCCGTGTCAACTCGCGCAGGAATCTCCTTCCACCCCCCCTCCGGTGGCACGTCAATCCTTTCGGAAAATTTATTCCTCTTGAACCGCGGAGGCGCCGGAAGCCCAACTGCAGAACTCGAAAGGGCCCATGTTCCCCGATAATCTAGGTGAAAGCCGAACCCATGATGAAGGCGATGGATATTTCTCTGGGAACATCTCTTCCGGACTTACCCGCGGATAGATAACCCCTGCAAACAAAAACCAAAGGGTGCTTGGGAATGAGCGCAGGGAGGGAGGTCGGCCTGGGTTGGTGTTGGGAGTGTCGTGCCCGTTGGACTAGGTGACGCGCCAGGAATTCACATCAAAAAACGCGGAGACACTATGTACCGTGAGCCATAAGAAAGCTCAAGTTACGAGAGAACAGTATACCGGTAGACCAGGCTCTTGGGGGGACGGCCAAGGTTTTATATCAGGAAGTTAGCAACCCAGCAACCCTCCTAACAATGCTTACCTACTAAGAATCCATATCCCCCCATCCGATTACCAAGGCATCCGTGATTCCAGCGGTAGGGTCAGTCCCGCCGCCGTCGCCTCTGCTGTCGGTTCCGCGCGCGTGCAACATCCACCAGTAGTGCCACGTCAACATGCTCTATCATGTGTATTTCCCCACTCACGCATTGACAGGCGCTGCAGCCGTCGTGACCATACCAATCTCACACTTATCGGATCAAGGGTGATCGCCTCGTGAGTAGATAAGCACCTGGGAGGCCTCTCGGCCCCTGTACTAGAGTACTGTACACCTGTGGTTGGAGGTAGTTACAATGACTTTGTATGGACGTTTTAGTACGGATCGACAGGATGCCTGCCTTCCCTTGCGTTAGCTATATCGACAGGGACCGGGAATTGGTTTTTTAGCGTTAGTTATTATGGGTTAGATCTTCCTCCAACAAATGAAGCGTGGGTAAACGGTGTCGCTTCACACGAGTTCCCTCCTCCCCGGCTGGAGTTGGGTTCGGAAGATCAGGCGGGTTGCAGGTTGCTATTAGCGCACTGATTTGCCTACTCCTAATGGCATGATGTTCGTAGAACGGGTTCCTATCGCACACTGACAAAATTCTGAGGTTCTGACTAATTTTTGGGTGTATGCAATAGCAGCCCGTTTTACGAACGTCACGACATTACTAGCACCGGGAGTCGCCGAGCGCTGATGCGTGAGTTAATAGGTTCGGTTTGTCTTAGGATCGATCGGTGCTCAAGCTAAGATGTTCGAGTGGGGAATTCTCTGGGGGTAATAACCACTAGATAAAGTTTACTTGTCGGGAGGAGAGAGAGAGAGAGGGAGATAGACAGATCTAAATATAGACATAACTTACAGTAAATATTCATGTGCAATATTTACTCCCTTGCTGATCCCGAGTTTACAAGACCGCCGACCCTGTTATGGCCATTATCCAACATCCCATACAGTCTGCGATCCCAAAAATGCAATGATCGGGGAAATCTAGTATTATACTCGAGTAGCTGCTCTCAACCGCCATACCTTTTACGCACAGTATCAACAAGCCGATCTCCGCTAAGTCAACAGATACCCACCAACCTTTTTTGACGCCCGGATTAAGCTCTCTTGTCCCACGTGCGTGGTAAATAGATTTAGAAGCTGGCTGAAGGGTGGGGTAGGATAATACGAATGCGCAAACGAGCACTGGGCTCGGTGGTTTTCTCTCTAACTCTTGATGACTTTTGTCTTGTTCGGATGCCGGGAAAGTTATATAAGGGGAGGGAGGAGGGGAGGAGAAAAGCAACATATTATACCATGTCTGATGGCGATGGTACAGACAAAAATTGAGCATTTTGATGGCGATAGCGTATTGATTTAGGGTTAGCTTGCAATGTGATACGATGCGCAACCAGGTAATTCTCTAACGGAAGCGGACTGAACAGTCGACAGTATTAAAGACCTTCTAGAAATACGCTGTGTTCTCCCGGCTGCTGGATCCGGAGGATGGGAGCGGTTGGTCTATCGGGGTCCTGTGGAAGGGTATATGAATGTCATGTATGATTGACTAGCATAGTGGGCGCCGTATTCTAGTAGGGTAGTGATTGACCTGTGAAGGTCTCTGAGATATACTATAATAACTCAAAATACGGACTTTGTTTCTCACAGCTCCTGAGAATACCAGTATCCCGCGGGGGGGGGATCAAAATATTCTCCCATTACTCACATTTCTCTTCTATAGCATGGATAGAATTAGGTTCAAAAACTCATCACTGATTAAAAATTGAAGTCTTAAGTCACACAGTTCCTCTGCTCCAACAACCTTGTTCCAGGGTAAAACACTATCGCTGTTTGCGTTCCTAATACTTGGCCTGTAGATAGGGCCCGACGGATCTGTCGGAAACCCCGCTTCAATGTGTATATGGACACCCCCCATGCGTATAAGTACTGCAGCCCCAGGCACAAGGGGTGGTAAGAAATTCATCCTTCCTACAGCCAATTTATACCTTCCTATACTTCCCATTTCCCGTAAGTCCTTACTTCTCTCCGATTCTTCATCTCGCACGCTTGACCAACAGAATTTCAGGGGGTTGAGTGAGTGATTTGTTATGATTCTGTGATTATTGATCTTAAGATACGCTACCGAAAGCCTCTCCTTGTCGTTTGAGAGCATGGTGGGGACCCCTAATGTTTTACCGGGTTATATTCGTGCAGCAGTACTCTCTCTCTTGGCCCCTGGGTTCTGAAATTTGCCCGGTTATCTCTCCTTACTTGTTATTCACCCCCCCCCCCCCAATGGTTGATGTGCCTGACATGGATTTGCGCATCTCTTTGGCCACTCTGTGGCCCAGCCAAGCTTATCCTCCAAACCCAAAGATAAGCCGATAGGTATTTCTCCCGGAAAAGAAACAAATTGAAAAGGGCAGCGGGAAGCCAAGGACATGACTCCCTGCTACGGAACGACTTTTAGGGTGGTCAAGTGACACTGGATGCACGGTGGTCAACGGGCAGTAGACGTGCAGTGCTCTCATTTGCAGTCTCCCCACGATCAGGATATCAATGCAGGGAATTTACAGTAATGCCAGCGTTGTCAATCGGTAGGAGCGCAATCGACCAGGCTTTTGTGGGGTGCATGGGATGGGAACTGTGGTAGTCCTGCGAAATGAGTAACCCATGAGCTCGTGGTGGCTACCCAATCTAGTTCTAAGCCCTTGCTGCTATTGTGCATGAGAAAAAAAAAACTGCACTGTCACCCTCTACCAGCCTTGCCCCCCCCTCCCTTAGTGAGGTGTTCATAGTGGGGTATCTAGAAAGACGGGACCAAGGCAGAAGTAGCGAAAATTCCCCGTAACATTATCTAGATTTTTGTGTCAAAATGCTCGTTGAGTTCTTATAAATATGCACCTTAGGTTTCCATGCAAACTCTTAAACTGCCAGAAGCCAGCTCATATAAGACGACTTATCCCTAAAAGAAGAAAAAATTGATCAGCCTTACCAGTCCTATTCTGGATTCCAAACGCCCATAGCGTAAATAATGCTTCGGATATTTTTACTTGGAGAGGGTTAGTATTTTCTTTTCCCTTTATACAAGTATGATTCAAATATCATAACAAAGAGCGTGAGAAAATAACCCTCCTTTGTTGGGCTGTGGTTGATAAGACATAAGTTAGGTAGTTCTGTATCTGCCAGTAATATTCGAACTGGGTGTCTCCGTCTATCCTTGTTGGTCAAGTATCATAGTAAAAGTGGGGGCACTGTACTGAACTATACGGGGGAAGTGGCAGTTTACAGTACCGGCACTCATTCTTCTAAAATGGGTAGAGACGCAAGCCTCATGTGGGGAACCCTGGTAAAGCATTTCCCGCACGGATGTTCACATTTGCTCCAGAGCATTGGTCCAGGCAGGGGGTGAGAGGGTGCAGACCCCTGTGGATTCATCTTTCATGAGTAAGATATGCCGTGGTGGTATGATACTAACAACCTGTTTTGATCTGAACTATAGATTCTTCCAGGACAATTTAAAACCTGCCGAATGCCCACGATACATAGTTTCGGTTTTCACACATCCGTGGTAGAGAGGAGCCCTTCCTGGAGCAGAAGTGATTTTCCATACGAGTGTTGCACACGGAGGAAGGGGGGTGCGTTAGAAGTCGGGAAAACTATTTCTGCTGATCGAACAAAAATTTCTACAGAACGAAGTGTGATGTTTTCCGATTTTTACTGACCTCTTTCCCTCGAGGATAACTCGTTGCTAATATCCCTTCCGCACACTAGCTCCTGGCTAGGACTTGATCTGTCCACCTTCTGTAGTACAGATCCAGTTTGGTAAAAAAAAAAAAAAAAAAACTTTTTATTTTTCCAGGTTTCTCTTGTCCGGGTATGAGATCTCATCTACGCCGCCTTCCGCGACGAAACTCCCACATCACGGCAAACAACCACCTTCATAGAACGTCACTCGTCAGATTTTAGGCCACAATTGTTTTTTTTTTCAGGTGCCAGACATGCATAGAAGAGCCACAGCACTGTTACCGCGTCTGCCGGTTCAGCTAATAAAGTTCCCTAGGTTACGGTATTGTGACAGCTTAAAGCAACCACAGCGGATGCGTACGATCGAGATCTCTGTTCCGGAGGCGTGAACGTGGATAACGAGGCGAACTATGATCGTGCGAGGTCTCAAAAGTAGAATGGCACGTTGAAAAGCCCATCCCCCGAATGCAATTGGGCCGGTAAAATAGCTGGATCAAGATTCTCCCATAGTTGTCCGGGACTGTGGGGCATAGATTTTTTTCTTCCTAAAGGAGGTATTCTACACATGCAATAGAAAAAGCAGGCTAAGCCCTATGGGGACCAGCCAAGCGCCGACCGGGGGGGGGGAGGCGTAACTGAGACACAGATGCTGCTATCTGACTTGTCGGTCACATTTATCTCGAGTACGGTACTGTTCATGACACATTTTTCACAAGCACTTGCAGGAGATAACTTTTTGTTGAAATCGCACTTAAGAATGTTTTAGGCCTCTGCACAAGTACGGATACCATCCCGTTCATTTTCCCAGGTTTTGAGGATTGCGAGATGAGATGTTTATCAACACTTTCCCGGGCGGTGGGAGCTTCTGTGCACCCATGATTGCTTCTCAGAATATGGTGCTCGTATCCTAACGAGTAGAATACCGGTACTATCAACAACCTTCACTATAACAATGAAATAAAGATGGGGTCAGTGTCCTAGCTATTCAAGGGCGAAGGTCGGGGCCGTGCACCTCAATTTTTCACTTGCAACTAACAAGACTTAGTGAGTTAGCCATTCTAACCCCACGACCGACGTGTCTACCGGGATGTCCCGGGCGCCGCGGTATGTTATGTGATGTCCCATGGCGCTGAAAGCAGTGAGCCATGATACAATAGTGATTGAACTTCACTCATGCTTTTTACTTGGGGAGAAGGCCCACGTCTCCCATGCGTCCCGTTTATAAAAGGTACAGTGTTATTGTACGCCATCAAGTTCGACTTCTGTGCAGGCTCCTTCTAATTTGATTCACAGTTGAACTGAGACTTTCTCCACGCCCTCATCCAGAATAATTCCAGAGAGTTCGCTGCCACCAGTCCATGGCCTTGCCTATCCTATCAGCAGGTGCCTTGGCCACCTCTATTTAGTGACTTGATTGTGGAGTTTATTTAACCCCACGTCGTCATCTTCGGTCTCTATATTTAAGCAGTATGTTGGATGCATGCCAGCAATCATTATACGGTAATAGATCGCCCTACAACCAGTAGCACAACTACTTTTGAAAATCATGAGCTTAGGCATCAACAAGTATGTGTGTGTGTACAGCTGCGTTCCATGAAAGTGCTGCTGGAGAAAAAAGAAAAAAAGTTGGGAAAAGGTCCAGAGGAGAGCGGAGACGACAAGAGAGATGCAGTGGTGTACAAGTAGAACAGTCTGGACGAATGCAAGAGGCCGAATAATGGCAAGCTTAAGCCCCTGTTCCAGGGGCATCCGCGGTTGGGAAAGCTGTTTGGCGATCCTTCTAACTTATTTCAATTTTTTCTTCTTTTCCTCGTTCTTCCCTTTCTTATTCCCTTTTGCCTCTTTTTCTGCTTCACGCAGCGGTCACTCACCTATGTATAGCGCTCGGGGGACTCTTAGAAGTCAAAGCAGGGGCGTGGGGAGGGTCAGGGAAGGACCTCGATTATAATAAAAGCGTTATCCAGTTGATGAGTGGTTTGATGCCGCCGTCTTCGCCAACATATCATCTTCAGTCTTTAAATCTATTTTCTCCCGTTCCTTTCACCCTGTCCATGACTAGTGTACCACCCCCAAACTCACTAAAAAGCATTACAATCCTCACTCCCGCGTCGTGTAACTATCGCATTATATCAACTCCCATCGACCTAAACCCAAAGCCCTGCACTGGTCAACTAGTGCTTTTTCATCCATTTGGCACCCGGTGCCTCCTTCCTATCGCTGCTTTGCTCTGTGAACTTCACTCCCGTTTATATTCCATCGACCTTCTCTTTGAACCCGGGTCAACAACCGTTCCTGATTTATCCTGGTTTCTGTCACTTACCCGGATCCTACCCCATCTCATTCAATTCAATCACTTTTCGCTGATCTATTACACCACAGCGCGTAAACATCTCTCGCACAAACACCACAGCTTAACGCTACAATAATAGTCAAGCTAAAACTTAAGTTATCTTCCAACCCATGGCTATGAAGATGGACCCCCTTACTCCCGCTCTTACGCCCGGCACTACTCCTCCGGCGCTAGCAGTCCCTGCAGCAAACCAAGCGCATTTTCCACGGGATCAATCTCTTGTCTCCGTTAGGTCTCACTTAGCCCTTTCAGTCTGTTCAGTCACTAGTGAAGGCTCTTGTACACCAGTTTTTCGCTGCCCACATTGCCTTGAAGTTATCAAACTTACAGACACCGAAAAATCCAATTTACCGCTATCATCCGGTAGCCAAAACGGAATTGACGATGCAGAACGCTCCCCGATGGACACTACGGAGCGTCATCCACTTAGGCGCGGGTCCCCCGCGGATTCTGCTACTAAGGCGCTTTTGAAAACAGTCCAAGAAACTGATAGGGATTTGAAGAGGATTTGCCAAGACCTGCACCAAATCCATCTTTTGAATCCGACCCCTGCTTCGTCTCGGACTCCTTCGGTTCAATCTCTCTTTGGACTTGCTCAAGAACAGGCAAAGAGACCCACACCTCCGGGAAACCCTTCATCCCACTCAAAGAATGGAGCTATACTCCCAAGTCACCGAAATGAAATCGCTTCCCCCCCGGAACCCCAATTCAAGTCTGCCGCCGTAGGATTCCAATCCGGACACCCTCTTATCGGAGATTTCGGTGACCTAGAGAATTTGTGTCAGGCAAATATTCGCTTGCTCAAAACCCTACAGGATAGAGTCAACAAGGTTGATACAATGGAGAAAGTGCTGAAAGTTGAACGCGAAGCTTTAGGCAGAGAAAGGGAAAATATCGTGCAAATGAGGGCGGAAGCTGACAGGGAGAGATTACGCCTTATGGATAGAGGCCTTTGTTGGAGGGGTTGTGGGGTATGCATAACCTAAAAATTTTATGGCCTAACCGGCAATAGTTTTTGATTTTGTTTTGACGTGTGTCATAGGCCCAATCATCTGTTCCTTTGTCTAGGGGCGGCTCTGCCGGTACTGCGGCCGACGAATGGCTTAGGGGGGAAGATGGTGTAGCGGCCGTCTATGAAGAAGAATGGTCTGAGGAAAAGGAACAACAGATGCTGATGCTTGAGGAAAGGCTCAGAAAGGCTCAGATGGGATGGAGCGACGAGCAAGAAGAAATACTGGGGCCGGTAAGTTAATCAGGTTTATTTTTTATCGCTCCGTGTCTTCCCCGGGCTTGTTCTGGCTACTGGGGTTGTTATTCAGCCCAATTTTCAATATCAAATGAGTTTTTTTCCTCCATTTCGGTCACGCTATCCCTTTTTCAATAGTTTATTTCTCAAGGAACGTTTCTAATTGGCTGTTTGTAGTTGGAAAAGCTCCGAGAGGAGAAACGTCATGACGCAAAGGCAAGAAGGCTCGAGCGCCAGACGTCGATAAAATTTGATCGCATTGTATGTCTTCCCCACTCTTGAGTGTGGTGTACTAATTGCGACTGACTGCATGCTATATAGTGGTCTTCTGATGAGAAAACAGAAAAAGGATCCTCTCACAAGGTTGTTCCACTGTTTGAGGGTTGCGAGCTTTGAGATCGGGTCTGACAACTATTACTACTGTAGAAATCCATCGATCGATCTGGAAGTCCTACAGGAAGCAGTACACGACATTCTAAGAATCCCTTTACAAACCTTGTGAGGAAAGGGTCTGTTGGATCCGTCATCGCTCGAAGGGTAGGATCTGTCTATCTTCTTTGGGCCTGTGGGTACATTAACCAAGAATTATCCTCTTTAGAATTCGAGTGCTAGTACGGCTACCGCAACGCCAAGGATATTCAAAAAATGGTTTTAGGTTGAGTCCCTACGCGCCGCTCCTACCCACAGCACGAAACACAGATTCAGCACTGATAAATCCCCATTTTTTTAATCACAAGTTTTCGGGTATTCTCTTTTCCTTCTGTGCTAAGCAAAAGTATTTGAGTTTTGCTCTAGGGCCTCATTAGCTGTCGATTTATTTGATATCTTCATGTTTTCCTTTTTAATCTTTAAGCGTAACGAGGCGCAGGGATTTTTCATTGCCTGTATTGATTTCACGCACAATGTCCTTTTCCAATTTTGCCTGCTTTCCTCACATAATATTGTGTTGCATGGCACCTAAACTAGATCACGAGGACCATGATGATTTTTTTTTGCTAACTATTTCTATACTCACCTCGTCTTTTCCAAGTATCTTTATTAGGCCCTGCTTTCACTTTCCTCCTGATGGCTCCTGGCTTGGTTCATTGGCGGTGTCTTTCATTCTTTCTTCTGTCGAGGTCTCTAGATGGGCGTGTTATGGGAGACTAGTTTTCTCTTTCTAGGGAACACTAAAAACCAACGGAAAGCTTACTGCTATCTCCTTACACTTTGTGTCACCAAAGTAATCGTTTTAGACCACGCATGTAATTTTTCCGAGTTATATGAATTGCACAGTTACTCTCGTCTGAAGTACCAAACACCATGTTCTAGGAACATAAACACAAACGACGCCGAGGGTGTACGGGATGCTGGGTCTTACCCAGAAGCATGGGCAGTCTGGCAATTTGGGAAGGAATTGGCCGAGTGAGTGGTTGTGAAGTTGTGCAGTGCTACCAACAAGTTCGGTATAATACGGGTATAAATTACCTTATAATACCTTACTTATATTTACTTATGTTAGAGCCTTGCCACCTCTCAATTGAGCACCAAAGCGCCCTCTTTTTAGCTGATCCTCATGACTAGTGCTCTCTCTCCTGGATCAGGGCAACCTATTGAGGCCGATCTAATCGCTAGAGTCTGGGGTCTGCAAAATACTGCGTAACTCAAGTAAACCCGTGGCGGACAGAGGAACTCCATATAAAGTTATCATAATAATTTTTATTATCATACAGCTGTGCATTACCCGCAGCCCGTACTCCGCAGATCGAAGCAGCCCTCAGCCCCCTCCCTCTGTAGGCATCCTATGGTCTGAATTGGCGGCATCCAGGGATCTGTAAACTGTGTCTTCAGTCCAAAATCTTTTTTTACCAAAAAAAAAAACACCGTCTTAACAACTCTTTTCCAGACAACCATCTGCTTATCCATCAAAGTGAGCAGAAAGGCAAAAAAGGCAAATTTAATGCCTGGTATTTGCAGGACCTTGTGTTAGTTTGTCTGCAAAGTGGATGTGAAATCCGTACGACAGTGTCCGGTGTATCACGTGGCGCATCGTAAGGCGAGCTGAAATTCTCCACCAGCCGAGAGACGTTGCCAAGATTACAGACAAACCTCAGTTGACACGGTCTCGATCCTTAGGGGAAAAAGGACTGTTAGGCACTCTACAGGTGTTTTTAGTGTAAAGAGCTGAATCGCATAGTATTGCTTGGACCGGGGATTTCAAGATTTTGTGGGTTGAAAGTTCACATGAGGTTCTGAGGCCGGCACTTGCCGGTGTGACGGTCAGCCTGGTTCTCAATTCTGATATATTATGATACCGGTATGCGAGCAGACCGCAGCTTTGTGGCATAGACACTTATCAAGCATTTACAGCCCTGGCACTCATCTTGCAAACGTTACAAAAGGGAAGAGAAGAGAGGTATTCAGAATCATATATTAAAGCAACGTGGGGGGGGGATAGAAAAGATACAACTTTAAAGTAGATTAGGTTGTGAATTCTAGGATAGTAGACCCTTACTCGGTCGTCCTCGGGGGGTCCTTACCTACGATCTG
Organism: Tuber brumale; assembly: GCA_014065205.1. Classification (NCBI taxonomy): domain Eukaryota; kingdom Fungi; phylum Ascomycota; class Pezizomycetes; order Pezizales; family Tuberaceae; genus Tuber; species Tuber brumale. The sequence continues at coordinate 41,933 of JACCEG010000337.1, read as the reverse complement.
GAGCATTCACGAAACCCAGCCCGCGCCTACCCACCTATCCCCTGGCTGTCACCGCTAATAGTCTGTGTTTCAACCAGAATCTCACCGACGTTTGAAAACCGCCAAAGAATTTCGAAAATAAAATAAAAAAGTGCTCCAGATGAGCAGGAAAGTATACCCTTTACAGCACTAGTACATAGACCGTTTCTCACCGAACACAGATAAATCCACCCAGCCGCTCTCAGTGCTGGGCACTTTTCTCCGGCCCTGCAGCGGCAGCCGAACAATGGAAAGATCCTCCAGATATCATCCTCAATTCGGCGGGATCGGCATATGCCCAAGGTTAGAAACGAAACTCGGTTCTTCGGCTGTGTCAGCCTTGCAGAAATAGACGATGACCACTTACTGAGAGTCTTGCGCGGTCATCAATTCAGTACAATACCGGGAGTCTGGTTTGGTAGTGCTTGTGTATTCGAATGTCCTTTATATGCCAAGCGGGATTGGTGGTCGGGAGGCATGGGTTGAAACAAGTAATTTGCCTTTTCGCCTAATCGCATTACTCTGCCGAGAGGCGTTGTGATTTGGGCTAGGTTTTTGTCATGCACGCTCACTCGAAGGGTGAGGTGATGTGAGATTGGAAGGATTGCACCGGGCGTGCTAGTTCAACACAAGATGACGATACTCCCCCGCCTTAATTTCTCTTCCTGATATTTTGAGGCCTATCGTTGGGGGGGAAGTAGGAGGGTAGTGTGCGCGAAACTAGGGGGCGGGACGGTGGCATTTGCCAATGTGTTCATCAACGGACTAGCACCTCCTAAGCTGCCGATTATGACCTTTACTCAACCCTGCTATTACAGGACCTCAATTTCGATCATTTTCTCCTGTGGGTCCAGTGCCCAGGATCCCGCTGCTCCAGGGTGATCAGGGTGCTGTCTGCGTAACATGTCTATGATCGACAGCACATCACGCCCAGACGGTTTTTAGAGTTCATGTATGTGCTTGATTCAACGTCACCCGTACCTGAATACCCGGAACACCCTAGATGGTCATTGTTTGAAGGATGGTCAGGTCAATTGGCCGAGGAAGATCGTAACGGGAAATGGGTGTAAGCCTTTTCAAGGTTTATGTGGTGTACTACGTGGGGGAATTAGTGGCCCTGGAGGTAGGCGAATGGGGAAATGCCATAAAGTGTGGTGTTGGCCCGGGATTTCCTCTCTGGTGGTGAAAGGTGAAGAGGATTCGTGACTGAGGGCCATAAAATCGCCGTTCCCTTCGCTCTAGGCGGTCATTAGGCAACATGGAATTTAGAGTACCTCCGACACCGTATGCTAGGAGTAATGTAATATATGAGATAATATGACCGAGTAAGTGTTAATGATTAGTACCCCCTTCTACGTGATGGATTGCAGGGTTGAGTATGATATCTGGCATATACGAAGTATCATTGCCCGGGCGCGATATCTGCGCATAGGCTAGTGCAATTAGGTGCCATATAAGTCAGTCCTACCCGAGTAAACGAGTGAGCCTTAGTAACTTAACCCAACCGTGGTTGTCCCCCCGCTTCACTGGCCCCATCAACCCCTTTGTATCAGCGCGATTCAGATCGGCTAACCTGAGAAGCTCACCACACCCCCTTTGAGCGTTACGTTGGTACGTACGTCGCTAGAGGGCGAGGGACTATGAGGTTTCCGAGCAGACCAGAAGATAGAAATCGATCTGAGTAAGGAAAAACAGAGTCTGGGGGAATGCCTCAATGAAATTAGCATATAGGAAGCCCTGAAGTCGGTGTAACATAGGTGACTGGGGATCAGGCCAGACGGGGCAATGAGTCGGTTAAAGCACACAGATGGAGTGGAAATCTGGAAATCTCGGGGAGGTACCCAACACTTGGGGGAGGGAATCCAGAAGAGTAGCACCCCCCCCCCCTTGCCAACACAAGTGTTTTAGACTCATCCTTCTCTGAGTCGAATTCTGACGTTTGGTTTTTTTTCGAAAACTCTGCAGCGAGGATTCTGGCCAAATCCACAAAGCGACCCACTTCTACACCCAAACCTTCCTGCCCAATATGCTACAGATCGGCTCCCGCAAAATAGGAGTGATGAAAGGCGACATTGAAAAGGCAGGAAAGGATGAGAGGTGGGTGGAAGAAAACACAAGCTGATTTCGTCAGTCCATGTAAATCAACTAGGATGAGGGTAGCTTTGGAGGGTAATGTGGCCACGGTTATCCCTAGTTGCAGCGGCCAGACCTCTGTTTGATAGAGCATCACCAGCAGTGTTGACAGCGCCAAATTCCCCCACCTCCGCAACACTCAGTCAAAGGTTCGGATGGACCAACCGGTGGAAGGACCCGCCGACACAACTAAAACAGTACGACCTGCCAGATGCTAAAAGGAGTTCAAGAAGAAAGTTCGGAGTATGTTCCTGATGATGCCCTCGCTGTATTTGCCCGAACTAAAGTATGGTTCGAATATTCACAAACCAACGTTGAGGGTTTTTTGCTTCTCTGGGTAATGATTGAGTAACCCAAAGGAACAAGATATCGAAAATCGGTTTCCAGAAGTACGAGATAATTGCGGAGAGGGTAACCCTGGAGCCTCTCCTCTCTCCTTTGAGCCTTTGGGGGCACTTTAACCTTCTAGGAGCTCTCCCGAATATCTCTGATCGTTGAGCGTGGGTTCCGATGGGACCCGCCAGATATTCCCCTCAGATTTAGGGCGGCGGTTCTAGGAATGCAAGCGGTTCGGCATCGGAGCCTGTTTTTGCCTACGGCTACATATACCGCATCCATCACCATCTGGCACGATTCAGCACTCGTGATGGTTCCCAGTGCTAGTTTCGCCCTTGTGGCGATTAGTCCATCCAAGGCTTTAGCAGTATCAGTGCTGAACCTTAGCTTGAAGAAGTTACCTGAATCATATTTCCTCGTCTGCGGTAGCGGGGTACTAACTACCCCCGGGCCTGAAAAAGAAATGCGGTAAGAATACCCCGAGTTTCCCCGCATCACTGAGTTCTCTTCCGCGGACAATCCCGACCTGGGTAGACCGGGCCCCCATCAACGAAGCGCAACATCGTTTGTCAGGTGGGTACTTCCGTTGGCCACAATAAAGCAATTTTGGCACCTTAGCTCCTTGTCGATTGTGTCCCCTCGCTGAGGGGGGTCCGGTCTGTCTCTCAGCTCTTGGGGGTGTTCTGGTGTCACGCTGTCGGGAAACAGTTAGACCACGTAAAATGGTGCCGTAACTACCAGGATCGGAGTGTTGCTACTCCTGCTCAGCGGGGCTTGTCAGGATCCAAGGAAATTCGTCCCATCGCAAGTGGGTGATATGAATCATGCATAATCACTCGAAGTCAAACGCCAGAGAACCTTGGTAACATCAGAAATATCAATCAACTTTTGTTTGGTGCCCAACAAACTCTTCCACCGGTACGGCAGTGTTTTAAGCATACTAACCATCACCTATAGCCCTAATACATGAAAGGGATGAACGAGATGGTACAAAAAAGAGTTGGCATATTAAAGCAAGTAGAATGAATGACAAAAGGTGAATTTCTAAATGTAAATAAAAAAACGACAATAGGAAAAAAAGGCTCCTGTCTGGTCCCTCTCCTCTACTAGCCCCCCCAGCATTACCCCATAGGTGCTTAATATCCATTGCCACGTCCTACATTGCGTCCGCCTTTATTGCACGGGCGACGATAGCCAGAGCTGTAGTCAGTGCCGCAATTATCATTCTGGTTGTCATTGACATTGGTGTTCTCATTCTCCATGAAGTCCTCGAAGAGCGCCATATCCTTGTTCTGGACCTCAGCTAGAGCAGCTGACTCTTGCTGGGCGCTATTCTCGTTAGCGTTGAAGTTGGCGACTTCGACGCCAAGCTCGTTCTTGTTGGCGTTAGCGACCTCAATGTTGTTCTCGGTAGCGAGGAGATTGCGATTGTCGGACTCTAGGGAGCCGAAACCGAAGGCTTCGCCACCCTTTGCGAGATTGGCGTTCTCGTTCGCGTTCTCGGACTTGGCACCTGCGAGGTTCTCGTTTGAATTCGCATTATCGTTTTCTGAGGCGGAGATTGCGGCGTCATATTCTTGCTGCCGCTCATAGGCGTTCCTGAACTGGGGCTTGGCAGCCACGTACGGGTAGTAGTTTTGGTGATAGCCGTTGGAGTTGGGGTAGTAGGTTTGGTAGTAGTCTTTTGGCTGGTATGTTGGGTAACCACGCCGGCCAAGAGACGCAGGGGAAGGGCTAGGAATATCATTAGTTAAGCTGATGTTAGAGGCTATAGGTTAAGAATACGTACGCAGCAGAGGCCACGGCCAACAGGGAGGAGGCAATGAGTGCGGCAGTAGAATACTGCATCTTTTTAAAATTTAAGTAAAGAACGTGTTCAGAGGTATTGAATGAATGTATTCTCAATAAAATTGAGGTTGGTATGTAAACGATGATGGCTTCGATGATGGTTCCTTCAGAGACCGGATTCTCTGGTTTCTTATACAACCTATCCCTCCTCCCCCCCCTCTCCTGATGTAATTGGTCGTCTTTTTTTGATCCGCAATCATTGACTCGTTGGTGAACCGCCAGTGATGCAACCCGAGAAACGGTTGAAGGGGCCTTGGCTGGGCCGGCTCCGGGGGCAGAACTACTTACTCGCGTGGCCGAGTTGAAGCGGGGCGCTCTGTCTGGGAATAGCCTACTTGTGTGTCCGGTTTCAACTCGGCCGTGGGAGTAGTGAAACTAGAAGGTCTCATTTGGAGTATAGACCGGCTCTTATTTTAGCTATGAGGTTTTGGCTGCAAAGCTCAGGTGCTCCTATATGATTTCAGGCTCCCCGGCTTTCTCAACTCCCTTAACTTCCTTCCAAGTTGCCACCGAATGAGACGCCGACTAGCGGCCAGCACCATTTTTTTTCCCTCGCAGATCAATTCAGTCATTGAAGGCAGCTCGCTGTCCAGCCCCTTTACCGAGACTATCATTTTTTAGCTTCCCATCAATTCTCACAAAATACATCACACCCTATATCCACTGATGTTGAATTTTTTGGGTCCCTCAAGGCTAAACTAGAGCAAAGTGTCATCATGATCGTTCGGGCAATATCTAGCCCAATGAAGCGCGACTTCCGGTACTACTCAAATTTGAGAATTTTTGATACAATGGACGAGAGACACTTTTGTAGAATTTATTTAACCAAGAAAAGTAAAGTACGAGAAAAGACTAAGAAAGAAAGGCGTAAAAATACGTTGAGCTCTAGAAAACCCCAAAATACCCCTGGGCCATACCCACTTGCGTTAGGCATATGGACCAGTGTTAAAGCGACCTAATCCTTCAGACCCAGTCCCACCCTCACCCCGCCATCAATCGCCTAGTAACGGCACGTCCACAGGTACAACCAAAGAAACTCACGAAAAATCACTCATCATTTCCCCCCGAAAACAGACCAAACCCCGCCACCCTTTTTCCTCCTGTTTCCCAATTTCGGAATCATATTCTCCGTGATGTACTTCTCGGTCTCTGGGTCGAGCTCATCAGAGAACTTCTTTGTTCCATTCTCGTCAGTGTAAACATGGAAATTGGTAGTGCCACCTCCAGCACCCTTCTGGACACCCCCAACGTTGACGTGGTAGCGCATGGCATTTTCCTCCGTTGATCCCTCACCAGTGCTGCCAGTAGGTTCGTTCTTCTTGGCTGCTACCCTTTCATTTGTAGGGGGGGCTCCGGTGGCTGGCTCCGCTGCGTCCTTTGGAGCAGGAAGTCTCTCCGTAAGGGGAGGTTTTGGCTTCTGCTTCCGTGAAGCTTCTTCTGCTATAGCCCCATCAACTGCCCCTGCCGGTGGTGGTGGTGGTCTGGCGGAGGGAGGTAGAGCTTGGCTAACGTGGGGATGCGGCGCATAAGGACGAAAGGGAGGAGCATTGACGGTGGGAGGAGAGGGTCCGTAGGTAGGCACATAGTTAGGAGGTCCACCGTTCGGGGGAAGTAGCTCCGGCTTTGCCCCTGCTGGATGCATGGGCTTCTCTAGAGTTCCTGGCGCATATGGAGTCGGTGTACTCGGTGGAGGTAGATGCACATAGTAAGGTTGCGGGTCGCAGGGGTATAGTGGTGGTGCTTGGACTGCGTAGGTGCCGTAAGGCCTATTGTCCGGAGGATCACAAGGCTGCTCGGGGACGAAAAACCCACCCCAAGGGTCTTGAAATTGGGGCACTGGAATAGCGAACCCAAGTGGAGCCCCCGAGACAAGGCCGAGGCCGAAGAATATTGGGACCATCATGAGGGCAGGTGGTAAATCGGAGTGGTGGAAAATTCGATAAGATGGATTTCCTCAGGGCCCTCCGCCCGTGCAGGAACCTTCTGAATTTAAGTAACTTTTCAATATTTCCTTCATTCGCCGTTGCCCCAATTTAACACTATGCTTTCGATTCTCCTCAGATTCTCTAGCGTATATAGAGCCCCCACACATACATAATTCAGAGGTAAACAAGCATGCTCAGTAGAGATAACCCGACTAAGGCTAATTAGGTATAGCACCGTCGATGAAGGCATTACAGAACTTCGACTAATTGGGGAAACACTGGAGTTTTTATCAGAGCCATAAAAGAGAGTGGCATTCGAAGCACCGTTTATTATGGCCGTAAATTTACCCATACCCAATTGTGCTAATCTCACTTTGTGAAATGATGGAGAACCTGAAGGTTCGTGCTCTACCGTAAAATATGCTAAATCTGATTCCCCGCCTGCTCCCCATGGTGAAACCTCACTGCAAAGTTCTCACAATCTTTTAAATAAACATGATAATGGACTTTTTAATCGCAAAAGAATCACAGCCCGTACTTGTAAACCGGGACAAAACACATCTTTTAAAACTGGGCGTGGAAACATAATTATATATCTCCCATATAATCATACCTTTAAAATGGTTAATAGAGTATCAATTGAAACTAACTTCCTAAATACCGGTAGTCCTCACGCGGCCGAGTACCGTGAACCACTTAGATTCGGGACTCCTCCCCTCCGCTGGAGCCATCGCGGGGTTTAATTTCCGACAACGAGATGAGGGGTAACGCGACCGCGAGGTGGATCTCTTGATAAAAGATTTCGTCATGACCCCGCAATGCCTCCTCCGCCAGCAGCTAGAGGAAGATAGACAGAGGGGGAATAAATCGCAATGACCAGGCCAAGACCCACCCCGCGCCGAACAATAGAAATTGAATTCCCATTGACATCGAGGTTTAGAAGAAAAAAAAGGTACGTCGATCCAATGGACCCCTAGGAGGGGGAGCGTTCGGCGTGCCAGGATTATGACCTCAAATCGTGTTTTCGGCGATTTGAAATCGCATGTTAAACCTTGAAACCACGATAGGCAAGAAGTGCCCGAGAACAGAGATTCGCAAAATATATGGCAAAAAATCCGTGCGTACCGGTGTCTGAGCCCGCATACAAACCCACTGCCCTGTGATCTAACACTTCTTGCCTACTCCGAGTAGACTCAAAAATATGATTCCGAGATCGGGCCGAGCCAAATATTATCAATTCCATTATGGTTATGATCGTGTCCTTATTATTATTATTATTATTATTTGTTTTAATAATACAGGTATCATTTCAGTTGAGCCCTCGATTAAAAACTCAAATCACATTATAGTTTGAAATCACGATTTCCTTTTGGCGCGCAAAAGGCTTTCCAATTTGGAGACGTGATTTGAGAGGAAAAAGCCTTTCCAAACTATACCCGCAGCGTGCTAGGTACCAAGAAACGCAACGTCGAGTTCGGAGCGGAGGGCCGAGACCACCAGGCAACGTTCACTTCTATGCGATATATTGAAGCTTGAAAGGGAGTGTGCATCCTTCAGCCTGAAGTAAGCAGGAAAAATAGAATCGCTGTTTTATTCGCCATACTCATGGAAATCCTAGCTAACTCCTAAGCAACAACAGCAGAGAATGCCGAAACGGCAAATTTAGCATTGCTTCCCGCGGTGGGCTCAGTCCCTGCTTGCAATACTGTAGAGACATCAGTATAAATCTCAGGCAGGTCAGTGGCAGCTCTCTTGATGACTTACTGTTAAGATATTGTGAAGTCGGGAGTGCATAGTTATCCGCGAGATATGTCAAGAATAACTTGACATCACAAGCAAAACGGGTAAGCGGTGAGTCAACGGCCACGAACGAGTAGACATGCATGTTGGAATTGAATCCGTCATAAAGTTTCCATCGGTATCCTGCAATGGTTGGGGTAGCAATGGGGCTACCGGTAGAGCTGATAGGTCCCTGCTTCACTGAGCGATGGCGGAACAAAGGTAGATAATCAAGTACTTACTGCATTACCATAGGCTGCAAGCCAGATCATGACCTCATATTCGGAGATATCACTCCCAGCGGTCCTGCTAGTGAAAAGGTCATACGCAACATTTGCGACGGCCCCGGTCGTGCTTGTATATCTAGGCTGGATGAGAATGAAGATCGCGCAGAGGAAGAAGGATTGCTTACGAGTATTTCATGGTACTTTTAATAGACCCGATATCCGCTATGGTCTTGGGGGTGAAAACAAGGTTTGCATTGGGAAAACTCTTGATATTGCTTGAAGGCGTTAGTTTTGGAGACTATAATTCAGAATGTCACACAGAACTTACGCTAGGCCGCTTGTCCACGACCAGGTGGTATGCCATGCAACACTCTTCCCGCTGGCAGAGTCAAGACCTGTGCACTGAGACCCGGAAGTTGCAGAATTCACTCCCCACAAGTTATTGTAGATAATGTAGTTGTTGGAAGTCGTTACAGAATCCCTGGGACAGTGTTAGCAGAAGAAACGGGCAGTGAATCGGGAAACTGACCATTGACCACAAAAGTCAGCAGCAACAGCTGCGTAAGCATTCAAGAGTATGGAAGCAACAATGGAGAACCTCATGATGAACTGTATTTCGTAGGCAGGATTTACCTTCCTCTAAACTCTTATAAGCTGAGGAGTTTCGGAGGTTTCTTGTACTTCTCTGTTCTATCGACGGTGGGAACACGTTCCATATATACAAACCTTGAATGTGCAAAATACACCTTTTCCTTTTCATAACCATTGGAGGCCCTCCACAGCACTTCTAATCCCTACTAGACTCCACCTGATACATGTATAGTACAGTAAGAACTCTTGGAATCCATTATCTCCGTCAGCCCATCACCTCGCGATGGGTTTAGTTCGGTAGGTTAACAGAACTGCGAATACCAGTTAAGGAGATCCAGCAGTCCAGCGGGCTGATCCTATATCTATCAGGAAAAACGTCAATCCTTCCCTGGGGTCCCCGTCTCTAAATCCGGAGATTACAGGGCTGCGGACGGTGTGGATTCCAAGAGCTTCCCCACCACCCATTAAGCGCTCAATCCCGAATCACGACTCCTTCACCATTCTTCTCACCGCAACTACCGGTACTCTAAACCAAATGGAGCTGGAGACCCTAATACAAACGGATCCTTCCCCGAACATCCAAGCGGAAGTTCTCAGTCCAAACAGCTATGCCTCAGGTAGTATGGGACCTTCGTGATTCACAACATAAACATCCTGTTCATGCCATTCTTGAACTCATTCTTGAGCACCTAGTGAAAACACGGTATGAAATTGCTAGGGCACTACCCTCTCTATCCACTGGAGTCGGAAATGAAGTTCTCGATGCTTTACCATCAAAGACGTGGAGTAGGTGAGGCACCCGATTCATCTGCCACAAAGACTTTTCCATATGCAGTTCCTATGGATAGTTGTGTTCCTTCAATGGCGAACATAATATTACCTGTCTCTTCCGTTTAATACCTCGAAAACTACCGTATTCTATCTTTATTATCACTGCCGTGCCTCTGACATAACAGTTTATCACAGATCTCCAAGTACCTCTCTGGGACCGCTTCCCCACAACTATCAAGTGCGGGCCAAATGTCATCTTTGGGCAAGAGATCCGGAATGAGTGCGCCATTGGAGCGGATGTGCTACGTTATCACATGGTTTTGTCCGAAACGCAGAATCAGAGCTGTAATCGCTAAGGTTTGACAGAAGTATACAAGACAGAACCCGAAAAAAAAAAAATACCATAACCCGGTCGACTCGGGAAGAGAACCTTACCCGATCAAATCCTCCTAGTCTTCTGCGCAACAGCGGCCAGGTTTCGCAATCTATACTGATTCAACAGCCTGTTTGGGAGCACCAGCCGAATAAAACCATAGATTTCCTCTAGTTGCGCCATGGAAAGGATCGTGTTCGTGGTGTGTCCGACTGTCTTGGAAGCAACGGGGGTTGAGGTTTTTGAATTTTTACCTCCAGAGGTAAAATTTCAAAGCCCGGATTTGGCGCTCTTTTGCAAGCTTCAAATTCCCCAATAACTATGGTGGTTTTCCGGGTCTAACACTAGCTATCGGTATGATAGATTTCCAGAACCACAAGATCCGTCAAAACCACTATCATACCCGAGTACTTTCTGCCCTCAAGCCCCTGGTTTAACAGCCTCCCGAATAGGCCCTAGATTATTTGCACTTTTAGGCTAATCCTCTAGGCTTTGTACAACTACTCGAGTACTCGAGTACCGGTACTGTAAAAACTTAGTGCTGGTAGCCGAGTGGACCAAACAACCCAGCCAGAGGCGAACAGGGAAGAACGATGTTAGATTCTGGGTACTTGTATTGGCCCAACCCCCATGGCGGATGAGCCTTCAAACATGCTCATATCAAGGCATCGGAGTACCGTAGTGTGTGCCATATGCGGTAAAGCCCCATGACTAAACCCTAGCCCCATCCCTTTCAGTCATGGGCGACCTTGGGCCCTGCATATATTGATACTTGTACATATTTATAATTTCAAATGCCCCTCTGTTCCAGGTATACCGGCGTCCCACGCTCCTGGATTAAGTTCTTGAGCAACCGTCAAGTAGTGCCCAATATGTCCACGGTGTTCTCTCAAGCCATCTGTTTGGGGTTGAATATATATCATACAGTATAACCCTTGTGGCGAAGAACGGTCCTCGTATTTCCTGGTTTTAACTTACGTGAAAGCATCCTTCCCAGGCGTACCGTATCTCCAAAGAGGGTTTAAAAGATAAGCCACTCGTCTTAAGCGAGAAGTATTGTACCCCGAACATTGGTGGTATACCGGTAAGTTTAGTTTTTTGCCTGCATAGTATTACCATACCCACACATTGCGGCAGGGCATGCGTACAATACCAACTTTGCCGAAAATTTCTTTTTGGGAGGGGCAATGCAGGAGGCAAGGAGGCTAGGTCACTTGGCAGAGGAAATTGTAGGGAGGTGCTCTTTTGGTTTTAAAGTTGGTGATATAGTAGCCCACTGTGGTTAGTATTAAATTTTTAGTGTTTATAGAAGTGACCATTCTCTAAAGTGTTTGTGGGCTAGAAAGGCATAAAGGGGATTCTCCCTTCTATCACACATACACGCGTTCCTTTCTCTACTAATACCGGTACTTGAGTACTGTACTTAATAAGACGAGTAAGAGTATGACATAGATTACTGCCCCACAAGTTGTGATTGCCCCGTCATTCAAAAGCAACGATGGGCCAGGGGCAAGCATTACCTCCTGCATTTGATTGAACCTACGTATCAGTGCCACCCTACTGTTATCGGAGAGTAAAATAACCAGTGCACGTGCACTAGTATTATACTCGAGTACAGTCACACCTCGCTGTCCCGGATCTCGATAATCCGGATACCTCGCTGTCTCGTATGAATCTCTGTGAACTCTGAATTTCTTTCCACCAAAGCCTGACCCGTTGTCCCGGATTCCTCGCTGTGCCGGACGGATTCTTCAGAATTTGGTCGTCCGGGATAGCGAGGTGCGACTGTACTCGTACAGTACTCGTACTCATACTACCGGTAGTATTACGCAGGGCGATTCCAGTGGTGTTACCCCAGGCATTGCTTCTGTTAAGCAATATTCATTCGGCACCGGGTCGGTCGCAATCGCCACGTCGGGGACCAGTCGAGCGTTCAGACCGGAGAGGCATTGGCAAAGGCAAGGTTCGAATGCCCTACCACCAAGGGCAAAATTTAGTCTTTAGAGCATCGCGACTCTATGAAGCGTTTGCTGCGCGGATTTGACGAGGGAAGATTCACCCGCGTACCGACGGCTCCACTACTCTACCAAATGCGAGGAGGTATCATATTACCGCTGTAGCAAGTAAGAAGTATCCGAAATCGGGGGTGCTCAGATAGCCACGAGTTTTTGTTGCCATATATTTTACGAATCCCTCCGTTCACCCCTCTCCGTCGCGGGGGAGCAAAATAGGCAGGAGGGTTGAGATAAGCTCAAACCGATGGACTGCGGTTCGGTGTGTAATTGGTACACTACTCCACCATCATCTTGCCCGGCACCCCTCAAATTGAGTGTTGATCAAACTACCGTACTGTACGTGTACTCTACTCGAGTACTGTAAACTGCAATAGGCTTAGCTGAGCTAGTTGAAAAAATTAACAAATGTTAATGAGATGCAGGAAGTTCAGCTCGCTCAAGCCATACCAGGTCAATTAAACGTTATTCCCTCCCGAGGGGTATTGTCTCTGACTGCCGAGACCAGAGGCTTCCCGGATTTGGTCCCGGCTCCACTCGATATTCTGAGATTTAAAGCCGAAGTTCTCGACAATCTACTTAGGATAGGCTTTTTGGGCTTACCTCGTGATTCTTCTAGTCGCCCGCAGAAATCCTAACAATTGGACGGAGCGATATGCCGTTGGCGTTACTTCCTCTAGCAAGTCTTGGTCTTTTTTTTGGGGGGGGCTCTCAGAGAGAACATAGTCCGATTATTCGAGTTTCCATAGTAGGCAGCAAAAGGTGGAATTTGGCATAGGGAATTCAATGATAGCAACTTCCAGGTTGATAAGAGATCAAGTTATGCGAAGCCCTCTTAAAACGGTCCTCTCATATATAGCTCTATCTCACTCAACACCCTAATCTCAAGGCAAAATCCCACGAGGACGAAATGACCAAAATCTCCCCTAAAAGTCGGTTATGGTCCCTCTTCTTACTTGTACACTTGCAAGCTATCATCCCAACCAGAATCCAAAATTGCGGAACAAACTCCGGAAAACCCCCACCACAACTGAGCCCATGCCGTCCCCCCACCTTGCGCATCCTTGTCCCAGCTTTAGCATTTCCTACAACCCCACTTCCTCAAGAGAGGAGTTTTTTTTTTCTTTTTCCCCTCCTTTTTTAGGCCCAACATCATGGGAGTGATTTCACATGGTTTTCTACGCTGTACTCGAGTACCGGTACTCGAGTACGGTATCATTCCCCCCGGATCCTAGCGGGACAGGACTGAAGGGAAAAACACTCCCTGCCCCCCCCCCCCTCCGGAGCGAGAGATAGTCGAGAGAACGATTTGAAACTACCATAGTCTGATACAGTTTATCCCACCCCAAGCTCCGGTAGAGGGGCTCGATTCCCGGAGCGAGAAACCACATGAGCAGTCCCCGAATCGCAATACTCGAGTACAGTCCCCTCTTGTCGCTAGTATAAATTTGACAAGTGAACGGCATTCCTAAAAGTCACCTCGTGAGAAAAGATCGCCCTGGACGCCAGGTTATTTATGATACTGGTGCCAGACGTACAGCGGACGTCAAGAACTTTGTTTTCCTAGAAAGCTGGGCTAGAACCCTTCTTGCCTGAGATTAGCTCCACTTCAGGAGGGATGGCAAAGAGCTCTGAATAAGTAATGGAACAACAAGACAGTACGAGCGCATCCCATAGTCAATACTCACTATGACCACCAAATATGGGTCGCCCGGTCTCAGCCGAAGCTTGTGCGGGCTCATGAGAGACATTAAACACACTAGACAATCACGACCCAGCACTCGTTCCTTCTCATTACAACCCGGGGGGGAGGTATTATACAGTACACTTCCGGGTCCGGAGTGGAATGATGTTAGGACTCGCGAACCGGGGATACGAGACCCCTTATAAGCTGTACTTGTGTACCTCCGCCATCAGTAGGCTCTGCAATTCTTCCGATATCTGTGCATACTCCTATACCATTACAAAAGGCCGAGAGACAGAAGCGCTCCGTTGCTTCGGAGTATCTACATACCAATATAGACCTGCTGAAGTGATCTATAGGTTCTCCTCCCAGGGCGCACATAATGAACCACAAGGAATTTGAAACTATCACCTCCATGCCAATCCCAAGGCCACTATCTCGTTAGAGGCTCCACCGAATTCAGGAATTTACAGCGCCCCCCCCCCCCGATACCCTAGGCACTTGTACTGCTAGGGCTTATTACTATCAGTCGCGTTGGAGTCGACTTACAGCCTTGGGGTTCGCTATCACCTCCTAAGGAGTGTAGCGCTTTGTTCGTGGTTGGAAAGGACATAATGTGTTTGGCATATAGGGTTTACGAAATCCTACCCTCTGGATGGCAAGTAAGCTACCGGCAGTATCCTGTAATACCGTGCACCCCCCCCCAGTTTGAACTTTAATTTATCATGCCCTCGCAACACCCAAAAGACCGAGACGACTCCGAGCTAGCGCTAGGTAGTCTACGTTCACGGCCCCAGGGTTTGAACTTACCCTAACACCGGATTTTCAGAATAGAAAAAAACAAAAACAATACTATTTTTAGGGTTATCTTGTATCTAGACCTTCATTTTCGCACCCGAAGTATGATACCTATGTTCTTTGAAAACAAAAGGACAAATACCTAAGAACTAATACAAACTTATTTTCAAAAAAACCGGATGAGATAACCTTCGATCGGCTCGGGCCTAAGTACTCTAAAGAGGAAGCCAGAGGAGAGCAAGGGTGTTGGCAAAAAAAAGGAGGTGGTATCATAAGAGGAGGAACGAGATAGACCTAAGGAGATCAGAAAAGTGTGAGTAGGGTAGAGGATGGGGGTCAAGGGAGGCAGGATCAGGGAGGTAAATGATGGAGCAAGAGGAAGAAGGAGAAAGTTAGAGCCATCAATCATGGTCTCTTTCAGATGTTGGAATTCAGTAGGCTTGACTTTGGCTTTGGTAATAATGTGAAACATGCAATTAGGTGCTAATTAAATATACTACCGGTCTGTCCCACCCATTTAGAACTGTTCAAACATATATAGGCAATCCTGGTACTTTTTTCTATTTTACGTAAATCATTATATTTTACGATAATTTACAATTCCCTAACGCTACTCCCAGCATCGATACCGGTTTTCTCCAAATTAGCTTCCCTACCTTACTCGCGGATCACAAGATGTCACTACACAGATCTTAGGTCCATTCCGACACCACCACACAATTCTTTTCATTTTAACGCGCGCAAATCATCCATCCGTCCACCTGTAACCTACATAAGAAACCGTCTTCCCAAACATGCCTCAATTCAAGCAAACAAGACAAAAAGAGATATAATAATCAGATAAACGAAGAGAACACCTTCGCCAACACAAAAAAGGAAAAACCTTTTAAAAACCGCAGTCATAAGAGCAACGCATATATAAAAAAAGATAAACAAAAAAAGATACGAAGTCTCCATAAAATGCCCATACATCCGCAACAAGATATAAAAGAAATATCCCCACCGATCCGACACATGCACCTCCACACTAGTTATTCACAAAAGCCCCTCCATCTACCGCGATCTGTGCTCCACTGACGTACTTCGCCCCCTCGCTTGCGAGCCAGACCGCCGGCCCGACAACATCACTCGGGACACCTAATCTGCCGAGAGGAACCTTCTTCTCGAGTCTACCGCGTTTTTCCATATCTTGCAGCTCCTCTCTGTTCATCTTGGTCTGTACGACTCCCGGTAGCAACGCGTTGCAGCGGACACCGTAGGGGCCCAAGGAAATAGTTGTGCCCTGCATGAGTGAGAGGAGACCGGCAGCGGTGGGATTGTAGTGTGCCTGGTGTCCATTGCCCGAAAGTGCGCTGGCCGAGGAGATGAAGATTATAGAGTAGTCTGGGATCGGATCGGGGCGGGGCTCGATAGGCATGGCGTGGAACTGCTCCTTGAACTGCCGAGCACAAGCTTGGACAAAATAGAAGTTGCCGTTCAGGTTAACGTCCACATGGCGGCGGAGGAGTTCAGGGGTGACCTGTTCACGTTATTTTTTGACCATTTGAAAGCTAGATGGGGATAGGTACATACATCCAAGAATTCTCTATACCAGCACATACCAGCATTGCCGACGGCAACGTCCAGTCTTCCGTAAGTCTCTACCGCTCGCTTGACGATGTTGTCACTCGTTCGGGGGTCGGAGATATCGCCAAAGACAATTGTACAGCCTTGCCCCATACTTCTAATCTCTACGCACAAAGATACGATCTCTTCATTGGCAGGATCACTCTTAGTGCCCCAGTAGTGTGCAATGATGTGTGCGCCCTCCTTAGCAAACCCTAGAGCAATAGCCCGACCAATTCCCCGCGAGGCTCCGGTGATAGCACAGATCTTGCCCTCAAGCAATCGGGGTCGAAGAACAGGTTGGGAGGGGGCCGTCAACATAACGTCACCGGTAACGGTGGATTCATCGACCTCGCTGGATGCAACCTCAACAAGTGCTTGGGAATTATCGTGTCTGTGGTCTGATTGGGGAGATGGTTGTCTGATCAGCTCCAGGACCGGGGGCTCAGCCTCGATGACGTGGACACTATCCCGATGGCGGGATCTTTCACGATCATGTTGCTGACTTCGATAATCCCTGGGGGTTCGATGATCGCGTTCATCTCGGTCACTACGGTAAGCATCATCCGGGTGGTGATAGTCACGGTCATGGTAATCTCTATCTCTTGGCGAATCCGGCAGGGAGCCCTCGTGCATGCCGTGTTGTGGAGGTGGGGTGTCAATGGTAGCCTTGATGTCCTTCTTCCTCTTTCGCGGCTTGTTGTCCGTGATCTGGAGAACGATTTGTCCACCACCATTGCCAGCAGGACTGATAGCAATTGATGTCTTCGTCTCTTGGACTAGCCTCTCACGTTCCGAAACCGGTTCATTGGGTGGGGTGGGTGCTGCAGGAGGGTTGTAGTTGGAAGAGCCCCCTCGCGGGATGAGTGCATTCGAAACGAAATCGGACGGGGTGAGAACCTCTGCAGGGTCCCCGTCAGATTCCGAAGGGGGGGGTAGTGAGTGTGACCGCATAGGCTGCCTAAGTTTGCCATGGGGAGAGGTGTTAGTGGTGCCCCATCGTTCCAAGAAAGCACTCCTGAGGTAGTCGAAAGACATCGAGTCGTGTTTACCTTCAGATGGTCACGCGTTAGCGGGGTTGATGGATAGGTTTAAGGTATATGGAGGGGGTAAAGTGGATAAAGACTTACAGTCAGTACAGTCTGGCTGACTGCAGTGTGGATTCTTTCTCAGCCAGTCCTCACCTGAAATATATGTCAGTAAAAGATTGGTGGGGCAGAGCAAAGTGACCTAAGGCGACTGTTGGTGCATATATCTAAATTACTGCAACCGTCTCACCCAAACCAGCCCGGCAAGGGGGGGTAGCGAATAGGGTGCAACCAGCCAGGTCACAAGGGCAGGGATATTTAACGTACTCAAATCCATAAGCCACCGACCAGGCGTCATTCCTCTACCAGCGCCCCATACATTCGTCGTATCAATCGTCTTCACGAACAAACTCCTGTAACACCAATCATATTAGAACCCCCCCCCCCCAAAAAAACAGCAAACAAAACACCAAAATATCCTGTGAGCCTCACCATTTTCCAGCGTCAGTAGCTCGAGGATATGCGAGAGCACAAAGTCTCTCAAAGCGTTGCATGTGCTTCCATGCTGAAGTTCGGGGAGTGAACTTCAAATTTTTCAATTCTGCGGCCGCATCCATCATAGACACCGTTTGAATGATAGAGAGTCTTTCTCAGTTGTTTGCCGTCTCTGCTTCCCCGGTTTAGTAGGTGGAGAGCAGATCTGTACCTGGAGACGAGTAAGCTTCAATGAAAATGGATGAGTATCGATGTTTTCTAAAGAGCAAGGAGCGATGAAAGGTAGCAGGGCGGATATATAACGAAAAAAAAAAGGGAAGAAATAAAGAAGAAAGTGTGGGATGAGTCGAAAGACAACGAGATGAGGAGGTAAAAGCAGAGTCGAAGGCAGAGGCTGTGTGTGTTTACTTCAAGGGTTTTCCTATTCCGTGGGCTTCTAGAAGGGAACACTTCTTCGCACTCTTCCAGGTGAGAGCAGAGAATGGAAAGAAAAAGAAATTTCGAGGCAAAAAAAAATAAAAAATGCACAAGCAGGCGGCACGGCAGGTTAAAGCAGTGACGTGATAGGGCAGCGGTTTTACCGTGAACAAAGACCTACAGTGCCCAGAGCTGGTGGTGAGGGGACAACGAAGAAAGGCGCAAGATGCTTGGTACCCGTCGGTTGTTGGCAGGGATATTCTTAGACAAGCTGCGTGAAAAATGAGGAGTGGGGTTGGTTCAGAGCCAAGCTCAATGTTTCCCTTAGACGCTGGAGCGTTCACCGGTGGCAAATAATTGGGGTTGAGGGGGAGAAAAGCAGTAGGCAGACAAGGGGAGTATGGTGATGGTGATGGTGATGGTGGTGATGATTATAGACGGGGGCGGAGCTGTTGTTGCCGTCGTCTTGCTCTTATTGACTTTCTGGTGTTGTCTTGAGATCAAACTGCCCTTGAAGCAGCCCGTGAAGCCAATCCCAGTCAAGCCACCCCCGCCAGCAAATCACCAGAGGACCAAAAAATAGAGGCAGGCGGCAACAGGGGAGAGAGGGGAAAAAAAAAAAAGACTCGGGCCCACCTCAACAGAGAGGAACAAGGAGAATAGGAAAATCTGATTCGATCCTCGGGGTGCTTCTTGCAGCTGCGGTGTTGCTGCCTGTGGTACTTTACTATGGTACTTTGCCTGCTTCTCCCCGCTCCCTTTATCACTTTATCACTTTATCACTTTATCACTTTACTCGTCTACTATTTTCCCTCTCCTCTTGTCTCTTTTTCCTCTAGGCTACATGGAGCAGGTAATCTAGAGTAAGGCGGGGCACTGGAGAGGACCGGTTGGGTTCAACAG
Source organism: Tuber brumale (assembly GCA_014065205.1). Classification (NCBI taxonomy): domain Eukaryota; kingdom Fungi; phylum Ascomycota; class Pezizomycetes; order Pezizales; family Tuberaceae; genus Tuber; species Tuber brumale. The sequence goes on along the minus strand of JACCEG010000337.1, from coordinate 22,990 downwards.
ATCTTGGCGGTTGTTGAGGGGGAATATGAGGTTGGAGAGCAGCATTCTTTCTCATATATGAAGGGTGGCGGCTCCTCAGTCCACTTCATGCAGTGCATTTCCATTTTACAACACCCCTCCAAGGGCAGATTGGCCGCTGGCTGACGGTACTCGTAGTGACCCTGGATGGCAATCTCGACGTGTCAACCGGGGTCTTGTTTGCTTTGTGCCTCCCGATAGTCCGGGTCGGCGCCAAAGTTTTGTTGCAGAATATCCATCCTCAGTCTGCCATACCCCCCCCCCCCAGCTGGAGAAGTGCTGAGCAGTGAGCACAGTATGATGGAATTGGGGGGCTCCCCTGCCCCGTATCTCGTGAGCATCGAAATTTCCTATTTACATGGCGTAGGGCGCATAGGATAGCTCAGTGGTCTGTGGTACTCGAGTACAGCACTCTCCGTCCCATGCTTCAAGTGACCATCTGCCAGAGGCCAATCGAGACAACCAACGTTGCAGCGAAAAAACCTCGAGTCGCCAAGGCGGCGGCGTCTCCCGAGAGAGGCGTCCTGCATGGCCAATCAGGGCTCACCACGCACGAAATCCCTGAGCTAATCGAGTATCACACTCTTAGCTTAGCACAGGGCCCTTATCGGGAGGACGAAGCTTGCCCATGTGTGGTATCCCTTGGTGAGGTGAGTGATGTCACAAAATCGGTCCGACATCTCGAAAGGAGCAGCATTCTTCGTGCTTCCCCCCAAAGCAGAGCGGAAGCTCTACGAGACAGACGGGGAAGGGATGAGTGAATCTCTTGCTAACCGTGCAGAGCTGCAGCCTGCCCACCCTTCACTATTATTCGGAGCACGATAGGAATTAAGCTTATCAATCTGTCCATCCAGATCTTATCCACCGCGATGATCTTGGGATCCTCGGGCTAGATACAGCTTTTTCACTCCGCCACCCATCGCGCCTCCAAGCCTTGCGCATCGCGGACTATGATCCTGTTTGTCCGCCAAGCAAAATGGTGTAAAAAGCCCTCCAGTCCCCCCCTCGTTTCTCACTTTTCATCGCCCCTGGATCCCCCGGTATCATACTATGATACCGGTATACCCTAATTTCTGTACCACACCGGTAGACCACTACACACGAAATAGCCATGCCCCGCCCAGCCTTTAAACCACCTCTCTTCAATTCCGCAAGCCCCTGGGCCACGACAAAGACTGATCTACAAGACCTCTACAACTCTCCCTTCACTGGTGCCGTAACTACCCGCACTTCACTCCTTGCGGGATTTCCCCACGACTCTTCCGTCCACCAACACACCCTTTTCGATTCCCCCACAACTAGCCTTAACACGTACGGCTATTCGCCGCACCCCCTAAATTTCTACCTCGATACCGTAAAATCTATAATTACAGACACTGGCAAACCGCAGACGAAACCCTTCATTATATCCATCACCGGCACTCCCGAGGAAGTCGCGGAGGCTGTGGCCGCTGTTAGCGACGTTGCCAAGGTTGGTTACAATCTCCTGGTTGAGGTTAATTTGTCATGCCCGAACATTCCCGATAAGCCGCCTCCCGCATATTCCCTGCCGGAGTTGACGGCGTACTTGGACCCGCTGTCGAAGCGGAAGGAGGGGGTTCCGATTGGACTCAAGACGCCACCCTACACATATGATGCTCAGTTCCGGGTCCTCTTGTCTGCGTTGAAAGCATACCCTTCGCTAGTATCCTTCATCACCTCAACAAATACTCTAGGATCTTCCCTACATCTCTCCCCGCAACCTTTGCTGGCTGCCTCCGGGGACAGGCGGGTTGTGTACCAGCCTACTTTGTCGTCTCCCGCTGGTACGGGGATAGGTGGGCTGGGTGGTGCGTCGATTCATTGGCTGAGCTTGGGGAACGTCAGCACTATTCGACGGATGCTGGATCAGGTGCAGGAGTTGAAGGACATAGTGGTTATCGGTGTCGGTGGAGTGGGTGATAGAGATGGATGGCAGAGGATGTTGAGCGCTGGAGCAGAAGGTGTGGGAGTTGCTACAGCGCTCGGAGAGAATGGCGTTGGTGTGTTTGTAAAGATCTCGAACGAGGATTAGTGGTACGTATCATATGTATATTGGGGGGTTGGCGCAATCTGACCTCGGTGGGAGTTATCAATAGTGTTGCCAGAGGCTCTCGCTTTCACCAAGAGCCCATGAAGCCCTCGACTGATGTCGGGCCTCTCAAACTCGGCCCCTCCAAGAGTCATATAGTGGCAAATTCTCGAGCGCCCCGGAACCGCTCTTGTTAATATTATACTCGAGGAGCATGGCTGTAAAATGGTAACTTATTTTTATGAAGGCACCAGGGTATGGTTGAAGTTTGCATCTATGGCCCTTGGCTCCTGTCCAATTTCGCGGTTTTTACGCCTCGACCGAATGGGATCGAGGAACCAGGTCGCCAAGCCTTGCCATTAACTTATGTCAAGGCCACCCTGGTCTCTCCACGTAAATCCTATACTCGAGTACACGAGTATTTCCCCAAGCTTGATACCCGGTAGCCCGCGAAATCCCAGAAGCTAGAGGCGGTGGTTGCTGTTTCAAGATGGCAACACTCCAGGATCGCTGCCATACCATATTTAAAAGCAGATTCCCAATCCTCAACCCCGTCAATGCTCATATATATCCCCCCAGATTCAAATAAATCGCTGCAGTATCATGCCAACCCAACAATCAACCACCCTTTCTCATTAAGCCCTTCCGAAATATCGGCCTCAATGGATTATGGAATACCAACGAGAGTAACCCACAAGTAAACCGATATCACTTCAATCGATTAAATACAGTAGAATCACCCAACATCTCTGTCGAAACTCCGAAAGCAGATTAGGATAGAGGCGTATTTCTATTTGATTTATTTTTTCTTTCCTTAGAATTTTCTACTTGTTGACCTCCACCGATTCGAGCATTCCCACCTACTATTTTATTGAAGGACTTTAAGCCAGCTCCAGCTCGTTAACACTCGTTCCCAAATTCTGGGATCCTCTCCCTCAGAGCATACATATTTCTAGCGTAAACTCCCAATCCAACCCCACCAGATAACAACTTGTAATATCCAGTAAGGTAAACCACTACCAAAAGCCCTTCGAACCCTCCAAAAGGCGGCCGGAGTACCGCTCGAGGATATGTTACCGTCGCAGACATTCATATCCTCCCAGATAGCGGGAAGCAATAGCAAAATCTATGATAATATTTTGGTACCACAAATCTAGAATCCTCTTCCTCAAACCCTCGTCAGTGATTCAGGGTGCAACGCGCACTAGCGTATGATACTCCCGCCAGTTTCGAGTTTGCCTCTTCCAAAGCCCTAATATGATAGCTGCATAAAAACACGTGCTGCCTTGCCCCCTCACGGCCTTTCTTTCTTTCTTTCCTCCTTTGCAATCACCTGGGACGATTGTGCCACATTTTGTTGGATCAGCCGGCATCCGCCTCACACAATTCGGAATCGCAAAGCTTTGTGCCCTCCTCCAGCTAACCGCCTTGATTGTTCGCTCCGGGAAGATGCACCTTCCCCTCTTTCTACATTGCAACGTTCTAGTGTCTGCGAGACTCAAACAGGTTTGTGGAGCATCCATTGCCACTGTATCGAGGATTTGGACACTTGGTTTCTTATTATTTCGTGGTAGGAAAGGGTAGGAACTCGGGGAGAGCAGTGATATGCTAAGCCTGGTTCTATAGGTCGGTCGCTCTTTATCGTTGCAATGTCTTGGGTCATATAATAGGTATATGGTTAGGCTGTGATAAACAATTTGTTGGGGAGTTGTTAGGCTTGTGTTAGTGTGTGAGGGGTCTCCGGATAACGCAATCGCAGTCACTAACACTCGGCCTGGGTCCCGGATGGCTGGACCCACGGTATATCGCAGAAGTGGGAGATGGGGAGGGGGAGAGGGAGGAACTCTTCCCGGAGAAAACCCCCAATCACCACACATACTCACGGCAATCAATCCAGAATATTTCCTTCAAGCAAGCACTTTTTTCACTTCAAACAACACAGATCAGCGGAATTTCACAGCATCTTCTGCCCTCGAAAGTACACTAGAGAAAAACTGTATATTTCCAAAGTGAGAAAACAACCCTACTATAAAGCTCAGTCATCTCCCTTCCGAACCCCAGCAACGTCAACAGCAATTCCACCATTCCCTCCCCACCCTTCGGTCCCGTTCTTGGCATTTAGGGCCAATTCGCTAACCCCCTTTGGACCCTGCTTCATCCCCTTATGCTGAGCATCGCCCTCCTCGTCGGCCCAATACACCTCATCGGCAAGCGCATCCCTGGTGACCTTACGCTCAACCTTATGCTCGATGTGCTTGGTCTCGGCCTCGTCGACAACACATTTGGCGCATCCGCATCTAAGTCTGAGGCGGTACCACATTCCGTCCATGGGGTCCTTGTACACGTTCACGAAAACCTTACGGACAGGACACATGTAGGCATAGATGTACTCGGCCGGGATGTAAGCCTTCCCGAAGCCCCCGCCGCTCCCGGTATCGCCGGGTCCGTGGGTATCCACATGCGGGGAATTGATCTTGACGCAGGCTTCGTCTGTTGTCACCATTGCACCCTCAAGGTTAGTACATCGCCGCTTCATTGGCTGACTGAATAGTGAAGAGAGAAAGGGAGGGTGGGGGCAGGGTGCGAACTATTGAGAAGACGGCCGAGATGGTGACGCATGACATGCTCGGTAAGAGTTGAGAGACAAGACACAGTCTCCCCCGGAGCGAGAGGAAATGCTATGACCTGGGGACACCAGGGGCAGTACTGAATGTTTGGGGAGGTTGATCCGGTGGAAGGCATTTCGGAGATTTTATAGTCGTCGTTGTTGGGTAACTTTGGTTTTTTTTTTTCTTTGGTGAAGGTGAGTTGGGAAGCGAAGATGTTGAGCAGATTGAGTGGATCAGTCGCAGCGTGAGAGTTCCAATGAGTAGTTATCACCTGCTCGTCATAGAAGGATAAGTGTCAAAGGAAATTAGAATTGTGGAAGCGAGGGAGGAGGGGGGGTGGGAAACTAACTTGCAAGCGAATAGACCGTGATGTGGGATACAGAGGAGGGGAGGGGAGGAGGAAATGAGAACCAATGTAAGAATAACGCCCCCCCCCCCAATATAAACACCTAAAGAACCAGAGTATGCATCAGAAGAGCCACGATGATAATATAGAATATAGTAAATGCTCGGCGTTCACGACCATACTATAAATCCAAACTTGGAGTAGCAAATATAATCCTCGGCATCTATCAAGTCAATTGAACCCACCTCTCAATGGGGAGGCAGCAACCGTATTCTCCGATCCAACATTATGGGGGTACAATTAGACTAGCAAACAAATGATCCTTAGCTCAAGTTCCTCTACAATGCCATATATGCACCACCCCAACAACCTACACCCCCAGCGAGGGAACAGCAAACAAATAAATGAACCCCACTCTACACCATTGGATGATATCATATACAGAAGGCTACGTGGGTAGAAACTTCAATTTCAATTGTGAATGGACATAGTCATTGATATCGTGGATATATCTGGGAATGATTGTGAATGCAGGTTTACTTATTCACTTGTTTGCCTTGGCCACAATGAGTTTTTCACCAAAGTCAGGATTCCAAGGATCGCTGGGAGAGCGGGTAGAGTTGAAGGTAAATTAACCAGCTTCGATACAGATGTACTCGAGGTTGCCACGGGAGAGCAAGGAAGTTCCCGTATTGGTCAATCGAGATGGCATTGTGTGATCAGATCACAGTTCACCTGGAGCAGGAATATATCTCTTAGGGAGGGAATATACGCTGCTGTAGCAGCGATATAGACCGGAACTGATCCTTTGATATATCATAAGCAAGTTAAGCTGCGTATATATCTTAGAGTCTTGAGACTTCAGCTCTATCTCCCATATAATATGCTATGTACAATACAGTACAACACCGCTGGGTCAGATAGACTTTTCAGGACTTGGACATATGTATCCCTCCCGACCCCAGCTCCAACTGGCAGGTATAATGATGCCCCCCCCCCTAACTGCAATCCAACTATCCAGGTGAACTATATAGTAGGGGCTTTCCACCCACCATACATAGACTATATCATTCGCCATTTATGATACATCCAAAATAACCAGAGATAATTTGTACTCACAAGCTCTCACTCTAAGGAAAATTCTTGGAACTCTGAAATCTCCGCACCCGGCGTAGTCCTGGCGGTTGCAGTATAACAGCTTATCGGCCACATGTGTCATATCTGATCACTCGCGTGGACTGGTGAATCTTGCTGCTTGATAAGCTTTTAACCGAAGTGAAGGGTTTTCCATCTTCCACAGTACCATTAGGCCAGCGGTCTCTTCCTTCCTCTCAACAGCCATGTCCAGCCAGCTCTTATGCGCCCTCAAGTTATCATTGAACCAATTTGTAGACAAACACACGTCGAAACCGCACCCCCATCCCGAATTTGACCCAAAGCAGACATATTGTGCTGTTGGAGGTATCTACCACTCTACTGGTTCTCCCTATCGTTGGGCGTCGGTTGGGATTCCCAATTCTTTCTGCATTTTGACCTTTTTTTCATTCCCCCTTCTTAACGGCCCACTCCAGCACGCTATGGGCTTCACCTTCTTCTTCTTCTACGGTATCGTGGATAGATGCCTTGATCCACTACCTCAGCCCTGCAAACCTTGCTTGCTAAGGGACCTCTGGTGTGAATTCCTACCGCGGTGCGATTCAAACCACTAGGGGGGGGGCTTTATTCATTTCGGATGGTGTAGGCGTGGCCCACTGCCGCGACTGCTATGCACTAGGTAGGTAATTGGAGAGAGAGTAAGGTCATTACTGCGTATAAACATCGAATTATGAGACTTCTGTGGAGAATAAATTGTGGGATTAGCCCCCCCCCCCGCGCACAGTCGTTGGGATCCTGGTGGTTTAAAAGTGAGGACACAACCTAGCAAACCCCAAACCTGCGTCTACTCCGCCTAACCAGCCACTAACCTCCGTGTCTAACTTACCCATTCCCGATATGGCAGCCAGGTCCCCGGGGAATTGGCTAGTAACGCATCTACCCTCTGGAATGGGTTTTAAGGATGTAATTACCCCTATCAAAAACTGATTCTTCTGTGCTGGCGTCACTAAATGGGGAAGTTATGGCTAGGTGCATACTTGGTTGGAATGCAGCTCTACGAGGTGTGGCCATTAGTGGGGGGTGAGAGTTCCATGAGCACTGTGATTGTTCTGAGAAAAAGCCTGCACATGTCTAGCGCCACAGCTCCCCAATAAGGAGATACCATATCATAGATTGAAGTTTGGGGAGAGAGAAGATGAGGAAGTGGAATGTAGGATGTGGGTTATAGGTGCCCCGACTCCTAATTGACGGATAGATGAAGGTCTCGTTCCGACAGTGTTTGAGCACCATGGTTGTCGAAAACCCCGCCAGAACGAACTCCCCAGGTATCATACCTCCTCACTGGAAAGTCTTCCGCAATGGAAGGCCAGTAAACAGCTCAACGTAGTCTTCATGACAATAAGTTTGGTACCACTAGCAGGGAGCTCTAGGTTGCTTTACTAGTAGCCCCTTCTCCCCCTCCGTGATCACTTTAAATCCTACCCCCCCCCCCCCCCGCTAGATAATGGCGGTAAAGCTCCATGGCAAGTCAGGGAAGTGTTTCTGGACGGGGCCTCCTCCCTTCTAACCACCAGTCTTCAAGCCAATCTCCTCCGCCCCCTCCGACATATTCGGCCGAAAACCACTAACCTTAATAGCCCTAACCTTCCTCACCGCCGGCGCCACTATCTGCGGCCTTGCAAACAACTCCACGGCCATCCCAGCAGGACGCAGCATCCACAACATGGGCGGCGGTGCAATTCTAGTACTCAATCAAATCGTAGTGACTTAGGCGATGATGCGGGCACCAGGCTCGTTCTCCGGACCGGTCGTTGGAGGAAGGAGCACCTCCGCGGAGGTCAGTTGGCCGTGGGTTTTCTGCGTGAGCCTCCCGTTCAGCGGCGTGCGGCTTGTTTGCTTGTTTTTTTTTCTTTTTCAGGCTGCATTGGGAGAGGAGCGGGGTCAGAATATGCTTGCCCGGGCGGACCCAGTCGGTGGGGTGATGTTTGCGGAGAGTGTTACTGGGGTACTTATTCCTGTGACTCGGGGGGGGGGGAACCATGTATCCCTGGAATCACTCAAGGACGTTGGTGCCCCTGATAACGGGAGTTTTGAGTGCTGGTGGGGTGGGTTCGTGGTGTGCGAGGATAGCCCCGGGGAGTCTGGTGATCCTGCTGGAGATTCTCGAGAATAAAAGGACGGTTTTTACGTATATCGGCGCGGTGATTCATGGGATGATTGTAGGCTTCAATTCCGTGGGGGGCTTCCCCATCTCCATTTGTTCCCCACCATTCCTAACCCATCGCAGTGCGGCGGCTCCAACCTCGGTCATAATTGGCGTAATAACCTTCAAAACCGGACACTTCCGCCGGAACTGCTGCTTTCACATCCTAGGATAGGGGTTGTCGGTTTTGTTTATACCCGTTGCCGTCGGGCATTAGCTATCGGGTATTTGGTTTAGAATGTTTTTTCTTTCACACTCCATGCCATTATGCACAGGGTAGTTGGCTTGATTTGTTTCTTATATGATATTCGGGTCGGCATAAGACACAGCTCTTAGGTACCATGAAGGATCATGGCGCATCATATCAGGACAGTTCTGGACTTTTTAGGATTGAAGAGCACCACGGTTTGTCAGGATGGTGCGCTTCCTTAGAGACCGTTATGCCTTGTTTAGTTTCTGGACCTGCCAGCCATCCGGAGATGTATATATCTCCCGGTCTGTCCTTCGTTAACATCACTATCAAATCTAGTTCATTACTCTCCTACGTTCACCGGTGCTATGCCCACAGCGATCTCACTGTCACCGCCTTCATCTTTTACTGGTTTTCTTTAGCCTTCCCCATTCCCAAACTCCTGTTATTACTACCGGAGGTGCGATCCCTTAGACTTCGCTGAGGAAGCAGTTGGATAGAGTACCGGAGTTTGCCGAACCAGTCGTGAAGTATGCACATGATGCTTTTCTGTTGGTAGAAGTGCTCAATGGAACGCGCGATGGGACAATGAGGGATGATTGGGCTTCCAGCCGTGGGTTTACCGACTAGTCTAGCGAGGAGGTGGTTGAGTGGGCAGCAAGCGACATTGTGGGGTAGATGAGATGTTGTAGATTCCGGGGGGTTCGAGATTCCCTTTTGAGTTAGGGACTTGCAAAGATTGGCTTGTGGTTCAGGTAAAACAGTAAATGGATACTTTCTACAAGCCGAAACTCGTATAAGCAGCTAATATAAGTTAGCTTTGAGGACGGTCACGAAATCAAGATGAAAGGGGGTCCGCAGCTCCAATCGCAGGAACAATCCAATCAGTAAAACAATCCCCCAAAAAAACACACTCGCCAAAATAGGCAATTCCCCGTCGACACTTGAGCTTCCCAAGGAGAAAAGAGAGAAAGAAAAAACCCTCCCAAAACTATTCAGCTAAACCCCCTCTCGAGTGACTCTTCGTGAATCTGTCCAAAGATCCCCTTTTGCGTAGTCTGCCGAACCACCCCACCACCCCGAACAAGTAATTATTCCCTATCGCAGTGGGGTAGATTTAAGGTAACGTCCCCCCATCATCTTCTGGAATCCGCTACACGCGAACAGGAGGTACCAGTTGGGTCGGAAGGCACTATTAATTTCCAAAGATACCATGGTTTTAAGTGGAGAGGGAGTTCCACAAAGACTAAGCGAAACTAACTGATCTGATTGCCGGATCAACTAGTGCGGCTCTCGCCCCTATAATAAGGATCGCTGGTTATACTTTAGCTGGAAACCCCTTTTGCTTCACAAGAGCTACGATACCTTGTGCTATCTAGTGCCCCACCGAGGCACAAACCAACACAGTCCCCCCCCACCCACTCTATCACAATCCTATACTCGTGCAACGCGAGTGACAACGTATGAACCTACCCACCCATCTCTCCCTCCTCCCGTTCCTGTCCCCTGCATAAGAGCTCATCACGTAAGAATAGATTACCCAGAAGTCCTGTCCCAAAGGTAATTCGCGGAAACACCCACCCGAAACAACACTACTCGATTTGGTTGGAGACAGAAATTTGAAACAAACCTTTACTTCCCCGAATATAGTATAATGGTTTCCCTAATGTTGATCTTGCCCCCTAGTCGAGATAGCTAATCCTTTAGAGTGCACAAAGTGCCTGGTATTCCCCGTGTCGTCTTGCAAACCTATCAGCTTTCCTTACAATAAAGCAGAGAAGGCAAAGCAGAGAAGGAAAAAGTTGCACGTTAACTTAGCCCTTCCTCACATTCCTGCTACAATGACTGCAGATAACAAAAGAGCACATGGCACGATGCGCGCTGTCGAGGGAACAGACATTTCTTCCGTACACCCGAGTGTGTCCTACCTTTCCTTTCAGGGTACACAGTTGACACGAAGTGCAGCAGTGTACTGTATCATACCACCAGTCACTTAAGTGGTTGTACAAAAAAGCCCGATACCCAGAATTCTTATCTTGTGCATTGGGCCCAAACTCGGACACAAGGGTGGTCTTTCCGACCGCGGCTGATGTTCCCTAGAACCGGAACCTCACGGCGGACCTTCTTATTCTGAAAACGCCCGCGTGTTGTGAGCGGGAGGGCGCGGTGATAACAAGTGCCGAGTACAAGTGGGGTTATTGTATTGAAACATTGATGGTAAGCAGAGTATATCCTCTTCTTCCAATTCTTCTATCTGTCCATCCATTGATAGTTATCATAATATTATTTTGAATCAAGGGTACGATATGTTCCGACATGAACCCATGAAGAGACGCCCACCGTGAATCAGGAGGAACTCCCCGACCGGACCGACAGTAGACTACCACAGTTTTAAAGTTCATCACCAAGCAATCCGAATCTAAGCCTCATCGTATCCACCAAGACAAAAGAACTCAAGGGAACCCTAACCCATTTGACCATGGAAGAAGAAAAACACCACGAAGCCGCCATGTTAAGCTTAATCAACGTAACAGGGAAAATGACCAATGAGCAGATCCATGACCGTGATCACCCGCTATTATATAATAAAATTTCCCTCCCCCATTCATTCTCGCTGGGAAGCGTAAAGCTGGGGTTGACAATAAAGTAAAAAAAAACCCATTGATATTCAACGTCCCAAAGAAAGCGAAAAGGGAATTCACGGTAGGATACGTATCCGCAGGCGTTATGGGAGCAACAGGCAAGTAGTCGAGTACTAGATCGGGGGGTCTGTGAGATTAACCATGTTGTGGCAAAAGGGTTCGGGAAAATAAGTTCTCCCAAAGATCCGAGGTTCAAAACTCGCAAGTTGTAGGCACTGCCTCTAACGCCGTCCTCAAAGACGCACTCACAGCCAGGCAATTAAACATCGCCGATGGTCAGCTTATACAACTGATTGACACCAGCGGTGCTCCCCTCTGGTGCATACTACCCCCCGCACCGACTCCTCCCTCACCACACTGCTGGTCACCTGGGCTATACAATCACCGATAGTTGCGGTATGTCTCACACTTCCCTTATGGGCGATTTAGGTTGGATGAATGATAGATCCACCCCTACGGCGCCACTGCAGACGTTTAATAGGTCTAATGAAATTTTTAACGTCAGTATTTCAATACTGATTGTAGGAACTCACCACGCATGACCGCCCCTAGGCTATGACCGCTCAATACTAACATTCCATAGACTGCGAGGCGCAAATGCCCCGCGGTAGTTCCACCGGCCGCATGGTGCCAGATTTTAAAAGGCTCCCCAATGGAACCAAAGGCGCTACGGATAAAAATCGTGCCATGCCTCAAGCCCGGTATCCACTCTGACGCTAGAGGTGCCACATGCGCCGGACGCCCGCCCAACCGGCCGCGGAGAGGTCGACACGAAAACCTGGAGGGTGGGGAGTTGGATGTCAGTGCTCTGCTATCCCAAATCCGGTACGGAAACCCCTCCTAATGAATACTAGACTTAAAATACGGCAACTGCGCTGTTCCTAACCACTGGGCAGACGAACGCCAACACTGGCTAGAGCACTGGTACCGGTACCAAGGTCTGGGAGAACAAGACTGGTTGGTTAGTGGCCCCTGCTCAGTGTGCAACGATTTTAATCAAAATCGCTATTATTATTTTGGCCCTATTCCAGTGCCGAGGCACCACCAAGATGCGACTGCCCCAGTTGAGTTCTACCAAGCGATACAACCTCATGAGAAACGCGCTGCGCAAGCTGAACAACACTATCTCCATCTGCGATTGGTGGACGGCTTGGTCATGTCCGTATCCAATCGTTTACCGGCCGGGTGTACTGGCAAACTGCACCCTCGCGTCCAGAGATGGGGTAATGATACTGGCCAGAGCCGGATACCCATACTCGGGTAGGGTGATATCGCCCCCAAGTGGGCTGGTCGGGATACGTGGTTGTGGGGTAAGTGCATTTCTCTGGTATCCAATGCTCTTGAGTACTGTACCAGTATCTGTAGCTAACATGTGACAAAGTGCCTATCATCAACCAGTAGATCTTCCATGAGCATAACAATTTCCTCGTAAATCTTTCTCCCTCGACAAAGCTACTGGATGGTTACTTATGATACAGCAGTCAGGCCACAATGACCTCGGCACGTTGGAAGTTTGGAAACGGAAACCTAATTGCTGTATGCCACCCCAAGCACTGTCAATTTTCAAACAACCCTAACCATACGCATGGGGAACTCACACTCGTTCCGGTCCCACGACCGCCCCTAGATCACCATCGCCATCAGTATGATACTCCGGTAATCGCCCGTTGATGGCTAAGCGCCAGCAGAAGCATTAGTCTACCGTACTGACATTTGACACAGCTCAATGTTATCTCTGAAGAAGGCCTTGGAGTACTTCAGAACTAGGAAATCCCCGCCCACTAAGATGACGTCTGGGGCGCACCCGCCCTCCCCCAACCTCCCCACCCACTCATACCTACCTAACACTATTATAACCCACTCTCAGGCATCAGCCCTAGATTGACCTAGAACCGAACGCATCCTGCAGATCTCCGGTGGATCCAAGCGCACAACCCACGCATCCATCATGGCACTCGACAATAGTCGCCAAAGCCGCCGACTTTGACCAAGCTCCTGGATTGGACCCCAAGAAGGAGTACACAGTCAGCGACATGTGGGCTTACAAGAACCTCGGAAAGCACAATCAGGAGTACAAGTTCTAGCTCAAGGCCTACGATGCCGCAGTGCTGCTATTCGTCGAGAAGGACGAGAAGCACCCGTGCTCCGACCCTAAGACGCTACCAGAATCAACGCCGGGGATCTACGGTATTCTAAGAAGCTAAAGAGGTAGCTGTCTCCCAGTGACCCTTGAGAGAGCCTGATGCTACTGCTGGTCTGAGAATTGGGTACTGATCGTTGTCGGCGGGGGCTACCTTACCAGTCATGGTAGTCCTGCACAATATTGTATTGTAAATGTAACCTAACCCCCCTGTAGCCTGCAGGATGGATACTTTTCATCACACAAAAACGAAGTCTCACCTCGCATCATAACGTTAACATCTCACCACTTTTCTCCTTTTTCTCACCCGCTTCTGTGAATTGTGAATGTGATTTACCTTGACCCATGTACAGTACCGGTAGGCTTTCTCCACATATTGCGCCTTTCTTTTCCCCTCACCCTCCGAAACCGAGCGCAAGCCCAGCGGGCAAGCCACAAATTACCAATTATCCCCCAGTCGACCGGACCGAACACTTACGGTACATGAACCCCATTCACCTCACACTCCCTCGCTATGGCGGGGGGGGGGGCATCTTGTGCCAACCTACTGCGGCGCCCCATGATCACCCAACTTTGAATGGATCAGAAGCTGGAGAATAAGGTAAACAGAAACCAATTTAACAACAAACATGGAAAAAAGGTAAGTTAGTTATTATGACAATATCTAACACCATTGTTTACAGTTAAATGTACCGGTTAACAAAGCCAATATCTTGAGCTAACCGCCTATTTATTAATTAGACACTCGGAAAGTTAGCCTAAATCAACCTATCATAACCATCAGTATGATAAGCCAAGATAAATTGCCGCTACGCTCCGGTCCGATGCGAAGTCCAAAAGCAAAAAAAAAAAATCAACAATCAACAATTATTATTACCGTATTATCTGGTATCATATTATCCGGTTTTTCGCCAAGACCAGGCGTTGTTTAAGGTTGGGCGTTGCTTGGAGTCTGAAATAGGCTTGTTCATTGCTCCTAGTTCGCATAGTACCCAAGGGTGGGTTTTAGGTATCTAGCACTTGACAACTGTAGGTGTGTATTCCCTAGCTACGAACAGGCTACTTGAAGGGAAACACATACATGCCAAGCCTTGCTTGTACGAGTAGAACTCTCAACCCTACGATCGTGGAACAGGAAAATATACATCCCCGCCAAATATACAGGTGGGTGGCAGACAACTGCTATTGGGCCACACACTTATGACGACATCCCCATGTAGAAGGTTTTTAGCAACCAAATAACTACAGTGGAGCCTGACTTAAAACTCCAAACCTCATGAATCGTCAAGTCTCCGATCTATAGTACCTTGACCTGGAGTTTAAACTTTTATTTAAAATGGTCAGTTCCAAGACTGTTCTTCTTGAAGAGAAGCTTGAGCGGGCAATTGAAGCCTACCAAACCGCTCCCGAATACGATTCCTATCGAAAAACTGCAGCGGCGTTTGGAATCAAATGCATTTCTACCTTGCAGAAACGAGTTAC
>JACCEG010000336.1:166434-178041 GCA_014065205.1 Tuber brumale | reverse complement strand
CCCATAAGGGGGCCGGAGGGGGGTGTTGGCACTCCGGTAAATTGAGGGTCTGTGCGCAGTTACCCTACCGTGGGTCTGTGCACATGTCTCGGATTTCCATATGCCTAACAACCACGCCTAGGTTGGGGTGTTTCAAGAGAAAAGAAGGACAGAAGAGATCGTGAGCCAGTTGAAGGACCCTCGCCGGAGTCGTTCGTCATGTCCACAGCTTCCTCATTTTTCGGTGGAGGGCACTTCCCACGGGCAGGAGGGGGGGGGAGACTCGATGGGCACTCCTTAACAAAGGCAGGGTGCTGGCCCTTGCAGATGCCGTACATTGAGGGAGAGGTGGGGCAGCAGTCGACAACTGCTCTGAGATTACTGCCCTTAGGGCAGGTGGGGTTCTGGCACCTATGTGCCTGGTTTCTGCGGGATAGTGCACAGATTGGGCAGACTGGGTAGTCAATCTTGCATCTAGCCGAGTGGTGACTGTACTCCCAGCAGTTGTGGCATTGAGTGAGGCTGTTAGCCGCGTATGCTCTCTCGATCTTGCATCGAGAGGAGAAAAGGTCAGCGTTGCCCAACATTGTGGCCTTATTCTCAGGAGCGATAGTCATAACCACTGAGGTTGGCTTCTTGAGGACCCTAGAGTCATGGTCGGGGTTCAGGTACCGGGCGGAGAGAACTTGGACATTCTTAATGTTCAGGATGGTGTTACTGAGGGATTGCAGGAGGCCTGCATCATCCTTCAGGAGGTGCGCGATGGGGAGGGAGTGAATTACCAGTTGGACTTCGTTCGGGGCTGGACGTAAAGGGAGCCACGGGGCATCACCTATTGGGAAAGACTGGTTCAACTTGACCGTTAGGGCTTCGTAGTATGGTGGGTATGCGGTTGAGGGGACCAATGGGGAGAGAGCGAGAAGGGTGACTGCTGCTCTGTCATTGACATGGGTAGAGAAGGATAGGGGAAGGGTGAAGCCAGCTTCCCGAAGGACAGAAGCCGCAATATCTGGAAAGAAGGCAGCAAGGCATTCAGACTGGGAGTGAGGGAAGGGGGAGGACCTGGGAGCGAAAAGTCTTCCCTCAGCGGCAGGGAGGCTCCGGGGACCTTTTGAGGGGGCCGCGGGTGCCGAGCCAGATGCCACCTGGGCAGCTGAGGGGGTATTCTTTGCTCTGTTTGCCTTTCCCTTCTTCTGACCAGTGGAGGCAGCCTGAGCGTAGGAGGAGGGGCTGCACTGAGCCGACATTTATGGGACAGGGTGGAACTCCAAGAGGGGGGGGTATTTCCCTTCCCTGTATGTCTGGGCCTCCCAGGAGCAGCGAAGTTTTGCCACATAGCAGCGGGGTCGCCGTACCATTTCTTGTCTTTGGTGCTGTAGCAGGGTATGTCCGTGTCGCCCCCATTCGCGTAAGGGGGGTTCAACATATCGGCGAGGGTAGCGGTGAGGGGGGACACAGCGCGCTCCTTACCCTTTCAGGAAGTAGCTGCCTGAGCTGTGTGGGTGACAGGCGCTGCAGCCGTCGGGCGTTGGGGTGGTAGTTGTTGGTGGCGTGTTAGTTGGAGAAGGAGGGTGGTCAGACGGGACCCAAGGTCTCTTACCGACAGTTGGAGGGCGGAGAGTGACGCAGCCGTAGCGTTATTTTGGCTGGGAGGAGGAAGAGGGCGCTGGGTCTTCTCTCTACAGGAGGAGAATTCTTCGATCTGTCACGAGAAGCGGGCGACTTCGAGGGCCAGTTCATCAATCTAGGCAGAGATAGACCTGGACACCAAAAGCGAGGTGCAGATGAGGGGGAAGATGATGGCCTCTCCGGGGGATAGGTCGTCAGGCTCCACAGAACTGATGGGTTGGAAGAGTTGATTGGAGATTGTTAGCCATATGGAAATCCGAGACATGTGCACAGACCCACGGTAGGGTAACTGCGCACAGACCCTCAATTTACCGGAGCCAACACCCCCCTTCCGGCCCCCTTATGGGGCCTGCACGTCATTAGCGAGATTTCGCGAATTGCGTCCCATAACTAAAATGTCACATAAATAAAGCCCACTTCATAACACCACATGCGTCCCCACCGTCCATCCGACCGCATGCTGTTCGCAGGATATATGAGAGGGGACCTTTGGCGACATCTGGGAAGTGGAACGGAGGAGCTCCATCGCAGGCGCATTGAGATAGTAGGCTTCAAAGTTACGGATCCTAACTACAGGCCGAAAGCGACGGGACGTTTTTGGCGAAATACTCTAAGAGGATATCCCAGTAGTGGAAGCTATTAGGGGTATACCAAATCCACCCATACCCTTCTGAGATCAGCTGTAGGTTGGTTTGTCCTAGTAATAGGACTCCTCTACGGAGGCCAGCGGACCAAGAGGAAGCACGCTCAGAATGGAAGACCTAGATAAGTCAGAGCCCCTTAAGACGTTGACACGTTGGACTCAGACTGGCGATTGGCACTAGGTGGCACGGCATGAACCTGATCACTTCATGACCGAAGAGACGACTGGCACGATGGTCGACAGGACTAAAGTCATATAAAAGTCTGTGCGGACATCTAAGTTGGAGGCGGCTATTTGGTATAACAAATAGCGCAGTCATCTCAACGCAGGAATACTATTCCGAGTCCGCGAAAGGGAGTGATAAGTTTCAGAGTTAAACGGTGTTCGCGCTTATAAGATTCTGGACGTTTGCGTATTAAAACCAGGGTTGTACTTCGGAGGCATAGTAGTTAGAAGTAGTCCGCGAACACTCAGACACGCGATATAAATATCGAAGTGCCTCCCAAGCTTTACAGACATCATCAAGTAAGGGAGAAGAGATCTTATCAATATAATATTGTTCTACGCTTTAAATTCTTTACCTTACCTAATTTATCGAGACGAGCCTTCCTCGACTGATTCTCCTATCAAAGATTTCAGGCCTATGTCCCTCAGTTATATACTTGAGTTTGGCGTCCAGCTAACAGAGATTCCTGCGTCTGTCGAGGACCTCTCAAGGAGGTCGAGAAGAAAGGGGAGATGGGAACAGACACCCGACACAGAGGAGTGCTCGGAAGGAGGAAGGGGAACTGAAGCCATACCTGTCGTAACAGGGAGGACACGGCCTGTTAGTCTTCGGAGGGTATCAAGGAGGTATGGGCGTACCGGATGCAGATGGTGTTGAGGCCGAGGTAGAAATGTAGGGGGAGGAAACTAGTGGAGGTGGAGCATGGCCTATCTACGCGGCCTTTTTTCTCTTTTTTCTTTTTTTTTTCTTTCTTCTTTTTTTTTACTTTTTTATTTTTATCTTCATATATTCTTTGTTTACGGTACAAGAACTTGCATGCACCGCTAGCTATGGCATAAAGAAAAACCTTAATCTCAAAAACCCGCAACCACAAAACAAATAATCGCACCAAACTGTAAAATCCTCCTAGTGGTGTTTAATAGCCGACACGAAATCCCAAGGAACTAAAGCAGCAAAAGACAAAACTCATAACGAAAAATAAAACCAACCGACTACCAAGCAAAAGAAAGCAAAAGCATCTGCCGGGCGGAGAGAAGTGGGGGGTAAGTGCCCATATTCAGGGCGCGAAACTGTAAATCGGAAGACCCACATCAATAGAAGTAGTTGCGAGTGGAGGGTCCCAGCATGCGGGTGGCATTCCAGGAGGAAAGCCTGTGGCGGTCACGTTCAGGTATCTCGCCAGGGAGTGGAGGGAGTCTTTGTTGGTCCATAGGGGGCTGTCTCTGCAGACGTCCGTGAGCCCCCGGAGCTGGCGTTTACAAGGCTCCTTGCGAGAATCGCAGTACAGGATAGCCTGATCGAAGTCCACCTCCTCCTCCTCACAATACCGGCAGAGGGGAGAGGGGTCATCAGTGAACCAGGAGGAGCGGGCGGCGAGGTATCTCTTGCCCGAGCGCATCTGATGGATCCTGCCCGCTATGGATCTCCCCAAGCCCATGAAAGGATGGGGTCTAAGGGACGAAGCATAAGGGTAGCATAGCGGGGGGTGGGAACTGTGTTGACCAGTCCGGAAGGAGAGCATTTCGCAGTCACAGCTTGACTGATAGGTAAGACAGGGTCCCCGCTACTAAAGGAAGCTGGCCAGGAGGAAAAAGGTCCGGGGAGGCAACTGGAACCGGGCCTAAGGGATTAATGAACTGGATGGTCCTATGGGCAATTGCGTCCAACGGAAGATGTTTCCGTATGGGGGGGCAAGTGGGAGAGGTTTTCCAGAGGAGTGGGACGTAGACTGACGTCAGACCCCTAGTGTATCGGCGGTGGTCCTGCGGAGCCTGAAAGGGGGAGGAGGTAGGAAAGGATGGGTGTAGCCTAGCCGTCACCCGGGTTGGCCTCAGGGGGGAGACAAACAAGCCTGGCGGCCGCTAGCCTTTGTCGGTGGAGAACCAGAAGCGGGAGGGGGGGTAGGGCCAATTCACATGCCAGGATGCCAACCGGAGTAGATGAAAAGCAGTTTGTAACCCATCTCTGGACAGCCCTCCAAAAGATGAACATCCTGTCCAGGAGGGTGAGGCTTGGTGAGAAAAGGTCTGCCCCATAGAGGAGGATCGGGGAGATGAGGGAGGACGCCAGTCGGTGGCAGAGAGAAGGGGAGAGACCCTTGCCGGGCCTGGAAAGCCGTTTGATCGTCGTGAAGGCTCCTTGGGCCAAGCCGAGCCTTCTCGTGAAGTGGGAGGTAGTGCCTTTGTTGCAGGAGGTAGATGAGGACTCAAACCAATATCCAAGCCAGCGTATTAATTTGGAGGGGCGGAAGAGGTGCCTGTCTATCAAGAGAGGTATTCCGGGAGGATGGACCTTTTGCGCTGGGGTTACCCAGTGCATGAGCTCTGTCTTTGGGATTGAGAAGGCCACTCCTAGCCTTCCAGCTTTCACCTGGAGTGCCTTGGTGATGCCTTGTAGCCTCTAGAGGTTCCCGCGATATGAACCAGAGGCGACCATGACAGCGAAGTCGTCCACGTAGGAGAGGATGAGGCCGCGAGGGACCGAGAAGTGCAGGGAGGACATGTAGATCACAAACAACAGGGGGGAGGCCTCTCTACTCGGCCTTCCTTTTTTTTTTTTTTCTCTTTTTTTTTTATCATCATGTATTCGTTGTTTACGGTACCAAAACTTGCATGCAGCACTAGCTATGGTATAAACAAAACCTCAATCTCAAACATGCAACTACAAAAGAAAAACCCACACCGCGATATAAAATCCTCCTAAACGTGTCCGATAGCCGACACAAAATCCATAAGGAACTAAAGCAAAAAAATACAAACATCATAACGTAAAATAAAACCCAACCAAATAGCCCAAAACATAGGAGACAACAGGTGGGCCGAAGTCGGAAGGCGGCCGTCACAACTCAAGGCCGGAAGCCATGAATCGGAAAACCCGTGTCGTGGTGAGCGGTAGCTGAGGGGGTGTCCCAGTCTGCGGGCGGCATGCCATGGGGAAAGCCAGTAGCGGTCACATTGAGATATCTCGCCAAGGCGTGAAGGGAGTCCGGGTCTGACCATAGTGGGCTGTCCCTGCCAACGTCCGTGAGCAACCGGAGGTGGCGCTCACGTGGTTCCTTGCGGGACTCACAGTGTAGGATGGCATGAGCGAAGTCTTCCTCACCCTCCTCGCAGTAGAAGCAAAGAGGGGAGGGGTTCTCGGTAAACTATGAGGGGTGGGCAGCAAGGTAACTCTTACCAGAACATATTTGGTGGATTCTACTCACAGTGAACCTCCCCAGCCCCATAAAGGGATGGGGTTTGAGGGCCAAGTCGAAGGGGTAGTAGGGGGGGGGGAACTGGGAGGCCCAGTCCCTAGTGAGAGCGTTCCGTAGCTGCAACTTGACCGACTGGTAGGATGGGGTCCCCTCTCTCAAGGGGAGCTGCTCGGGATGGGAGGAGGTTGGGCGAGGCCAGAGGGACAGGGCCTGCGGCGTCAATAAACTGAAGGGTGCTGTGGGCGATAGCGTCCAGCGGGGGGTGTTTGCATATGGGGGGGCAGGGGGGAGCCGATTTCCAGAGTAGCAGAGCATAAACAGACGACAGGCCCCTAGTGAAATGACGATGGTCTTCCTGCGCCTGGAAGGGGGAGGAGGTGAGGAAGGACGGGTGCAGTCTGGCAGTCGCCAGGTTGGCCTCGGGGGGGAGGCAAACTAGGCAGACAGCAGCTAGCCTCTGGGGGTGAAGAACCAAAAGTGGGAGTGGGGGGAGAGCTGATTCGCATGCCAGGATGCCTACCAGGGTTGATGAGAAGCAGTTTGTCACCCACCTCTGGACAGACCTCCAAAAGACTGACATCCTATCCAGAAGGGTGAGGTTTGGAGAAAAAAGATCCGCTCCATAGAGGAGGATCGGGGCAATGAGGGAGGTCGCTAGCCTGTGGCAGAGGAAGGGGGGAAGGCTTTTACCGGGCCTGGACAGTCATTTAATCGTCGCGAAGGCCCCCTGGGCCAGTGCGAGTCTCCTGGAAAGGTGTGAAGTAGTGCCCTTAGTGCAGTAGGTGGACGAGGGTTCGAACCAGTACCCAAGCCATCGGATCAATTTGGAGGGGCGAAAAAGGTTCCCATCCAACAGGACCGTGATCAGAGTGGGAGGGACTTTCTGCGTTGGGGTCGTCCAATGCATGAGCTCTGTCTTCGGGAACGAGAAGGACACACCCAGCTTGGAAGCTTTTGCCGCGAGCACATGGGTAATGCCTTGCAGCCACTGGACATTCCGGCAGTATGAGCCGGTGGCAACGGTGCCGAGAAGTCATCCACATAAGAGATGATAATGCCCCGAGGAATTGGGAAGTGAAGGGATGATATGTAGATGACGAATAGAAGGGGGGAAATTGGGGAGCCCTGGGGTGTACCGACCAAGACTGGGGAGAAGAGCTGGGGGGCTCCCTGGAAAACCAGGCGGCAGGAGCGGCTGTGGAGGAAGGACCTTATCCACAAGACCATGTAAGGATTGACTGCCTTGGTGGCAAGTCTGTCGCATAGCAGGGGGGCCGAGACGTTGTCGAAGCCACCCTTAATGTCAAGGGAAAGAGTCGAGACCCTGAGTTTGGGGTGCATAAAAAGCTGTACCTCATGGGTGAGGGTTGCAGCTGCGTCAAAGATGCTCGGACCAGGGAGGGAGCCAGTTTGGTAGGGGGACAGAAGGCCCAAAAAGTGGGCAAGAGCCGAAAGGCGAGACGCCATGACCCTTTCAAGGATCTTGGAGACCGTCTCCAGCAGGACAATGATGCGGAACGAGGCTGGTGTGTCGTAGAAGGCCTTCCCCAGCTTGTCGAGCACAATGCTGTTGGCCATCTTGAGGGAGGGAAAGTGGTGTCCGTACCGGGCAAGGGAGCCGAGGATAGATATCAGGATACTGGGGTTCAGCGAGTGGACCCTCCTCCCGATGGAGTAGGAGATCTGGTCCGGGCCGGAGGCGGAGAATGAGGGGGAGCTTCACAGGGCAGGAGTGATCTCCTCCTTCGACAGTGGTGGAACATCCTTGAATTCCCGTAGGATGGCCGGTGGGTGGGTGGACTGTTTTTCCGAAAAGAAGTGGGAGAGAAGGGCCTTGTTGATGCCCATAGGACTATCAGCCCCGGGGATCTGTGGGAACCTGTCTGGGGGCCTGGCAAAGGCGTAGCGCTTCGCTGTCCAGAGCGTCTCTGGGGTGGCTATTTTGAGGAAATTGTTCCAGTATTCGGTCTTGGCCTTCTTTATGGCCTTGAAATATAGGAGGCGAGCCTCCTTACATTGTTGCTTGGAAGAGGGGAGGGGGTCGCTCCGTGTCGACCGAACCGTGGAGTGAAAGGCGGCTCTCTGTGCCGTGAGGTTAGGGGTCCACCGAGGTTTGGACCTATGGGAGGGCCTCTTGTCCGGGGTATAGAGCTTGGAGATAGCCTTCAGTCTACCGAGGGCAGTGTCGAACCAGGCGGAGAATGAGTGGAGGGTTGGTAGGGGGGGTGGGTGGTCTATCCTCATGGCTTTGATATCTCCTTCAAGGGAGAGCCAGTCCATCTTCGTCCACGCCGGAGCAGGGGGGTGTGGCCAGGCCAGTGGCTCTGACAGGGTCACTAGGATCGGGACATGGTCCAAGCCAGTTGGGGGGAGGGGCATTGTCCACGACTGGAAATTGGGCGCCAGAGTGGTGTTGGCGAAGGACAGGTCTATTGCTGTAGGGTGGAGCACAGGGTCGAAGGGGAAGTAGGTAAGGGTACCAGAGGTATTCAAAAGGGAAAAACCCAAATCGACAGCCCTCTCGAAGAAGGGTGTGGAGGCACTGAGATCCGAGATCGAGAAGAGGGGGGGAGGGTCCGCTGAGGGGTAATGAATATTGAAATCCCCGACGACCAGCGTCGGTGAAGCGGTATGGGGGAAGGCAACCTCAGGAGGGATGGTCCAGCAAAAGGAGGAGCTATCCCAGGTGCTGTAGAGAATCACAATCTTGAACTTGGTAACAAAGGAATCAAAAAAGCCAACAGAAGAGTGGAAGTCAACAGCCATCCAATCCCTAGCCTCCGAAAAGACTGCGAGGACTGAGAACTGCTGAGTAGAGGAACGATGAAGGTAGCAGGCCACTCTTGGCTTGCCGCCGTTGGGGCAGGGGGGGCAAAAAGGATTTAAAACCAGCAAATGATAGAGGTCTATTCCTGTGCAATGGGGGGTCTTGCAGGGCAACAAGGGTAGGGGGCAATCCAAAAGAGAAAAAGAATTAAAAAGGCAAAGAAACACATCCTAGCTTCCCAAGCAGTTGTGTTGCAGAACGGAGATAGTGTTAAGGGAGCCCGCCACCAGCGCGGAACTCACAGGAGAGGTGAGACCAGCCATTACACACCTTCCGGCGTCTCAGGCTGGGGGAGAAGAGTGGGAGATTCCTGCCATGCAGGATCCAGCAAGGCACCTCCTTGGGGCTTTGGGGCAGGAATAGGGAAACGTGTCGGGGGGGCATCACCACCCCTAGAGCGGGGTGTCGCAAGAGCGAAGGGGGGCTGGAGGGATTGTGAACCAGTTGAAGGACCCTCGCCGGAGTCATTCGTTGTGTCCATAGCTTCCTCATTCTCCGGAACAGGGGACTCCCCGCATGCAGGAGGAGGGGATGGTCTCGATGGGCACTCTCTAGCGAATGCCGGGTGTCGACCTTTACAGATCGCACACATCGAGGCGGAGGTTGGACAGCAGT
The DNA here is from genome assembly GCA_014065205.1 of Tuber brumale. Taxonomy (NCBI): domain Eukaryota; kingdom Fungi; phylum Ascomycota; class Pezizomycetes; order Pezizales; family Tuberaceae; genus Tuber; species Tuber brumale. The sequence continues at coordinate 168,926 of JACCEG010000336.1, read as the reverse complement.
CGACTGTTAGGTATCCTACCTATCCCTCTATATCAATATGTATCCTGCGACAGGCAACAGCTCTTCGTTAGTCTTCTTGGAATTAATGCAATACTTCTCCCCCTTGTCAGGTCGTTCCTTCGTCCCTCCCTTCTATCAGGACCTTGATTATTATTCTTAGACCGTTGCTTACGTTCCTTGCTTGAACGCTAATAATCAAGTCGTATCGTGATAGAACTCTCGAAGTGGTAGAATAGATTCTATTCTTGATAGTATAGGTAAGAAAGTATAATAGGTGGTTGCGTGAAGAACTAACTACCAGGCTCTTCCGGCCTCCTTTTATAGTCCTTCACTCAACCAGCTTATAAATCAAAACAGCTATGAGTCATAATCGTGACTCATGAAAAACATCATAAGACCGCATCATTGGTCATGTGCATAAACCACATGACCTCTTAATAGGTCATGTGCGTGAAAGTAAATCAACCTGCGCAGCCCCCTTGGCCTCGTGCGCTGCCCCCATGACCTCTTAATAAGTCATGTGCGTGAAAGTAACTCAACTGCGCAGCCCCCTTGGCCTCGTGTGCTGCCCCCATGACCTCTTAATAGGTCATGTGCGTGAAAGTAAATCAACTAAACCCTCATGACGAATATCTTCGTCATGGGGAAACCTCTCTTGCCACAAACGTCTCCTTCCACTATCTGCCACACAACCGTGACATCGACCACAGCTCTAAGGTTACCGCCCTTGGGGCAGGTAGGGTTCTGGCACTTGTGTGCCTGCTTTCAGTGGGAGAGGGCGCAGATTGGGCAGACTGGGTGATCAACATTGCATCTAGCTGAGTGGTGTCCATATTCCCAGCAGTTACGGCACTGAGTGAGGCTATTAGCCGAGTATGCTCTCTCGACCTTACATCGGGAGGAGAAAAGGTAAGCGTTGCCCAGCATAGTGGCCTCATTTTCAGGCGCAACCGTCACAACAACGGAGGTCACTTTTTTGAGGATCCTGGAGTCCCTGTCGGGATTCAGGTAATAGGCGGAGAGGATTTTAACGTTCTTGACGTTCAGGATGGTGTTGCTCAGAGACTGCAGGAGGTCGTCGTCATCCTCGGGAAGGTAGGCGATGGGGAGGGAGTGTACCGCCAGCTGGACTTCGTTGGAGGCAGGGAGGAAACGGAGCCACGGAGCATCCCCGGTCGGGAAGGATTGGTTTAGCTTGGTGGAGAGAGCATCGTAGTAGCGGGCATAAGCAGTAGAGGGAACGAACGGGGAGACGGCAAGAAGCGTCACCGCCCCTCTGTCGTTGACCCTGGCAGAGAAGGATAGGGGTAGAGTGCAGCCCGCCTCACGAAGGACTGAGGCGGCAATGTCGGGGAAGGAGGCAGCTATTCGGTCGGATTGGGAGTGTGAGAAGGGGAAAGACCTTGGGGCAAAGAAACGTCTTTCAGCAGCTGGGAGGCTCCTGGGCCCTTTTGAGGGGGCCAGAGGTGCCAGACCAGACGCAACCTGGACAGCCGTGGGAGTATTCTTTGCTTTGCTCTGCTTTCCTTTCTTTTTTCCCGCAGCTGTAGCAGCCTGGGCATAGGAGGGGGTGCCGGACTGAGCTGATGCGTGAGGGTCAGGGTGGAACTCCGCGGGAGGGGGGTACTTTCCTTCCCTGAATGTCTGGGCCTCCCAGGAGCGAGAGAATTTTGCCACATACGCGGCCGGGTCACCATACCATTTCTGGTCCTTTGTGCTGTAGCAGGAGATGTCCATGTCGCCACCACCCTCGTAGAGGGGGGTAAGCTCACTGGCGAGGGTTGCGGTAGGGGGGGACGGGGCGGGCTCCTTGCCCTTTCAGGAAGGAGCTGCCCAAGCTGTGTTGGTAGTGGGTGGAGCAGGTGTGGGGCATTGTGGTGGGGGTTGTTAGTGGTACGCTGGCTGAGGAAGGGGGGTGGTCAGGTGGGATGCGAGGTCTCGAACCGACAGCTGAAGGGCAAAGAGTGATGCCGCTGTGGTGTCGGTCTGGCTGGGGAGGGGGGGGGAGCATTGGGACTTATCTCTACCAGAGTAGAGCTCGTCTACTTGTCCTGAGAGGCGGGCGACCTCGAGGGCCAGTTCATCGATTTGAGTGGAGATCGACCTCAATGCTAGGAGTGAGGTGCAAAGGAGGGGAAGGATGCCTGCCTCTCCCGGGGAGAGGTCGTCAAGCTCTGTTGAACCTATGGACAGAAAGAGCTGGTTGGAGATTCATGCGTCCGTTGAGGATCTTTCTAGGAGCTCCAGGAGGCGGGGGACATGGGGGCATACTCCTGACACCGAGGAGTGCTTGGAGGGAGGAAGAGGAATTGAAGCCATCCCCAGTCACGATAGGGAGGCTCTAGCCTGTAAGTCTCTAGGATAGTACAATCGTATGAGCACACCAGACGCTGATGGTGTTGAAGATGAGGAAGAAATGTAGGGGGGGGGAAATAGCGGAAGCGGAGCATGCCTACCTACTTGGCCAGTTTTTTTTTTCTTTTTTTTTTTTT
>JACCEG010000336.1:118507-159903 GCA_014065205.1 Tuber brumale | reverse complement strand
GAGGGTTGATTTCAATCGCCGGGTGTGTAGAGGAGACGGAGGATGGCCTATCTACTTGGCCCTAATGGCCTCCTTATATAGTTGCCCTTCACACCCTTGTGACTTACTCCTCAAGTCACGCGCCACATATGACTCACAGCTATGAGTCATACCAAAACATCATAAACCAGTCATATGACCAAAGTGGTCACATGCGCAAAACCCATGACCTCTAAATGAGGTCCTGTGCGAAACATAACATGTCATCATCACCATATCATATGACCAAAGTGGTCACATGTGCGAAATCCATGACCTCTAATAAGGTCATGTGCAAAACATAACATATCTATGACTCATAACTATGAGTCATGTGAAAACCTCTTCCTCGCTAAGCCACATTCGTGACAACTATAGACACTATTTACTAATAGAAATAATATAAGTGACCCAGATCAATGGCATATACTGATTTATGATAGCTTTGAAGCACATCTTGGTTATGAAGTGATTGAGTTTTTACTTTCATATCATATAATTGCTTTCTGCCTACCAGCACACAGCTCCCACCAAATCCAGCTACTTGATGTTGGCATTTTTTCCTCCCTCAATTCTGCCTACAAGAATGAAGTATCGAGGTGAAAGCAGGTGGTGGAAAAGAAAACCTTCCCCCATCTCTTAAGTCTGGCAAGACAAAAAGAATGTACACCTAAGAATGTACAGGAAGGATTCAGAAAATGTGATCTTGTACCATATAATCACTCCCAAGTACTCGAGCTTTATCGTCTGTTACATGACCCAATACTCACACTTGCCGCTACAGGACTGAACTATTCTTACCCTTTCGAAGGCGCTCAAATTCCTCATCAACCTGAGTAAGATTTACTTCAATTTCCCTACCCATCTCCTACCACTCCACACCGTCAGGAATCACTCTACAGAGAGGCTATCAACCTTACAACAGTGAGCTCACACTCTCACAAACTAAGGACTACTCTAACAGCATTCTGAACAGCTGTTAGGTGCACGCCTATCTCTAGTATAACTGAGGAAGGTAGGCTAAATCTTTGTTTCGGAGAATTTGTCGAGGAAGGCTTGTCTCAAAAATAAGTAAAGTATAGTAAAGATTTATGATGTAAACAATTTAATCTAGATAAGATCTCTTCTTCGTTGCTTGATGATATCTGTAAAGCTCGGAAGGCACTTCAATATTTATATCCCGCGTCTGAGTGTTCGCTGACTACTTCTAACTACTATGCCTCCGATGTACAACTCTGGTTTTAATACACGAACATCCAGAATCTTATAAGTGCGAGCACTGTTTGACTCTGAAACTTATCACACTTTTTCACAGTTACAGAATAGTATTCCTCCATTGAGATGACTGCGCTATTTGTTATACCAAACAGCGGCCTCCAACTTAGTTGTCCGCATAGACTATTATATTACTCCAGTCTTGTTGACTATCATTCCAGTAGTCACTTCGGTCATGAAGTAATCAAGTTCATGCCAGGCCACCTGGTGCCAATCGCAAGTCCAAGCCCGACGTGTCAACGTCTTAAGGGCCTCTGTCTTATCTAGGTCTTTTTTTCTGAGCATGCTTCTTCTTAGTCTGCCGGCCTTGATAGAGGGGTCCTATTACTTGGACCAACCAACCTACAGCTGATCTCAGAAGGGTATAGGTGGATTTGGTATGCCCTTAATAGCCTCTCCTACTGGGACATCCTCCTGGAGTATTTCGCTGAAAACGTCCTGTCACTTTCGGCCCATAGTTTAGGAAGTCTAACTTTGAAGCCTACTACCTCAATGCACCTCTGATGGACTTCTGCTGTTCCACTTCACAGATGTCACCAAAGGTCCCCTCTCATATATCCTGCGAACAGCATGCGGTCAGATGGACGGCAGCGACGTATACGGTATTATGAAGTGGGCTTCATTGATGTGACTTTTTAGTTATAGGACGCAACTCTCGAAATCTCGCTGATGCTGTGCGGGCCCCACAAGGAGGCCGGAGGAGGGTGTTGGCACTCCGGAAAATCGAGGGTCTGTGCGCAGTTACCCTACCGTGGGTCTGTGCACATTTCTTGTCTCAGATTTCCATATGCCTAACAACAGTGCTCGAAATCCAGACAGGTACTACAAGAATGGCTGAGGAGGGAGAATGACACCTACAAGAGTCAATTCTTATTGAGAGGAAACAGACTGCCACCAATCGCTGCAGAGTTCCTCAGGCAGATGGAACTCCGAAAAAAAGTGGAAACTCTGATACCATTGGGACTCAGGTTCTGGAGCAAGGAAATATCCTTATAAAATGAAAGAAACAGCGAGATCAGGAGGAAGAGGAGAAAAGGGTAAAAAAATAGCAGGCTTGAGTGCAGCAACCTGCTCCTACACCCAACAAATCTGAGCAAATTGAACATGCGTATGGGAATTTCCGAAACCGGGTTTAAAGTCTTCTTTTTTTTTCTTCTTCAGATTTCTTGGGTGTTTTTATAATAATTATTATTTTTGTATTAAAAACTTCATATCTGATCACCTCAAGTAAATGCTCAGAGTGATTAGGGATATTTTCCTCAAAATCCAATCCAGAAGGATTGATAGGTATTCTGTGTGCCCAGTGCCCCGACATACCTGCCGAAGCGACATACCCCCCGTTGCGACTCTAATTTATCGAATTTAAGGAATCGTCGAGATATCGCTTAATAAGCCTAAAATCAAGAAGCGAAAAACAACGACCGCATTATCGAGGTCAAGTAGACTACCAGCATGCGTTCTTAAGTGAAACATTCAGAGAGAAAAATCACCATCCGTCATAAATAATGGCCAGTGCTCGTTCTGGGTGAACAAACTCAGGCCCAAAATGACAAAGGCTCACCTCCCCCCGTAACTTGAGCACTGCGCGGTATGCAGATTTGGACAACCCGCAACAACGGTTCTGCAAAAACTTTTGCATGCTTCATCGATACTCTGCCGGCGAGATTTTCAAAATGGTCGTACAGCTTACATAAGCACAGTTTCTTCTGGGGACACCTGCTAGTGCGTTTTAACCTCGATGATTGGGTTACAAAAGCAAGAGTTGAGCAGTAGGTCATCTAGCACGAGCAGATGCGCGATAAAAAATTGGAGGGGGGGGTAGGATATTGGTTGAGGTGGATGAGTCAAGTAGTCCAAAATATCATGACTTAATCTAATCAACCAGTGAACCTCCGAAATACTGTATCTCAACTAGGGTACAGCAATTTGGAGAAGAGACTCCCTTGACCCCTGTTAGGCTTCATCGGTATCCGAATTGCCTCCTAATGGTTGCCAACTTTTTAACCCTTTCTGCTCTCGAATACCGGTACATCTGCACCTGCAAAGGCTTCCTCAATGTGAGGAAGTACCAAAGAGTACCGGTACAGTGCGGGACAAGTGTAGGATAGCATCAGAGTGCCTGCGGCAGCCACTATACTATGATGGCGGATCTGCTTGTATGATAGCTGCGGGCCGCAAGAGAGGGGGGCGAGCTATAGACTAACAAACCCTTTGAACCACAGCCCAATTGACCATAGTACTCGAGTACCGGTATTGGTACAGGGTGAGGCATTTGGTCATGGGACAGTAACAAAAAGATGTCAGCTCAATTCTAATGGTACACTAGCACAAACAACACCAATAAATCCTCCTTGACAATGCCCCCCATTCTGTTTGCCTCCGCTTGTTCCGCTGTGCCAACATCTCGTCCAAACCAACGTCCGCTATCCCCGCCACTGTACCATGACCAAATGCCTGAGCCTTGTACCGCAAGACGTTGTACCGTACTCGCATAGTACTATGCGCGTCTTGGCGACAGGGCTGTTATATTGTCATAGGACCAGAATTATTATGGGCTTTTTCTTACATTGCCCTGTCTCCATGGCAACCGTGCCCTACAAGCCAACATCTCCCCGTACACACCCTCCACAGCTTTATCTACAGCCTGACATCCACATACGGCCCCCCCCCCCTTTCTCCACTCCCGCTTCTGATTCTCATTCTAAGAGATAGCCAGCGGTAGTGCGTGTCCCTGGAGTTGCAGCAATTCCAATTTGCTCCTTGTAGGCATTCTCGCTGCCTCCTTGCTTCATTCCACACTCCCTTTACGATCCTCACGACCCTTACGAACTCTTCTAATACGCTATGACACGATTACAGCGACAGCTTATGTCTTCGGACATGTCTGAACCATCTGTCTCGCTATCTTGTATGTATTCATCCCATTTCATCCCCCCTCTCGTTGGTCCCTCACCTGTACCGGTATTTGGAGATCTCATATCTAATATGATGAAATAGTTGCGAACAATTTCTGGGGAAAGGATGATGCTGGCGTTGGCCCTCTCCTGCAGCGCATGCATGACGCAAAGACTACATGCGAAGAGTTAAAAACTTTTTATGCTGGTAGCTACTTATGTGTTCCAGCCTTCACAAGGGTATTGGCTGAATGGTTTCATTATTAAATAGCACGAGCGGCGATTGAGGATGAATTTGCCAGGAAGCTTTTGGCACTCTCAAAGAAACCTCTTGGCTCCGTTGAAACAGGAACACTTAAAATTTCCATGGATGTGCTCAGAGCAGAAGTCGAGTCTATGGGAAAGGCCCATCAAACCACTGCTGACCAGATGAAAACAGAGTTAGAGCAGCCTCTGACGGATTATTCGGGAGCTTGGCGAGAGCGAAGGAGAATTGTTCAGGGAACTTGCGAGAAAATCCTTCAGTTGAAATCGAAGCAAACCAATCAAGTGAATAAGGTATTTTCCGCCTTAGGGTGATGAAGGAAGGAGGCATAGTACTAATGAGGCTGGGGGCGCGTATCAGACTCGAGATCGCTACGAACAAGATTGCTTGAAAATTAAGGGTTATCTTGCTCAGGGGCATATGGTGATGGGACAAGAAGAACGCAAGAATAAGGCTAGACTAGAGAAAACACAGGCCGCCTTGGTCACCTCAAATGCGGAGTATCAGGAAGCGATCAAGGCATTGGAAGGCACCACTACTAGGTGGAATAAAGAATGGAAACAAGCTTGCGATGTACGCTCAGTCAACCTTGCCGTGGGTAATGATCTTGCTGACACCTTTCACAGAAATTTCAAGATTTGGAGGAAGAAAGGATCGACTTCTTAAAGGCTAGTCTATGGACTTTTGCCAACGTCGCCTCCACCGTCTGTGTGAGCGATGACCAGGTGAGTGGAATGTATGGCTTTTGTATTGCGCAGGCCTAACCTCCGAAAAGTCTTGTGAGAAGGTTCGGGTGTCCTTGGAAGATTGCGAAGTGGAAAAGGATATTACATCATTCATACTGGATCGTGGGACAGGCCAAGACATCCCAGGTAGCTGCTGCTATTCCGTTCCACGCTGCTATATCATTGACCTTTTCGTAGATGCACCCAAATATATCAATTTTTGTCGAGGGGACTTATCGGATGACGGTGCCTCAGAGACCCAGGAAGAAAATTATAGTGTAGCACAATTCCCCCGCACAGGAAACCCAACATTTAGATCTGCTTCGCCAAATCCCTCTACAAGCTCCTCATCTCAGGCTGAACAAGAACCAGAGCAAGTTCCGAACACTGGATCTCGTGATCGTGCACGTCGTGAGCCGGGAAAAATCGAGTACGAGTCGCAGGACCAAGTGAGTCGTGATCACGGACGTCGTGGACATGATCGCCGCTCTGGTCGTGATCACTTACGACATAAAGAACCGCAGACCCCCCCCGCCAACCGGGAAATTGCGGGCAATATTACTCCTGGCTCAAGGTCTCGCCGTGATAGCCAGTACCAGCAATCCGCCAGCACTTCAACACCATCAAGGTCACAAAGATATGAGAGGGAAAGGCAAGCCGCTCAGAACGCACCTCACAATGAATACCCTCTTGATGGGATGACTATGTATTGTCGTCCTGGAAATATGATTTCTGATAGTGGTTCGGGTGGCAGTCCTATCGCGCGCCCTCCCAGTAGCCATGCTTCCGGAAGTGATTGCTCTAATCCAACCTCCGTTTCTAGTGGTAGTGAGGCCCCACTAGTTGCCAGGGGGAGGGGTCAACGGTCTCCGGTGAAACAGGAGTCACTACATAGAGAAGAGGAGAAACATGTCGGGAAACGGAAGAGCGGTTTTTTCAGTAATGGCGGGCCATTCAGAAGGAAGAGCAAGAGTGAGAAAGAGCAGCGGCACCAACTCCAGCTGCAACAGCAACAGCAGCAGCAGCAACAACAGCAGCAGATGGCGCTCCGGGAACAACGTCGTATGGAGGCCCAACAGCCAGAATCACCTGTTAGGCCCCCGCCGTCGTTGAGAAATCGCAGCACTTGGTCTCCAGCCCCACAGAGCAACTCGCCTTCAACAAGTTCTAGGCATCAGCAAGGATACGAGAGTGGCTCCGCAAATAGACGGCAGCGTCAAATGCAGCAAAGGCCTAATGGTGAACAACACGATAGCCCCGAACCAATAGATCCAAGGGCTAGTCTTGCACTTAATGTCGGTGGGAATGTATTTGACGTAGCAGCGCCGGAGAATGACAAAGGGGGTCAACCTACGAAAGCCCCCGAGGAGGATGAGTTGGCTTTGGATCCTATAGCTCAGGCGCTAGCGGAGCTCAAGGGTGTGACAAAAGGGTCCGCCCCACCAAGGAATACTGCAGATCGGTTCTTTGGGCTAGCAACACCTGCCCCTTCGGCGACACCGGCTCCTGGACCGAACTCAGCTATAAACGCAGCGCAACGAGGGACCCCGCCACCAAATTACGCTCCTAAGACTAGCGCTCTAGGTCTCCCGCCACCCGCCTTCACATCTCAACAGATGCAGGAAACTACCCAAAGATATATTAACCAACGGGACCATATGCTCGACGGCCCGCAGATGCCAGTGGCTATGGAAGAAGCGCCAAGCAGGACCGGGTCTGGGCGACAGAGAGCCAGGACAATGGAAAATCTACGCACACAATCTAGGCAAAGCTCTCGCGAGGTATCCAATAACCAACAAGACCGCAGAGCAGCCAGTCCAATTCCTAACAGAAGTGTCAGCCCCCGTCCACAACTTTATGGTGATGATAGGTATCGCAGCAGCTCCCCTCAGCCAATTACATATAATCGTTCGGCGTCCCCCAATCCTTACACACAATCCCGTCCTGGCACCTCAAACACAAATAGGGGCCAGTACACAGCCTATTCACAGCGTTCCCCTTCACCACTGCCATCTGGGCAAGAGGTTGCTTTGAGCAATTATAGATCACATTCTCCTGCACCCAGCCACCATAGCAGACATGACAGCTATGGATCCAGAGGAAGAAGTCAGGCGGGTAGTGTTCGGGGCAGTTATGATGGCCAGAGCTCCAGGAATAGCTATTATAATGGCGACAATGGCAGCCAGGTGGGTGTAGTCGCAACCTATCAAGGAGGAGGGGGACAAGTCGCTCGTCCTAGGAGCAAGAGTGTTGCCGACACTAGTAGGCAGTACAGCCGTGACGGCAGACCAATCCTACACTATGGTAAGTTGCACAATGACCCGTGCATCATTACAATTTTACATGAACAGAAAGGGCTGACTTCATTTTGAAAAACAGCGAGAGCCATGTATGTTTACCAGGCAGCCATCCCGGAAGAACTTAGCTTTGCCAAGGGAGATATCCTCGCAGTTTTAAGACAGCAGGACGACGGATGGTGGGAGGCAGAGATAGTAGGCGTTCAGGGAAGACCTGGTCTAGTCCCTAGCAACTATCTTCAAAACTGCTAGCTTGGTTTGTCGGCTCTAGGTTTTTTGCCCCTGTAGAATGTATTCTCATTCCCACAGCGTTTGTTGCCAAGTGAGGTTAAGCCCAGCCAAAAAGTACGTACGATCTCCTTTCTCTTACACCAACAAAACGCTCGTTAGGTCTCTTTCCTCTCTTCTTCCCTCCACTTTAGCGTTTGGGTATTTAGCGGTGTGATTCTTTGGCTATTCCTTCTCCTGCACTTTCCTACTTTCCCCATTTTTTCCTATTTCAAAATACCACTACATCTCGATTTCCTTATGTCGTTCCTTTGTCTCATGTTCATGATTTCATATACATGTCTTGAATGACTTCCCTACCGAGGATATCATGTAACTTATGACCTGTGCGAAAGCGAGAAGCTTGACTTCTGAAAATCCCGCCCGTTCACCATTCCTTGTATGTAACAACTAAGATAAACGGCCACTGTGCCCAACAATAAAATAAACGCAGTTTTCTCTCATGATGTCGGGTAGAATAGCAATGCGCGTGATTGTAATCAATTGTTGCCGCTTACATTTTGAAACTAGAACCCGTCATTTCTTTTCCTTGGGCTGCTACCCTCTCTGCTAGGCCTGCTTTTAGCACTTTTGAATTGTCGCTACAGAGTTCGTAGATAGTTGAGAGGTTGAAGGTTAGACCAGTGAAAGAGGTTCCGCCGTCGATTAGGGACTCGAGGACACTTCGGGCCTACAAGTGTCCCATCAGCACAAGATGGAGAATTGCCAAGAAGGAAACGGTTACCTCCTTCAGATTCCCCATATACAGTAAACAAACCGCCAAATTATTACTCGCCATGTCCCCGCCCCCCTCGATTCCCTTCGTATCGGAAATCTCCTTCCACGCAGCGGCAGCCTCCGCCCACTTCGCCTCACCCATGAGTACCAACGCGCAGAGAATCCTCTCGCGTATATCCTCCCCGCCCACCGCCGGGAGAACCTTCTTTGCAGCCGCCAGGTTCCCGATGCGCACATACAGTAGACATAATACTGCTTTGAGTTCGTGATCATCAACACTCACCCGAAGTCCTTCCAGATGTCGAGAGGCAGCCGCCAAGTCACCCATTTCCACTAGCGCGCTGGCGACACGAATTCCCAAGTCGCGGAGACGACCCCTCCAGAGGGAGGTCCCTTCGGCATTGTGTTCTGGGAAGTCGGGTTTCGCTTCGCGCTTCAGTATCTCGCCGCGGGCCTCACGGGCTAGCTCGTAATAGAGCGCTATGCTCCGACGCCAGTCGCTTACCCCGATGGCCTGCAAGCGGACTGCGAGAACGCGGAGCTCCCAGGGGACCAAGTGCCCACCCCGTGCATCCCGATAGAAGTTGGAACCTAGGTCCGAGAATACTTTTATTTCCTGTGCTGCGGTGGAGGTGCTCCCGATGAGCATAAGACTGCTCAGTCGGATGTACCAGAGCTTGAATATCTCCTCTATGGTAAGTGGAGTCGGGGAGGTGGAATTAGTGAGCCGGTTAGCGGCAGTTATGGCTGCCGCACGAAAGTGTCCCGTTGACAGGAGCGTGTGGAGGGGGGTGGATGCTGTGGGCTGGTGGGCTGGTGCGCGGAAGGCGGCGGGGATGGTATGTTGGGGAAGCGGGTGGAAGTTCTGGGGGTGGAGGAGGTAGCTAAAGTCTCGAGATATGGCTGGTGGGTGCATGTCAAAGAGGCCGGTGGACATTTGTTGTTTAGGGGCCGTCGGAGAGGAGGGTGGGGAGGTTATGGTTGCTGCGGGGGAAGTGGGGGGTGGGTGGTCTTTGAATGGCGGGCTGAGAGGGTATCTATTAGCTCTCCTGCCAAATGGTAAGGAGCAGGGGAGGCTTTGTTTGCCTTGCTTGCTTGGTGAGGGGTGGATGGATAGCTTACTCTCCGAGGTCTAGGGGGCCTTTTGTTCGTCGACGGGGGATAGAAACTATGGGGATTAGGAGCTGTGACTGGAGAGGAAGTCGAGTATCATACTGACCTCGTCGTTCATCAGTTGATGAAGCCCTAGCGTGGCCTTTTACGGGTGATGCAGGTGGAAGGGAGGGCATCTCGTTCGGTATAGGGGATTTGTCGTGAGTTATGGGTGGTGGAACGTGATAATATTATTATCATAATAATAATAATGTTACAGTATCATACCAGAACTTTTTGTGACTAGCGATAAAGTTCAGATAAGGCTATTTCGCCAAGATGGATGATTGAAGATTGCGATAAGATAATGCTGTGACAAAGTGAACTAATTTACCGGTAGATTACCGGTATCAGATCATGTATTTTTAGGTGATGCACACTCCCGGCATTCATTGCACAAGAGCATAAACCCAAACCCGAGGAATAAGCATTCCATGATTGTTACAGTGCGGATATTTCGGGCGAATCTCATTGAAAATCAACTTATTTACCATTAATAATGATATCCTGCGATGCCAGGTTTGCGGCGTGATTGTGTGTTTCTTATTGCATAGACTATCATACAAAATCATGGTATCATATCACAGCAACTGAAATGATGACTCCCGGGGGAAAAGCGTCGGACGCTTTTCTGTTAGTGACAGACTTTACGCGTGCGGCTCAGGGTTCATCACGAACCAAACAATAAAGTCAGACAACCCTAACCCCAGACGATCTTCTCCACGACGCTTATTCTTACTGTCATCGTCTCCGCCTCTTTGCTTTTCTTCCTCTCCTTCCTCTTCAACCTCCCCTTGTCTCTTACTAGCACAACCTTTAAACTCCCCCCCCTTTCTAGCTCATAAGCTTTGCTCCCTGTTGTTCATATAGAGAGCGTCTCTTGCTTTCTACCCCACTTTCCGCCGATTACTTCTACTCTCGATCCACCGGACAAGTCAGCTAGAGCTGTGCTACGGAACTGAATCCCGGTTGGACTTCTACCAAACAAACGCCTCACTTTCCAAAGAAACGCGAGGCTAATACTTTCTTCAACGAAAGAAATTCGTGTCTACAGAGATACTTAGAAGATAGACGTTTGTGCACCATGAATTCACCAAGCGAGTCATTTGACGAGGAGGGTGAAATTTTCGAAACAGAAGTAGAGAAGGCACCTCCATCGCTGCCTTCCGTTACTGGCCCCAGGGTTGACCGTCTTTCAAGTAGAAACAGAGGCTCGAGATCTCCTGCCATCAACAATTACCGCGGCGGTAACGGCGACACCTATCCTCCTTTTCGCCATGATCGCTTCGACCCCAGAGACCACATCCGTCGACCTGGGAACGGGGAAAACATGCGTGGTGAGAAAAGACGACGAAGCCACGAACGGGGCCCCGACCCCCGACAGCACAGGGTCCACTACGAAGCAAACGGTGACGTCAATATCGGGAGGCGCCCTAGGGTTTCGTATGCCGATATCGACCGCTCCGAGCCTAGAGATCCTCCCAGACCTTTCGACCATGAGGATAGGTACTACCGTGATACTAAGCGATCTCGTACCCGCAGTCGTTCGCCCCCACGAGGCCCTAGAGGAGATGGGAAAGGTGGTAGGCGTGGATGTTTTGACGATAGACGTGATGGTGGTAACAGGTTCATTGACAGAGAGAGGGAACGAGACAGAGGTAGAAATGACAGCCGCAGACCCTCCCAGGAGCAATCAGTGAGCGAACAAGGAGATTTCCCAGTTCCATCTGAATTATCAAAACGAGATGCTGAATGCCACAACAAACAGTCAGATCAGGGGAATGGGAATAAACAAGCCTTTAGTTACCGTACCTCTCAGAATGGAGATAGCGGAAGGTCCGCTCAAACCTCCAAGAGCATTGGGGTTTCTCCCAAAGCTGAAATTTTGGGGGATGATAGAAACCCGTCCACCGAGAAGGCTCCACTTAAATCATCACCGGAAGAAATGGAGATTGAGGAGCCGGTTGATGAAGCTAAGCTTATTGAAGAGCGGCGTAAGAAGAGGGAGGCAATCAAGGCTAAGTATAAGGGACAAGCCACACCACTTCTTGTATCGGCGCTAGCGATCGCTGGGTCAAACCCGAACTCACCAGGAATGTCAGAGGGGGAGGCTACTCCAGGTTGGCTTTGACACTCTATCCCTTAGCTTTATTGATTGCTTAACTTTTTTCTAGCTGTAGCATCCCCTGCACTTCCTGATTCTTCGCGTGAAGACTCTCCAGCCGGCGCCTTCAACATATCAAAGAATGGTGCAACTATAACCAATGCAGGTTCTACGACGATGGCAAATGCTGAGGATGAGGGCCCCTCGGCAGCAGATTACGACCCAACGGTTGATATGCAGGAGGATAACAAACGGTACGAGCAGCGTATTCACGATCATGAGGCACCCTCTAGTGCATACGATATGACCAACGTCGTTGTGAGAGATGAGCAGACACCGGCAAGTTTACCAAAGCAAGATCCGCAGCAGGAGTCTACAAAGAAGGAGGATGATGATGATTTTGACATGTTTGCCGAAGGTGACGACGATGATATGTTTGCGGGGCCGATGCCAAAATCAAAGAAGGTTGAAAGTCAGACTAACAAGACTCACCCTATTGTTTCTGATGCGAAGCAACTGGATGCTAGTCTATTAGATAACTGGGACGATCCCGATGGGTATTACCGCGTTATTCCTGCTGAGCTCCTTGATGGCCGCTACCGGGTACAGACAAATCTTGGTAGAGGAATGTTCTCAGGTGTAGTACGAGCCCTGGATTTGACAACTCAGAAGCTGGTGGCTATCAAGATCATTAGAAATAATGAGACAATGTACGTTTTTTATGCTCCTATTCTCCTAGTTGTTTTATTTACAGTCTAACAGCATCGCAGGAAAAAGGCTGGGTTGAAGGAAATTGATATATTAAGGAAATTGATCGAAGCAGATCCAGATGATAAAAAACATTTGGTTAGGTTAGAGAGATGCTTTGAGCACAAGGGCCATCTCTGTATCGTTTTTGAAAACTTAAGGTATTTCCAATTGTGTCCCGATTTCTCATTCTCTACTAACTAGATTTAGCATTAATCTACGTGAAGTGCTCAAGAGATATGGACGAAGTGAGGGTATTAGTCTAATGGCAGTTCGTTCATATGCTCAGCAATTGTTTCTCGGTCTATCGCTCTTGCGGAAGTGCAATATATTGCATGCAGACCTGAAGCCGGACAATGTTTTGGTAGGGTCCAAGGCGGGATGTCCACATTACTGCCGTGCTAATTCTTGGTGCTAGGCAAATGAAAACTGCAATATGCTCAAGATTTGCGATCTTGGTTCTGCATCCGATGCTTCTGAAAACGAGATTACTCCTTACCTCGTGAGTAGGTTCTACAGAGCACCTGAAATTAGTATGTAATTTTTATCCCCATTACATTTCCTCAATGCTGATACTTTCCATAGTTCTAGGTATTCCCTATGACTTTGCTATCGACATGTGGTCCATTGGGTGCACTCTCTACGAACTATACACTGGGAAGATTTTATTCACTGGCCGCACCAATAACCAGATGCTGCGTTCGATCATGGAGTGCCGTGGAAAATTCCCACAAAAGGTGCTTCGTAAGGGAAAATTCACAGGTTTGCACTTTGACGATATGCTTAATTTCAGGAGTGTGGAGAATGATAAAATCACGGGAAAGGTAAATAGCAGCTCATTTAATATCTCCTCCCAAGCTCTACTAAAATTTCTGCCCGCATAGGATATCACTAAAACGCTTGCCTTCAACAAACCTGTCAGGGAACTGAAAACAAGGCTCCTAGCTGCAGCATCGCCTGGAATGACGGATACGGAGTTGAAGGAGTTGAATGGGTTCATTGATTTGTTGGACCGGTGCCTAAACCTTAATCCTGAGCGACGTTGCACTCCTGTCGAAGCGCTCAAGCACCCGTTCATACATCGCACAAAGTAGGTTGGATAGAAAGGCGACGTCATATATCCCATATCTCCGGCTCTTGCTATGGTACTAGGGGGGTTTTTTTTCCTTTTTTTTTTTTTAATTATATTTTTCTTTTATCGATATTAGAATTTCGTGACGTAGCCTTGCTAGATCTTCGGCGTATTATGTATTATTAAGTTCGAATGGAGGCGGGGCTTTGTGGCTGTGCATGTCAAGTTCGTGATTCTGAGGAGTCGTGGAGCATGGCGATAGTGGAGGATGAGGGCATAATGTGTAAAATTTCCCGCCGACACAGAACTAGCGACTATTCGCTCGTTTCTCTAAACCTTGTACGAGTAGAATAGTTTCGCACACCCTCTCCTAGGGAATACCGAGCCATAAGTTGACCGATTTATTTCGCGCGACGGCTAATGTACTGTACGAGTACAGTACGAGTAGTTCGTGCGTTACAGTGCAATAAACAATCGGTGGCGTACAGTACCGTACAGTACAGTACAATACACGTGGGTGAATTGCGGCAGCACCAAAATCGCGATGCTGACAAACGGTATCTTGCACCAATATCTTTCACGCAGAGCAGCCACCAGCTTCTCTCTGGGTCCTAATGTCGAGTCCTCCTTGCGTCCTGCGAGCACCGCACTTGCAGTCTGTCACCAACTGTGATGCCTCTGCTAACCTCCCCCTCCCCAGCCAGACCCCCCCCCCCCGCCCTGCACCCTTTCCCAAGCCCTCTACATACCCTCCCTTCCTCACCTGGTACCATAGCCGGTAGTGACTATTGCAAGAGAGAGCGGCCTTCCACGCAGGATGTTGGCACAGATGGGGGGATCAATGGAGCTGTTGTAATGTGGTGGGGGATGTCAGGGGCTTCCTGATAACCTTATGTGAGGAGCATTGCGGTTACAGGATTTATGCGAGGAGTAGTATCATATGAAGTGAGGAGTGTTCTAGGAAGGAGGGGATGGAGCCACCAAGATCAGATGGAGATCTGCGAGGCTGGGCTTTTCTTTTATAGTACTTGAGTATATAGTTATCATCCACTTTGGTTATTAGTGGAAAGAGATTACGGTAAGTCAATTAACGATTATTCACTCTCACTCTATTACACTCAAAACTCTTCACAGAAAACTCTTACTCAATTCTCTATTAAATTTTATTACTTCAGGAGAAATGGTTAATAACACGAGTGATTTCCTGTGATAAGCGATTTACCAGGCACAGATCTAGGAAGTCTTGGTTTCTGCTTTACGCTAGCTATACGTTGTCACGGATTAAGTAATAGTGGATGGGGTATCCCTTCTCTAGTTATGAACCGGTTAGCATAGCATCGAAGTCTTGGAATTTCTACTGTCTACTTTCCTGACTCTGGCTTTGTCGGGCTTGGGACGGAAGGGATTCTACAAGGGAGTGGTGCAGTCCTCGAACCCATTATTGTATACTGTATGATACATGCAACGCATTCTTGTTTTTGGATTGCTAATAATAACCTTTTGCCAGCAAACGGCAGGATATAATACCACCACGCTCGGGGGGGATACTGAAGACACTTCAGGGAACCGCGTGGAGGTTATGGAGAATGTGAGTGGTTGTTCGCCCATGCGCACGGGAGAATAATAACTCACAACTAGGTGTAAAATATGATTCTGAATGCCCCCCTCCCCCGGATTATTATAGACCTATATTTATCCTTTTTTGCTGGTGGCCAACTTTCCCTACATTCTGGTGAATACCGGTTTGGCAAGGGTGGCGGTAAGCCAATTCTAGTACGGTAATAGTAGCACCATCGCGGGGCGGTCCGGGTGTCCCCCGGACGGATGTTGTCACAGCGAGATTTATCAAATGTGGGGAAATCCGGCACTTTCACAGCAAGGGCCACAGGTCTAGCTAGAGCAGAGGAATGCTATGAATAATATTTGTAGCTTATGACCACCTCTCCCCCAAAGCATTTATAGTCCCACCTCAGAGTTGGGCATCACGGTTCAATGTAGCACGCAGTGTGAACGCCCCGTTCAAACCCCCAGACGTGGACGGGTGATATCAGATGATTCGGGTAGCAAACTGTAGCCGTGGGGATGCCATGCTAGAAAGAATACCAGCAGCAACATCCCCACCACGGTTAGCCTCATTGCCTATAATCTCATCAAGTTCTCCCGAGTTTGCTTCCCCCCACTCTTCCACCGCAACTACAACACCCAAACACACCAGCATCAGAGTCTCTCCCGTGTTGCCGGTACCACAATAGCCTCTCTTTCCATTCCTACCAATCCCCAACCCCCTGTGCCCCGGTCCACGTGGTATGAGAGCTGAACTCTGCACCTAATTCCGAGCTGGGAGAAAATGGTCCGAGCACTCTCCAATAGAGGGGGATTAGAATTGCCGATTTATAGTGCTCTCATATCCACTGCGATAATACATTGGCATAGCTTCCATCCGGCTGGACTGCTGTAGCTTACAATGATCCGCATGCCAATCTACAGGCGATAATACACTCACCTTCCGCTGTCGGTCGCGGGGTTCGATGACAACTAATAACCAACGACCTGCAAGTACCGTCCGGCTAATGGGCTTGACGGGCTTATTCGGCTATCGTAGCTACCCTGCGCCGCTCCTAAATCGCCGATTACCGAATATTAACTAACCCCAAATACCGCACTGACTGGCGAGAACCGGTGGGCGCTGGTGCGTTCAAATGGGATTTTTATCCTTGTTTTGTCTAACGCTCTCCATAGCCAGGACCAAACCTTTCTCACTTTGACGCAATCGTAGGTTTTCACTTCAGTCGCTTGTTCCAACGTAAAGGTATCTGCCGGTTTCTCGCCAGTTAATGCCGTGTGGGGAATCCTGGTTTACGATGCGGACCCCGGAGGCGCCGTTGTACGTACCGGCAGTGTGTAGGCCGCCTGAAAGATTTGAATAGTCCGGGATGGTATGTGCCGTGCGGCTAGAAGACTAAGGTAGGAAAGGATGCGTTCCCCCGGGGTTTTCTCAAGCAGTTGTGTGGCTACTCTACCATTCTCGATCTCTATACGGTTCTGGAGGATGTTTTGTCCCGTTGCAGCATAAGACTTCCTCCAGCTGGACTCCACGTGGGAGCGACATTCAGACACCCCCCCTCTGCCCGGTGCTTCTGCACGACATATATAGGCTCGAATAGGTCTTCCCGCAGTTTGTGCACTGTACGAGTACTCGAGTACGGTATTCTGAACTAGACATCGTAGCAAGGATGCTGCTGCATGTTGGAGTTAGAATGACTTCTTTTAAGGGACCTCCTTGTGGTGGGGTTTGGTGGGAGGGGCGGGTTACTGGCAGTGAGAAAGCTTCTCTAGAGGTTATCCTTGTTTGACAGCCTGCGGTGTATCAACAACGAAGGGACTTAAGGTAAGCAGGCATTTGGGTGTAACTGAAGGATAAGTCAGGCGCTGCCATCCCTGGCCTCGGCAGCCCTTCAACCTACCTTTTGGTCCGGGTAACTACCAGTAGTAACTTAGCCCTTTTTGTTAACATAATCGCCCATGTGACTATCACACTGCCACCGCTAACCCACCTGCCATCGTACCCCCATGAGGACATCGCAACAACGACATAGTCTAACCTTCTATGTCCGATAAGTCCTAAACAATGGCCACAGGTAGAGCGCCCGGGTTTCGGCCACCCCGAGTACGAGTACCAGGGGAGATGTTTTCGTACTAGACAGGTGTTATTTTGCTAGCTAATTATCCCTGTCCTGGACGGTGCAAAAGTATCTCCCCGGGTACTTGTGTAGTATCGGTACTCGTAGATTCTCGAGTTTCTTCTCTATTTTGCGCTAATCGAATAGTAGCACTATAGCGTGACAAGGCCTTATTCCTCCCCAAAACGGTATGCTCTACAGTCAACCGTGTCGACAACCCGAGCACACTTCATCTCCACTCTTGATCGTGACTTCCGGCATATATCTCTCTCACTCACTGCGCTGCAGTGCTTCAGCTGGGTACCTGGCAGATATTCGGATCTTCAGCTTGGTTTGGTGCATTGCTCTTCAACCTGCACAAACACCCTCTCCAATCTCGGAGATGGCAGGGGAGGATCCCGCTTTTTTTTTGTCGCGCTACATGATCTCTATTGGCTCTGAACGCTCGAGTGCTATTCCGGCAGGGGTTTTGTTTGGGAGGGAATGTTGGATGGATGTTATAAATGTCAAGAGAGGAGGTGAGATGCGAGCGGCGTACATGCGCGCGCGGGACATTTCGCCAACTCGACTTCCTGCGCATGGCGTCCTGATGTGGGGGCTTTCAGGTGAGTTTAAGGATTTGGAGGAACAGTGCCATTGCATTGAGTAATTGCGATTGCGGGCTTTAGCTGGCAATTTCATTGCTCGGAGAGCAGTTATTGCACTGAAAACGATGCCTATATAAACCCTCCTCCCCGTCACATCGGGGCCCTCTCCAGCAGCAATCTCAAGCTCAATCCCAATATCCGATCATACTACAACGAGTACAAGTACCCATATCTCTAGCCAACGAAGACAAAAATGTCAGGAATCTTCTATGTCTACATAAAATATATCCGCGAAACCGACACCAGGCGTGCCGACTGGGGCCGTCACCTCCTGACCTTCGAGTCTCGCTGGGCCGCCGACGAGCTCTTCCGCGGCCTCCAAACCCTCAAGAACGCCGCCGGCGCCAACCGCTATAGCAAGCTACAGCGCGTGAACCCGCAACTATGGTACTACGACACGATCGACGGGGATCCGTGGTGGACCATCATCTATGTTCAGCGCGAAAACGGCCTCCCGGAATTCAACTACAAGTTCATGTCCGTCATCCTCGGTGACGCCGACTCGGGCCGCAACTGGCCTGTCTTTTCCAACCCCACTATTGGCCCCGACTGGACCTCCGGCAAGAACTTTTATATCCGCAACCGTCGCCAGCCTGACCTATACTGGTATCGTGATAGCGGCAGGGTCGTTGTTTCCACCACCCGCAGGACCAAGTTCCGCATCAAGGATGTGGACGACGACAGTGAGAGGGTGCTTATCAGGAAGGATAAAGTTACCATTGAGCCCGTTGACGGCCTCGGCGACACTGCCGGGTATTATGTGGCCAAGGGTGTGGAGGGCCAGAAGTTGATTGTTGGGTTGGTTCGGGAAACTTGGCAGTTTTCGGAGCTATTCGATGGTATTGGGGTCACGTGGTCTGCTGAGGAAGGGTTTGTCACTGGAACCCAGTTCGCTACCAGTGCGCCCGATGCCGGGGATGAGTGGGAGCTTTGCTAGACCCACAGTGCGTTGGGCCCAGTCTTGTATATGGACTGTGGTGAAGGGGAGGATTGAGATGTTTGGTTTACCCTGAAGGTGGGAGGTTAGTTGAGCCTTGGATGCCCCAGATTGAGTTAGGAATCTTGAGTTAGGAATTTATGTTTGGTTTAAACTTTAAACGCTAAGAGTGGTGCACGCGAACCATGAGTGACACCATTAAGCCCTACAAATTGCCCCCTCCCCCGAAGTGAACGACGCAGCACAATAGCCAACCCACGGAAAGACCAACCGCAAGGGTTCCCACATTAACCCCGAGCCCCAGGGTAAATATATATATATATATAAGCCAACGATAGAGAGAAGTGTCCCATAGTAAATTCGAGTCCCGGAGACCCCAACGAAACTTTAAGTAATAAACATAATAAATCACTCGATTCATGGATTCTCACTCGATCCACACATCACCCCCCTTTTCTCACTTGACGCATTTTATAGATTTCAATTCCCCCCCCCCCAAAAAAGGATCTTACTGAATGGTTGCAAAACGGGAGTGGGAACCGATGACATGAATAACAACAACCTTCCCCCCTAACGGCTCGTGGAACATCTCATTTCACTACTATACTCACTCGCCTTACTCTCAAAGAAAAGAAACCCTCCCCCCTCCCCCAACGGTCCATCAGCATACACACTTCTAGCTGTGACCCTGATCAACCCAACCCTTCTCCAGACTAATCCTACTCTTTTTGGGGGGTGACGTGTTGTACTGTACTGTATTTGGTCCTTGGATGCGATGTATGATACTAGTATGGTAGACTACGGCACTCGAGTGCTGTGGTGTGTGTGTGTGATAGATAGCTCGGTGTATGTAAAAGTAAAAATAGCAAGGGAAAGGGGGGGTAGGTATGTAATGGTGGGTTTCCCGCAGACACCCGCAGTAAGTCGTCATCGTGTGATGCGTCGCGCTATCATACAGTACTGTAGTCTTGCCAGCTTCGTGCTGGTGTCATATGTTCCGAGCTCCGGGGGAAAGCCTGTACTGTACTGTATCGTATCACCCATAGTTTAACTAACTAATACTGCACTGGTCCAGGAGTGATGCGTGCTGGAGAGATGGTATGATATGAGATATCCTTATTCCCCTCAAGGAAATGCATATTGTTTGCTATTGTTTGCTATTGTTTGTATACCCCGGATCAGGCGCCTGGCAGACACAGCACAGAGGAATTCGGGTTATTGCTTCCGAAGCGGGCAGTCCGCCGAACCACCCAAAGCCCCCCCAGCTTCCAGGGCCAACGCCGTGAATCTAATCACAACTCCTTGCTTTGAAAATTACTTGTCCCACAGCCGATCTCTAAGCCATGGACTATCCACCATCAGCCCACACAAATGGCGGAAAAATAAAATAACCCCTAAAAGCAATAAAATTCCCATTAAAGGCACGGTATCCATCCCTTTCCACCCCAATCCCCTGCCCCACCACCGCCACATAAATATATCATACCCCCACCCTTGTGTGGGTCATGTGTATCCCTCTATCGTACATCCACCCAGCTCTCACCGATCCCTAAAAAAACCTCGGGTCCGAGTGCGCTTCCGGCCTCAAATTCGATCTCCTAGGCATGACTAAGGGATGTAATTGTGCCATAAAGGTGATCGCTGTACGCACATCAATTCCTGCTATCCTAACAAGGGGAGGGGAGGATGGCACATACCCCACATAATATAGCAAGCAGCGAACGCAAGAATCAATGAGCTCCGCCAAATGCTGGATTCCCGAGTTAGCCAGGGCACCGTGGCGAAGGGGGGAGGAGGAGGGAAGAGGGCACGTTTGGTTCTCGCCCTTAGGAGCGAACACCCACACCACGGCGGAGAGTGCGACAACAACGAAGAGGCTGATGAATACACTCCAGCTATGGGTCGTGTTAGTACTTTGCTTTGGTTTCTAGTAGGTGAGGGTCGAACGGGAAGGGGTGAAGGGTACCCGTTTGCCATGATGGTGATGATTTGATCGTGAAAGTAGTCAGTTATATGGAGTAGTTGTAGGTATGTAGAGTGGAGTGGAGTGAATAGACCTCGAAAGTTCCCCTTGCACTATGTATCAGCGGTTGACGTTGAAGCTTCGATTGACGCGACTGGAGAGACAATGCTATTATCTCCAGCACTGTTGCAGCCAAGCCAAGCCAAGCCTTCCAAATTAAAAATTTAATTATGATATTATTAATATGATATCTCCTCCAATTGCTCAATGACTGCTCACTAGGGCTAAACAAAGCCCTAATCACACTCTTCCCACACATGTACAAACACACACAGGAAACCTTCCCTGGTCTATCGATTTGCACGAAGATTCCAACACCGCTCCGACTTCAGTAACACGACAACAGACTGACCGGCAGATACCCTCACTACCAACCCGAGTAACTCTATCAACAGAAATTCGACAACATGACCAAGCGCACGAAGAAGGTTGGCGGTATGTTGTTTCTCGTATTTTTGATTTTTTTTGGATGTCGGAGGGTTAAAGAAAGAAAAGTTAATGAATGATGGTTATAGTGACCGGTAAATACGGTGTCAGGTGAATAAATAATCCTTTCCGCCCCCCATCGCTCAAGCACCTTATGGCGGCTACTGCGGCGAGAATATGGGAAGAGGAGTTTTGAATTGGATATTAATGCTGCGACAGATACGGTGCCTCCCTCCGCAAACAAGTCAAGAAGATGGAAATCACCCAACACGCCAGATACACCTGCACTTTCTGTGGAAAGACCACCGTGAAGCGCACATCTGTCGGAATCTGGAAATGCCGGTCTTGTAAGAAGACTGTCGCTGGTGGGGCTTGGGTTATTTCGTGCGTTCTCTTGCTTTTCTTGCGCTCCAGAAATAACGCTAACCGAGGGTTGTTCGGGCTGTTCGGGGATATAGTACACCTGCCGCGGCAGCCAGCAGGTCGACAATCCGTCGTCTTCGTGAAATTGCTGAAGTTTGATTTTCTTTTTTCTTTTTTTTTTAAAAAACGGATGGTATAATGTTTTTAGAAAAGGTGAATCTTGAAAACACAAGCGCTGGCTACGTGCCTTTCTTTTTGGTTGTTGTTGCCTGGGACTTTTGCTCGCCTGGTGTTAAGGATTGAATTATGTGTGAGGCGGACCGCGGATACGGGCTTCGATGCCGGCTCCAGCATGAAGGATACGGTGACGTGGAAAACGAGAGATTATGTGGGGAAACATCCGAGCTCGTCCCAAAAAGGGACAAAATCACAGAGAATGAAAGGGAACGGGACTTAAAAGATCGGCAAAATTTGGAAGACATTTCATGGACCGTTGGAAAGCGGCTAAGGAACTTTTTGCGGCCGTTTCGGGCATTAATATAGCTGATCTACACCCCACCACTCCATCAATTAAGATACCCCAAATAGTCGCTGGATTATCCTCTATTGAACACCCACCACCACTCCCCCAAACAATAAATCAAGCAGAAAGGAAAACAGAAGATAGGAAGAAGAAAGCCATTGTCAAGTAAGCCAGAGCCGCTCCAGCTTCGGAGCC
The DNA here is from genome assembly GCA_014065205.1 of Tuber brumale. Lineage (NCBI taxonomy): Eukaryota > Fungi > Ascomycota > Pezizomycetes > Pezizales > Tuberaceae > Tuber > Tuber brumale. The sequence continues at coordinate 137,555 of JACCEG010000336.1, read as the reverse complement.
CAAGATCATTGGAAGAGCAAACTAGCTGCCATATCTATATCTCCACCAGTAGCGTTCAAAGCTGCCAAGGCTTCACTCCTAGAAAACCCCAACCCCTCCAACTGGCTTATGGCTTCTGCTGAGTGTTGAGACTCCAGTTGCTCCGGCGCCGCTCCACTGCTATCTCCTGATGGAGGCCCAAATCCAGCTGACGTAGACGTGATAGCCGGTTCGATTGAGGCTCCAGTCCTACCTCCAACTTTTGATCCACCAGAGCCTTCAGCAATCGGCTCATCCTCCAATCCGCGGTCATCGTCGTGCTTAGGAATCTCGCTCTCTCCCAGAAATTGAACCTCTTCATCTTGAATAACTAGGCAACCCTTCTTAAAGTCAAGAACAGCTTGATGTCTCTTGAGCATATCAAGCCCTAAGAGCAAGCCCACGCCCTTGCCTTCCATAACCGTGAACGAACAGACCAGGAACAGACTCCCGATCTTGATCTGAGCCCAGTGAACACGGCCCAAGATTTTAGCTGTCCCAACACCTCTGGCAATACCGGCAAACCGAGAGTCGACCAGTCGCATGATGCCGCAAGTCTCGGCACACGAAGGTGACATGATCGTTTCTTGTGCTCCAGAATCGACGAATGCTTTCACTTTGGTTCCGTTTACTTCAACCGGGATGTACAACATTGTTACACGACCAAAAGCTACGCGAGGAAAGGTTCTTACGTCAGTAGGGCTGCATGTGAGATAATATTGTGGATGCTTGCTACCTTCAGGATTATGCTCTAGTGCATTTTGTAGATTCTCCATAACAGCCTCTTGCCTAATTAATTCCTCGATCTTCCTTTGTGCATCTATGTTAAATGGATCGTCATTCAACATTTGCTGTGAGACAGTGTTCTGCGTTAGTGACTTCATCTTCACGACTCATATCAGTAAGGTTTGATTTACAATTTCCCGTTGCTTCTGCTTCTCGGTTTCGGCCCTTTGTCGCTCCATTAGTTGAAAGACCTCTCCGAACTTCTCTGGGTCATTGGCCGCCGCGGCCAACTCTGGCTGGGAGCTCCTGAGATCATTCATCAATCTCGGGTCCCCTAGAACCTGCAAACGAATCATCTCAGGGTCCATGCCGGATTGGCCTCCCGGAGCGGATGGTGGGCCTGCTGCTGCAGGTCGCCGCCCGTATGGAGCACCTCTACCCGCACCTTGGGAAGGGCCTCCTGACGAACGCCTTATTGCCCCAGCTTGTTGCTGCTGTTGACCAGATGCGGCTCCGGGAGAGCCGCTGTTGCTACTACTACCCCGTGTATGCAAGACTATCATATCCCCCTCGGCAACTCCGTATTCTCTGAGAGTTTTGGCAGAGTCAGCGAGGAGTCGACCATTATGGTAGAGATGCTGGGCCACGGAAGAGACAGCGGGAATCTCTGCAGCAATCAGCGCCTTAAAATCCACAGTTGACATATCGGATGGAACATCGAGCTGTATGATTTGGGAGGTTGAGATGAACGATACGGTGAGACGCCTACCGTAAGAAAGCGATGGTTAGATTTTTGTCGTCAGCGTTTGACATGGGGAAATGAACTTGAGCTCGTTAAGAATACAATAATGGGAGAAGCGTGTTTGCTGCTTACATTTTGAAGGGTTGATTGGGAATTCAGCGTATCAGCAATGGAGACAATTGTGTTCTCAAGTTTGTCGTAGTGGGGGGTGGGGGTGGTGACTTGGTACGCAGAGAAGCAAAGATGAATGCTGATGGAATGAAGGCACCTGGGAGGGTCGGGACCGAGAAGGAAGGGATAGCGCTCGAAGGAAAATAGTGGGGATCGGGCGTGAGGAGAGAAGATGGGGAAGAAAAAGGAGGGGTGTAGGCGGGAGGCAAAGTAAGAGTGAGGGTGAGATACCACACACTCGAGTTTTACCCGTCCGCGGTACAAGCAGGCTGGAATGCAACAGATACCACAAACAGAACAGACGACAGGATAATGGAGGGAGGGGAAAGGATAGGGATTGGGCAACAAGAGAATAGTGGGGGAGATGATAGAGGGAGAGAGAGAAGCACCCAAAGAAAAGAAAGAGAAGCACCCCACCATACATACACATCCATTCAATCATTCACACACATTATTCGCATGATACATAGCGGTAGGGTAGAGGTACAGCATATATGCAGCTCCATATTTGGTACAAGTACTTTACACTGGCACACACGCGCACGCGCACGCACACGCAGACGCACGCAAACACAATACTTGCGTCGTACTGTACTGTACTGTAGGAGGAATGCATGGAATATGTATCATAATATTATTATTATGGTACCGTAGGGTAGTCAAGCGCTCGAGCACAAGCTCAATGAACTCAACGTCGCTTCCTCCTGCGAGACATTGCGGGCCGGGAAAATGGTGACCCTTTTTTCGTGTAGAAACGGGCGGAGGGGCGTGTGGTCTGTGTGCGGTAGCCTATTATTTGCGCCTGTTCTAGGGTTTGTGTGAGATAGGGGATGTAAATTATGTATCATAACTCGCAGCCACGGTGATAACCTCTTTCGTTCTTGCGGGGTGGAGGGAATGCTGCGGTAACTTGAGCGTCAACAAAGATGATGATAATGTCCCGGATTCCACCCAGAGCTCCGTATCTCCGGCCATAATAATAAGTACACTTCTGTCGCCACCTACCCAAGTAACTTATAGCCGTGCCAAGGTTAGTATTCCTATTGGAAAGGTTTGAAAAATTCCTCGTATGATATAAATACGAGCACCCTATGCAAGTACAGATCGCGACTGTGTGTGTGTGTGCACGTGGTATATATCATAGTCTGCTTCCGAGGCTCTCACGAATTGCAATGACTATCATACTTTCGAGCATCCTACGGGGAATGGCCCCTCTCAATTTGTGGGCGCAAATGCACCGTGGAGGCGCCTAGCATACAACCTGCTCTGGACTGTCTAGGCGATGAGAATATTTGCCCTAGTTAGTTGTGCTGTACCAGTACACAAGTTATCCCGTTATTCCCCTCGGGGACGATAGAAGGAACAGCAGCAGAAGATGTGTACCGGTATCGGCAACCCAGGGCAAAGGATATAGCATTTTACGAGTATAATACTGTTAAAGCCTGGGCACATCGTCTTCACCACCCCAGTACGCCAAAACTCCCCTAATTGAGGGGAGAACTTTTTAATACGAGCCGGTCTCCGACCTTCCTTATAGAATAGGTTTTTTCCCCAATTGAGTGAATTCTTTCTAGATAACAAAGCGTATCATTCTCAAATTGGATCTTCAGTTAAAACGGAAGATAATGTCATATAATGTAGACAGTTATTGGAAGTTGTGTTGCAATTACCGTAGTCTGGAATATCATTTATGCATCGTACTTTCGCATAAATACTTGTGCACTTTACATAAATATGCAAAAGGGGTAAAAGGATTGGTCTACCTATGATATCCCTTCAAGCAGCTCTCCCACCGTAGTCTACCAGTACGCTACCGCACCCCCCACCACCACTTCATACCATGAAACAGACCCCCTTCGAACCCGTTACAAACCATCAATCCAAACATTCCCCTGTCCCATGGGCACAGGGGTATGACACAGCAGACCAGAAATACCGTACCAGTAGTTGTTGAATCCAAGCCGGAAACCCCAACTGCCAGCCCCTGTAGTTTGATTCCCCTGCTTAGGCCTCGGGCAAGCTGTGTCTAGTCAAGTGCTGACACACCCAAATTCAAGCCACAAGATCATTGACCCTTATCATTCTACACGAACAAAGGAAGCCTCACACGGACCTTATTCGAATAGGTATGATAGGTATCATACAAGTACCAAGTGAGTTTTAGTCGAAGCTGGAGAACAGGTTACAAAGGAGGCAGCCCTCCGCCCCCTTGCGCGAACGCCAACTGACCTGGGGCATAGATCGTGTCTTCTCGTCAAGACCCTCACAGTTTAGTTGTCCCCTGGCTTCGCGAGTACAAGTACCGGTAGGCTCGTTCAAATACAAGGCTAATTTAGTATATCCAAAGCTCCCCAAATCTCACAAGATAGCCCCGGCCATAGAGTTACACTTTCCTCTCACCGTATACCTGGAGAGATGGTGGTGCTTCCACTAGTCTAGTTGCTTAACAACCGGACGTATCATTAACAGGAGAAACTTGAGAAATACCTAGCTTGCTGGTTCCTGTGCGAAGCGCCCACGAGCGCAGCCAACAAAGTAATGCACAAACTTCATCACGGCTCAGATAAAGCCTGACGACGTCGAAAGAAATATCCGGATAGTTCCCCTTTGGGGACTTCGCCCCGAAGTCTTAGACTATCTTATCTTCCGACCCGATATCAACTCTCCGGTCCCGATAGACTAACAGTTTCCTGAACCACTGAAGTCTTGGTATTTCCTAGCAGTTCGAGTTGAAATTGTGTCTCGGGCACTAGACGCCCAGCCTCAAAAGCTTCGAGCTCCCTCTATAATAGATACTATGGGATTGGGCTGTAGGCCACCTGAATACTGTTGAAGAAGCACTGGCAACCCATTGGTATACTCGAGTACAAGTTAGGTTATGTTTCCAACCCCAGTTTAAGGGTATTGGGCTTTTCCGGTATCACGAAAGAAGTTTTAAGCTTTGCAAGATTGGACGGAATTTAGAGCAAAATTCCTAATATCATATCAGGAAAAAGATCCTGATTCCACAAAACCCGCAACAAACCATGGAGGCTTTCCCGAGAACGAAGCCCAGTCCCCCCTGTGTTGGGTGTTGGGATTGGAAATGATACCGTAAGCTTGGCAAAAAGTAGCCAGTCAGCCGCACCAATCCTCTGCCACCTATGATACTCGTATGTACTCGAGCACTTGTGCACCCGCGAGCTCGCATGAGTGTTGAAGAACAAGATAAGGCGCAATCCGCATGTAAGTCGAAGTCTTTTCTTATGGGACGCAGTAAAATTGTCTCTATTCGGTTGCCCGTCAACAGGCGCCCCCACTGTAGCTCCACATTTGGCAGACACGCCCGAGCATGGAATTTCGGGAATCCAGAATCGCTATTTCCTTCGATGTGGACGCTTAAGCAGCTTTACTACTCGAGTGCTCTCCCCAAATTCCCACTGTGGTGCCGGGATCATGAGTTGCATGACTGGAACTCAGGCAAACAGGGTATAATGTAGGTACGATTCTGGGCAGATTTACCGGTATTCCGTCGGATCTGAGAGGCGCCGGGTTGTTTCGCGCATCATCGCACGTGGACACATGCACAATATCTCATCCCATGCGGCGACCTTCTTCCGCCGAGCAAGGTCGAGGGTTGCCAACATGTTAATCCCTACTTACCAGTACGGCCTACTAGCACAGTACGGTACTCGAGCACATTACCATACACACATTCATCCAGAGAGCTCCGCACCCTACCCCCCCCCCACTCACCTCCTATTACTGTTATTGTCACCGCTCGTAGTGAGTATGATACGAGTAAACATTATAGGTACGACAGCCCCACTTCAACCCGTTACCCCGAGCCTCAATCCTGCCTTTGGGTTCCTCACCGCCCCCGCCTTCGCCTGCTGGTATACGTCCTGGGCGCTCCTCGTGCCTGGACAAGGGGCCCTTGATGGGCAGCCTACCTTTCAGCGTGGGGTATTTCATTTGTGTTCACTGGAACTTAGTTTTGTGGCCGCCGTTAAGGATGAGACATTATCTACTCATTCCTTCAGCTTCCTTAGGTTACAAAAGGAGTCCCCCGGGCACCATTTTCGCCACCCTCTTCAGCTGCCTACATCCATTTTGAGAGACCCCAGCAGCGATCCCCCAGAGGCAATTTCCGCCTTTTCACATTAATATATCACCGCGAGTCAGCCTACCCCTCGGGAAATGGGAGCAGATAAGATATTGCTCCCTTTCACGCTCATTTCGCACACCGTCATTGCAGCTGTTCACACCAAAGATACCGGTATACACAAACGAAAATGGGACCCCCCGACCTGAAGCGAACGCGATCGGCTACGGATAAATTCACAAAAGAGAGAATATATGTTCGAACCCTTACGCTTTCAGATCTCGAGGCCTGTGTTGCCCTGGAAGAAGCAGCCTTCATCCCCAGCGAGCGGTGTCCTCGGGAAACAGTACTTCCTCTTCCTCCGCCCACCTATCTACACTTGGCTGACTAGCAAGTACAGTTTTCATATCGCCTTAAGGTCTGTCCAGAGCTGTGTTTTGGCATATTTACCATCCGTCGAAACAAAGAATATCTTCTCGGGCATGCCATCGCAACCAAGACGCTCTCACCAACTGTGACGGAGTCATCTATGGCCGTAGCTACATCCAGAAACTCTCCTCATAATCCTGCTGGTCCAACAATTGCTCTGCATTCTCTTGCAATACAACCGGCACATCAAGGACGATATTTAGGAAGCACGTTGCTCCAGGAATACATACAACGGATGAGCATGGGAGGATGCGTGCAAAGAATCGCACTGATAGCAAGAGATAGGTTGGTGGGGTTTTATGAGCGATTTGGCTTTCGGTGTAATGGTGTGTCCCCGGTAAAATTTGGAGGAGGAGAATGGATGGATTTGGTTCGCGAAATTTGATTTTCTTCCTTTTTTCTTTTCTTTTCTATGCTCTCCCCTCCTTGTTCCTTTCCCTTTCCCATTCCCCTTCTGGCTTCTCGATTTTCTCATTGGAGTTGTGGTTGCGGTTTTATTTATCTGGGCTTCATCATCCCCTCTTGTTTCCCTTCCCTTGCATATACCAACTTGTATCCCACCTTCTCTCTCCTGCCGGCAGGTTATCATACCTTTTACCACTAATGTATGATATTTAATACCGTATGACAACCCCTCTGTGCACTAGGCTACCTACCTTATATAGTATGTAGTATATCCTTCTCAAAAAAAAAAACCCCCCCCCCACAGAAAATAAGAGCCCCAAATCGATATCACCTTAAATATCTGAACTATAAAAAATAAAAATAAATAAAAACCCACACAAGACAACCCCCCCTCCAAACCAAACCCCGGACACCACCCACTACGCGTATGCATACCTGATCGTGGGGTACATACTCTCCAAATCATGTGCTTCCCCCCACGCACCCACTTCCCTGAAGAAATCCAACAACTTGGACGCATGTCATAACCCAACGGCTACAAAGGGAAACAAGGTTTCATCTCCCTTCCCCCTTCCCCCTTCCCCCTTCCCCCTCCCCCTCCCCCTCACCTGCTCTCTCCAGCCGCCGAGCGCAGGGGCGCGGGTATAAAAGGGTGTAACCCAAACTTCTCTCGGACATCTTACCGAGCGCAACAATCTCTCCCCAACCAAGCGTTAGGAATGAACACGAAAAGAAAGAAAGGTAAGGGCCAGAACCCTGTGGAACGGAAAAGCGATCAAGGGGGTGATTTGACTGCCGTAGCTCTCTCTACTCGTACCTTACCTTAACGTTTTACATGCCGTGCGAGTGAGATGTTGTGATTTATGGTGTGTTGTGTGTGTGTGTGTGAAGCAACTGGCTGTTTCGGGGGGGGAGGTAGTCTACTCGAGTATGATAATTGCGCTTGGGTTGTGCGAGGTATTATTTTACTTGAGGTTTGTGTGGTTTGTGTGACGTTGTGTGAGTTTGCTTAGCGCTTGTAATAGCGATGGTATTGGTATTGGCGGAATCTGAATTGTTGGGATGTTATTGGTTGGCCGGCGGTGGAGATTGTCATGATTGTCAGTGTATGGGTGTTGTGGTAGGTTGGGAGGTTGGAGGTTGGAGAGTGGGGGAGGGGTAGGGGGTTGGTTTTCGAGTGAGGCTTTGTGATTCCTAGAATACCGGTACTGGACTGTGGTGGCGGGTGAACGGATGAATGGTACTGTAATATGATCAAGAGGGAATTAATCCGCCAGAGGATGGAATAGAATACCGTAGGGGTATTGGTTTTGGAATTCAAGACAATACTATGGAGTAAGCTGAGCCATACAGTACGCCGGCAACGTAACATGTCTTGTACAAAGCCTACATGCTCTTCTTTACACACAAAAAGGAAAAGGGAAAGAAGAAGAAAAAACAGAGAGAAAATCAATTGTTAAACCGACTAGCCAACTGCTTCAACATTGCCATCGTTCTCTCTTCTTTGTCCCGATGTTGCTGCAACCTTTCCTCCCTCTCTGCAATCCTCGCCCTAAGTAACTCCTCCTTCCGTATCTCGCGATCATTCTTCTTCCGTTCTATCGCGGCCTTCCGCTGCCTGAAACCGTCTGTCCCACCGGAGCCCATGAGAGTTTCTTCATTGACTTCCAGGTCCGGAGACTTCTCGCGGAAGGATTTCATCTTGGCGTTGAGCTCGGCTTTCTTCTCGAGCTGGCGTTCGTGCGTGCCGGGGGGGGCGCGGGGGACGAGTTCTTCTAGGCGCTCCTTTTCGAGCTTGCGTTCTTGCTTGCGGGCGTGGCGGAGGTCGAGGTGTTGAAGGGTTCGGTCCTCGCGGAGGAGTTCTAGTGGGGTTGTTAGATCGATTTCGCGGGGGTGTGGATATAATAAGCGAGGGGGGTTAACCTTTTTGGAGGTCGAGATCTTCTGTTGAAGGGATTGTAGGGCCCCGTGCGCGGGACCGCTTTGATGGTTGTTGGCCCGGGAGTAGCGGTCCTACGATTTCTTCTTCGCTAGATTCTCCGTTCTCACTTTCATTCTCTTCCTCACTTTCGCCCTTTTTGTCGGACTGAGGAGTGTGCATTCTCCGCCTCTTCCTCTCTAGCCAAGCAGAATCTTCATCTTTTCTGGAGTTGCTCTTTTGTTCCTCGGGAGCCCTCGTTAAATCGCTGGCCTTCCTATTAACTATCCGATCATACCACCCCCTCGCTAGCTCCCCGTGATTACTGCCAATTAGCCCCTGGTTTCCTTTCGATCACGCTGCAAGGGGAAGATGTAGCTTACTAGTGCGTTACAAATCTCTTGAACCGCCCCTTTGCCTCGGCCCTGTCCAGCTCACTAAGTGTCAACCCCTTCTGAATGTCAAGGTAGTCTGCAAACACATCCCTATGAAGCTCAAAATCATGCCGAGAGATTCGCGGGGCGTTTAGAGGGCGAACTATAGGTGGCGAGGGAGAACGGGTGCGTTTATGATGGCGGTGGTGGCGGTGGTTTCGGGAATGACGTTCACGGGAATGGTGGTCCCGGGATTTAGAGCTTGAGCGGGAGTCACGGTCGCGGTGACGGTGGTGGCGGGAAGAGTTGTGTGGTGAGTGAGAGTGATCTCGAGAGCGGTGCGAACAACGGGAGCGGCGGGGCCCGTCCATTGTGTCTATAGCTTGGTAAGAGTGGTAGTGTAGCAAAACGTGAGCCTAAGTTATGATGCCTGTGGGCGGAGAATTGGAAGGTTGGGGCTGAAGGGAGGAGCAGCACAATCTGTTTGTCCCAAGATTGATTGGTTGCTGGTGGAAGCACTGTTACCCGGCTTTAGACGCACATTGTCCGCACATTAAGTTGCCATATTTTTCATAATTATATTATGATTTAGGTATCTACTTCTCTCGACCAGAATATACATTCACACCCCCAATGACCGATACCAATGATTCTTCAAAAGCTTTTCTCCTTCCTCCGGACCCGAGTCCCGCAATTGACGCTCCCGCGGGCGACCAAACCGTCCCTTCCAGCAGCAACTCGCCAAGGGCCAAGGATAGTCGAGCCCGACACCACAATAATCGTGGGCGCGGCAGCAGCAGTAGCTCATACTCCAAAAGGAAGAAACAAGATCAGGGCAGAACGGCGTATAAGTATGTCAGAGTTTGTCTTCCCTCGGGGGGCTTGTCCACAGTGTAATGACTAACATTTCTCGGGTTCACTAGGCGCAATAAAGATTCTAGGTGGGAGCCCAGGAATGCCGAGGCTGTGAGCGTGAAGGAGGGAGAGGAAGGTGGAGAGGGAAGAGAGAAAGAAGAAAGGAGGCCTAAGAAGAAGGTTGCCGTGTTGATTGGGTATTGTGGGACCGGGTATCGGGGGATGCAGTTAAATCCTCCACATAAGAGTATTGAGGGAGATTTGTTTGAAGCTTTCGTACAGGCTGGGGCTATTTCTAAAGCTAATTCTGATGATCCTAAGAAGGTCTTCTCTTCCCACTCTTGCGCTATCCCAGAGATTGGGGTCTTACTGATTTGAATAGTCATCGCTGGTTCGATGCGCGCGTACAGATAAAGGTGTCCATGCCGCCGGCAACGTCATATCGTTAAAACTCATCATCGAGGACCCCGATATCACCGAGAAGATAAACTCTCATCTCCCTGAGCAGATTAGAGTTTGGGGGATCGTTCGTACAGTTGGGTCTTTCAGCTCATATCACCAATGTGATAGTAGGCGATACGAGTATCTAGTTCCGTCACATTGCTTTATACCGCCCCATCCAAAGAGTTATTTGGCCAAGGTCTGTCACGAGGCGGCTGAGGGAGAGGGCGACTTGGAGGGCTTCCTAGAAAGAAACAAAGAATGCGATGGGTGGTGGGAAGAAGTCAACAAGAAGATCTACGAGAAGTTGGGTGACGTGGACAAGGAAGTTCTTGATAAGGCGTTAGAATATGAAGTTAAATCTGGGGCTGCAACTGAGCGTAAAGAGAGAATAGGCAGGCAGGAGGAAACAGTAGACTCCGAGAATATGGATATCGATCCAGATGTGCCTCCTGGACAGGATGCAGTGGGTGGGGACATAAATGTTGGGGCCGGGTTATGGAAGAAAATCGGGGCCATATACCGCGCTGAGAAGAAGACTTACCGAATATCTCCCAAGAGGTTACAGAGGGTCCGAGAAGGATTTAGATCCTATGAAGGGACTCACAATTTTCACAACTTCACGATCCAGAAAACCTTCAAGGATCCTAGCTCCAAGAGGTTTATCAAGTCGTTTGAGGTAAGTACATGATTTAAATGTTTGGCGTTGGCTTCCGCTGATTTTCATAGGTGTTAGATCCAATAATTATCAATAATACTGAGTGGTTGTCCCTGCGCGTTCACGGCCAATCTTTTATGATGCACCAAATTCGTGAGTTACTCCAAGACGGAGTGGATCTTCCCAATGCTAACAGGCCAAAAAGGTAAAATGGTAGGCATGGTAATGATGGTCGTCCGGACCGGGTGCCCCCTCGAGCGTATCAAGGACGCATGCGGACCTCGAGTAGTATCCATACCAAAAGCACCCAGTCTAGGGCTTCTTTTAGAATCTCCAGTCTTTGACGCTTATAATAGGAAAGCTGAACGAGACTTTCAGAAAGAGCCTATAGACTTCTCTAAGTATGCCAAGGAAATAGGTGCCTTCCGGGATAAAATGATATATACCAAGCTGTTTGAGGAGGAAGAGAGAGCTCACGTGTATGTGATTAGGCCCTCGGATACCTCTCCCAACTGTAAAACGCTAACGTTTGCTAGATATACACAATTCGTCCATTTTATTGACTCGTTTAAGTCACCATTGTTCCACTACCTTACGTCTGCTGGGCTGAAGGCCTTGGATGAGGTAGGGGAAGAAGAGGGCGCTAAAACGGTGGACTTGCAGTTATTGCCCGATAACGAATCCGAGGATGAGGACGCTGCCAAATCAGCAGAAGCTGGGTAGATGGTTTTGGTAAATAGCAGTTGGCATTTTTACTGTAGAGATAATCTAGTTATAGAGCGTGGGAAATTTTAGATGACATTGTACGATGATAATATTATTATTATTATCATCATAATAATATTATGATAGTTTCTCAGTGCGATAACGGTGCTATGTTGTAGAGGGAATGCCTCAACGGGTGGTAAATTTGTGAGGGTAGCTAGAAGCTCAAATGCGAGTTAGAGTTTATGATGGAAATTATCTGCCAAGCCAACACTCATCACGTGCTGATACTCCTTCAGCGAATCTTTCGCGTCAACCGTCCATCCACATTTTTCCACAGTCCTCTCCTGGATTTCGCGATTTCTCAGCTCCACATCACCATGACAGAACAAGTTGCCAACTTTCCAACATCTACGCTCTTTAGCTCTTTGTTGGAGCAGTCACGAAAACTGCGCCAGGGTCAGGATTCTGGTGAATTGCCTCCCATCCAGCTGGGGCTGAGCGAAATCGAGAGACGAGCCAAAGAGCTGCGGAGAGCACCGGGGGGGCAACGACAAACAGATGCTAGAGCGTATGTGCCAGATTCCGTGAATGTGCTTTTGTTATGGAATGCTGATTTTTTTATGGGTGCCTCTTAACAGACATTACTTACTAGCTGCGGGAGGGGTAAATACTGATGAGGTCTTGCGTGACTTGGACTCTATTGATTTCCAGCATGCCTACGAGCCTTCTAGCCTTCGAGCCGATACGGACCTAGACGTAAGCTCTGCCTCTGCGCGTATCCATATCCTGTTGCTGACTACTGGACAGACATACCTTCGTAACCGGAAAGAGCAGAATGTCATGTCTTCGATTGAAGATGGGATGCGTCGGACGGGTCGAGATTTCGATGCTTTTGTTGCAAGAAACGTCACGATGGAGTGGGAAGCCCAGAAACAGCGAATTTTCGAGCACTTCGGTTTGGCTCCAAGATCGGCTGCCGCTGCAGGTGGTAGCCCTGCGGATTTACGCGCCAGTGGTTTCGGGGGAGGTCTTAGTGCGTTCGGGGCATCGTCTTTTGGACGCTCGAGATTGAATTCGTCTCTTGGGCCGGGGAGGGGGCTACAGACGAGTGTTTGGTCGAAGTCCACCCTGGGTAATAGTATTCTCGGGCGCTCCACATCTGCCGCCGCTTCAAGTGGTTACCAGGGGACATTATTCGGTGACATTGACCCTGGGAGGCAGTTGGAGCTGTCCAGGCAGGTACAGGTTAGGCAACAGCACTATACCTTGGCTATTAGACGTATGAATGAAGTTAGATTGGAGTCTGGGAATGCTGCTCGTGGTGTTTTCCCGGTGATGAAGACATTTGGGGATATTACAGGCAAATCTGGCACCGATTTGGTAGGCTCATCTGACACATTACTGGGGCTGTCGTTACTAATTTGTTGATAGTTGACTGTTCAACTTCATGACTCGTGGATGTTGTTATCACATATCACTGGCGAATCTGAGGTCCATGATGCGAATCCTTTCAGTGGGCCCCGAGAGAGAGGTTTTGTCAAGGACTATGTTGTCAATACAGCGAGCGATAGTCAGGAAGCTTCCAGGATTCGTAAACATGTGCAGAGGGGCTCAAGGAAATTTTTAGAGAAACAGTATATTTTTCCAACTCGCGTAGTGTTGATAAATGGTTGCTAATGGCTCTAAAGGTACCGGGATGTTGTTGAGAGTACTATTGCCGAAAACCCTCAAATTGCTAAAGTTGGTGGTATTCCATCCGTCTTCCACAAGTTCCGTGGCTATATCAACATCAAACTAGCTACCAATAAGGATATACCCGAATGGGATATCAAGAACTTTGATTTTGTTGCCGACGTTCCTTGCTGGGCATTGGTTTTCTATCTTATCCGGGCTGGTTTTCTCGAGGAAGCCGATGAATTTGTTAGACAAAACCAACAATCGTTCCAGAAGCTTGACCGCAGCTTCCCAACATATCTTCACGCGTACTGTTCTGCCGGTGATGAGCGCCGGCTACCCAGAAATCTCCTTGACAGAATCCAAGCGGAGTACAACAATCGTGTAAAGCATTCTGAGGACACTAAAGATATTTTCAAGCCTGCGGTGTATAAGATTATTGGTCGATGTGAGCTTGCAAAGCGGTCTGTACCTACTGTCATGCCTACGGCAGAGGACTGGATGTGGCTCCAGCTTGTGCTTGCCCGTGAGATTGATAGATCCACGGATCCGGCACACGAAGTGTTTACAATGCAGGACTTACAGAAAGGTGTCATTCAGTTTGGGGCCAAGCATTTCGGAACCAAGGGAAGCAACGTGGGACTGTACTTCCAGATGTTGTTGATGTCTGGGCTTTTCGAAGATGTATTTTTTGTCTATTCCTATCTATTTTGGGATATTTGGTGCTAACTAAGTTCTAGGCCGTTCATTATCTCTATTCGTTCCAGTTTGTGGATGGTGTTCACTTTGCGATTGCGCTTACCTACTATGGGCTGCTAAGGCCAACCGCCAATCCCGCAAAGGCAGACACAGATCTTTGTAGGAAATTGCCCACACTTTGATTATCTCGGGTGCTAACAACTTTGCCATTGTAGTGACTTTGGGACCCAAAGGAGAGAAGCAGATTAACTTTGCTCGTCTTATTGGCTACTACACTAGAGATTTCCGAACACCAAATGCAGAGGAGGCTGTGGATTATCTCTGCCTTATCTGTCTGAATGGTGACTTGCCTTCACCGGCCGGCGACCAGCACCTTACCATCTGCCACGATGCGCTCAGGGAACTCGTATTGGAAACTCGAGAATTTACCAAGCTTCTTGGTGACGTGCATGCCGATGGGACAAGACAGAAGGGTGCCATCGAAAGGAGGATGAAGCTTATTAAATTGGACGACCAACGGGAATACCTCCGAACGATTACGGAGCAAGCCGCTGGTCAAGCGAATGATGACGGCAGGGCATCGGATGCGGTCCTGTTATATCACTTGGCTGAGGATTTCGAGACTGTTATTGAGATCATCAACAAAAGTCTTTCCGACTCTATTGCCTCTGAAGATGTTGTGCTGGACTTCAACCACCAGGCCGGGACTTCCGCTCTACCAAGTGCGGACTCTTCCATCACATCTGTCGATGATCCGGTTCAGTTGGCCAAGCGCATGCTCGGTATGTGCGCCAACGATGCCGCAATATATAGCAAAATTTCGATCAGGAGCAGGGAAGCTGCCGAGGTGCTTCTTAGCATTGCGGAGGCAAAGAAGAGGTACCGGGAAGGAAAATGGGAGCTATGTCTCCAGGTAAGTCTTTTCTCGCGGTGTACTCGGCGTGTGATTGGCATTAACATTTCTACTCTAGATTATTCAGGATGTCGATGTGATACCCATCGAAAAAGATGCAGATGTGGGCTCCATCCGTCGCCGGGCTCAAAACTTCGGCACCCTTCATGATACGGTTGCCAGGAATGTCGGTATTCTCCTCAAAATGACCGTGGAGTGCTGTAGCCGCCTTTCAGCAGAGTTACGGGACAGCATGTACGCGGACGCTAGTAGGAGCCAGAAGCTCATTGAACTTAAGACTAGAGCTAAGAACGTGATGATCTACGCCGGGATGATTCAGTATAAGCTGCCAGCGCACGTGTATGAGTTTATCAATAGCAGGGATATGACAGAGGGTTTTTAGGGTTGGAAAAGGTTGTAACGAAGCGTGAATCATGGGGTGGAAAGTGGGGGATTAGTTCAGTTTCTTTTGTTGCCTGTTTTGGGGCTTCGTTTTTTTATTCACAAAATATAGCTAATAAATTGGCTGTGGTGTATGATACTTGAACGCTGTTTTTCAATTGCGGAGCGGTTGATTGGGTGTGCAGAGCTGATGCTGGGGGTTGGATCATAGAGGTTAGATATAGGAGGAATCTCTAAAAATATTTCTCTCGCTGGTGTATAACATTATCATGATTATTTGATCGCGGTTGCCAGTAAATCTGTCGCATCTAGGGTTTTGCTGCGGTCCACTTATCATATTATTTGAGCCTGTGCCAAATGAAAACCCACTCTCGGACCACAACACCAAATAATTTATTTGAGCCTAACCACCTAGCTAGGGGGGTTAAGTATATCCTCAGTAGCTCAGAAAATATTTCTGATCCTCCAATGACCTCTGTAGCATGTTTTATATGCAAAAAACTCAAAATTTGTAAAATGTACCTTTTGGTATCAGAAATAACTATTTCTTCTTAGCTACTCGGGTACGTACGTGGGAGACCGGACAGCCAGGGATTAGAGGAGTCATAGCTTCTTGCTTGTCTGAGAAATTTTCATTCCAGATATATCCTTTTATTTCCTATGAGGGTATAACGGTCAGGCCTCTGGAAACCCTGTCTGTCCGGTCCCCCACGTCCATACCCGAGTACCTGTAGAATAAATAATAAGAGCTGATTTTTAAGTAGTTGTTGTGTTATTTAAATTTAAAGTATCTTGATTTACTATTTTCTGCAGGAAGTATTGACATAAAGTCCGGTGACAAAAAACTCGGGCCAGCAATGCAACAATGACACATGCCCGATCATGTTTTTATGAGCTACCAACCAACTACACTACTGAAAGAGATGAAATTTCAAACACATATTTTATAAATATAGAGAAAAATTGTAAATAACTTTTAAAGAAAAGAAATTCAATATTTTGTATACCATCCTTTTGCTTCCAGCACAGCAGCTACCCTCTTAGGGATAGACTCCCAGAGCTTCTCCAAAAAGTCACCCTCAATATCATTTGCCCAAACCTCTGAGAGAGCATTTGAAAGACTCCTCCTTACTACTTCAGGGCCCCCTTTTGCCTTATGGGTATCAGGAAAGCGCTGGTGCAACTTTTCCTTAAGCCTCTTTCAGCAATGCTTAATAGGGTTAAGGTCTGGTGAACAGGCAAGCCATTTCATGACCTGTATATTGTTTTCCTCCAGCCAAGTCAGGATATCTCTTGCAACATGTATTTTTACATTATCCTGCTGAAAAACAGGATCTCCAATTGTATCTTCAACCTCTTGCAAAGTATCCAGCAAACCATCTTCCAAAACCTGAATATAGATCCATCTATTGACAGTCTTCTTAAAGATAGGAATAAAACCACCCTTACATCACCCCCAAATGCAAGCCCATACTATTAACTTGATACCAAGCCCCTTTGTCACCCCTTGAACACATTTTTTTTTCTACTTTTCATTTGGTATTCTAAAGATCCAAATACTCTTTGGATCCTTAGACTTTTCCACTATGCATTCATCACTAAAAACAACCCCCTCCCATTCCTCCTTTGTCTATTCCTTATACTTCTTTGCTCAGGCAAGCCTCTAGGAGGCATGACTTTCTTTCAAAAGAGCTCACTTCTTTGCCTTCCACTTCTTGATATTGACTTGGACAAAGCTGTGCTTGACTGTCCTCACAGAGGCTTGAGAGGCAATTTCATTGTACAATTCTACCAATGTCTGACACCTATTGTGTCTTGATGTCCGAGGAGCTAGGTGGTGCTGAGTTCATTTATCGATTATTCTGAGTCTGCCAGTTGAAGAACTATTTTTAGTAGAACACCTCGTTTCATATCTCTTGTAAAAGTTTTTAACAGTAGATAGAAGGTAGTGAAGATGCTTGGAGGTGGGGGAGAGGGAGTTGTTTTTTGATCTTAGGGAAATTATTTGTCTCTTGTAACTGCTTTACGAGGAAATGGTAAATGTTGGGTTAATAGGCTTTGTTTTGTACCAAGATGGTAACTAGTGAATCAAAGACCGGAGGCTTTAACTGTTACATTCCCTAACCAGTGTTAGTTCTCAGCAACGGGTAGATGATACTTCTCTTGTTTCTTCTCGACAATAGCTCTTATGCCGATGCCTACGATAAGGTAGGAGAAACTCTTGTGTCTCTGGTCCTTATTGCCTATCGTACTCTTTCTTCAACTCTACCCATATGGTAGAGTTCTCGTCTTATATAGGTAATTCGTAAAGAGCGTAAAGGGTTTTGTATTCGTAAAGCGTAAAGTAATAAGTAAGGAAATAACTTAAAACGAAGCATGAAGAGCCTATCTAGTTGGCCTTTTTTTTTTTTTTTTATTTTTATTTTTATTTTTTTTATCATCATGTATTTGTTGTTATTTAGGATACAAGAACTTGCATGCAGCACTAGCTATGGCCTCCCCATAAACCTCCCCCCCTACGCCAGCCCAAAAC
The DNA here is from genome assembly GCA_014065205.1 of Tuber brumale. Lineage (NCBI taxonomy): Eukaryota > Fungi > Ascomycota > Pezizomycetes > Pezizales > Tuberaceae > Tuber > Tuber brumale. The sequence goes on along the minus strand of JACCEG010000336.1, from coordinate 119,826 downwards.
AGCCAGAAGAAAAACCGTCACCGGACTCAAACAGAAAGGCACACTGGCAGACAGGACCGAAACCCCCGGAACATGAAACCTCCCACCCGAACCCCCCGCAGTCGAAAAAACTCCCCTGCCCCCCAACTTGTAGTATACACAAACGGTAAAGACTGTAAAGGAAAGCCACTCAAGCCTATCAGACCAAAAAAAACCCCACTTCCTGACAGTGGTCCAAACCCCATAGCAAGAGCCACCCTAAACGGTCTTAACCCGGCCGATCAGTGCCACCTACAACAAAAACACGTCTACGGCTAAGGGCAAGCCTGGCAAAGTAGAAGGGGAACCGAAGAGAGAAATGCCCGGGCCGAGGAAAATGAAACACATGGCAGGGCACAGGGACTAGTGCCATCCAGACTGGGAAGCCCGGTAGAGTGTCACGAATGTGGCTTAGCGAGGAAAGGTTTTCACATGACTCATAGTTATGAGTCATAGGTATGTTATGTTTCGCACATGACCTCATTTAGAGGTCATGGGTTTTGCGCATGTGACCACTTCGGTCATATGATTAGTTTATGATGTTTTGGATATGACTCACAGTTGTGAGTCATATGTGGCGTGTGACTTGAAGGATGACTCACAAGGGCGTGAAGGGCAACTATATAAGGAGGACATTAGGTCCGAGTAGATAGGCTTATGGGGCTTGGAAGGTTTATGGCGGGAAGGATCCACCAGATGCGCTCAGGCAAGAGCTACCTAGCCGCCCACCCGTCGTGGTTCTCTGAAGATCCCTCTCCCCTCTGCCCGCTTTGCGAGGAGGAGGAAGAAGACTTCAACCATGCCATCCTCTACTGCGTGTCCCGCAAGGAACCTAGAGAGCGCCACCTCCGAGGCCTCACTTCGATCGATTGGGACAGCCCGCTATGGACAAGCCCCTCCACCCTCACCGCCCTCGCGAGATACATAAACGTCACGGCAACGGGATTCCCACCTGGCATGCCCCCGGCAGAAAGGGACCACCTGCTCGACCCAGGCGCTGAGGCGCCTGCGCTTCCGATCCACGGCTTCGCCCCCTAAGAGGTTCCAGGCCTTTGCCCGCTATTTTCTTTTACTTTGTTTGAAGAATGATTTTCTGTTATGAGCATGCGTTTTGTTGTTTTATTTCCTTAGGGATTTTGTGTCGGCTATCGGACACACATAGGAGGTTTTTATAGTTTGGTGCGATAATTTCTTTTGTTACTTGCGAGTTTTTGAGATTAAGGTTTTGTTTATGCCATAGCTAGCGCTGCATGCAAGTTCTTGTACCATAAATCAACGAATACATGATGATAAAAAAAAAA
>JACCEG010000336.1:86430-106184 GCA_014065205.1 Tuber brumale | reverse complement strand
GTCCGAGTAGATAGGCTCTTCACGCTTCGTTCTAAGTTATTTCCTTACTTATTACTTTATGCTTTTACGAATATAAAACCTTTACGCTCTTTACGAATACCTACCTATGAGAAGAGGACTCTAGTATAGAGTCGAGTTGAAGAAAGAGTACGATAGGCGATAAGGACTAGAGACACGAGAGTCTCTCCCACCTTATCGTAGGCAACGGCCTAAGAACTATCGTCGAGAGAGAAAGAGAGAAGTATCATCTACCCGTCGCTGAGAACTGATACCGGTTAGGGATCGTAACATAGAGACACCCGTGGGGCATCGAGGTAAGGTAGTGTAGCAGTAGGGTGCAAGCCGAGCGAGGGTGTAGCAGTAGGGTGCAAGCCAATCCAACCATCAGGACGGGACGGTAACCGAATGCGACCGTGTCAACTCTCGGTAATCGTGTTCGCGTCTGACTAGGCGGTCCCCAGGGGTGGAAGGCAAGCGCTCTTACCGTGTCTCTCATGTAGTCTCTTGTTCTATGAGAGATAGCGTCACTTAGTGGATGGGATACCACCGCTTAAGCCAACCGTGGGGAGGAGCGAGATCGACCCGAGGGCCTGTTGGAGAGTTCACGCATACCGCAAACCATGTTCCCAGCAGTCTGAAGCATAGGAAGGGAACGGCCGCTGACTGTGTGGAGGGGCCTCGCTAAGCAAGGAGAGAGGCGGGGACGGGCCGCGTGAAAGGCATACCGGAACCCAGTGGGAGGAGAGCCTCGACGCGTAAAAAAGCTGAGGAGGACAGTGGTGGGGATGTGGATGGCTGTCACTCCTAGGCCGAAGCCATCGTGGGAGGAGAGGGGGGGGGTGGGTGGTTCGTGAGATCCCAAGCATTGAGGTTTGATTTCAAGCGCGAGGAAAATAGAGGAGATGGAGGATGCCTATCTACTCAGCCTTTTTTTTATTTTTATTTTTTTATTTTTATCTTCATATATTCTTCGTTTACGGTATAAGAACTTGCACGCAGCGCTAGCTATGGCATAAAGAAAAACCTTAATCTCAAAAACTTGCAAACACAAAGGAAACACTCGCACCAAACTGTAAAATCCTCCTAACTGTATCCGATAGCCGACATGAAATCCCAAGGAACTAAAGCAGAAAAATACAAAACTCATAACGAAAAATAAAACCAACCGGCTGCCAAAAGCAAAGGTCAAGCGGAAGTAAACAGGGTGCGAGGGCCCCTGTTCAGGGTACAAAACCGTAAATTGGGAAAGCCACATCAACGGAAGCGGGAGCCAGCGGGGGGTCCCAGCATGCAGGTGGCATGCCAGGAGGGAAGCCTGTGGCGGTCACGTTCAGGTATATTGCCAGGGAGTGGAGGAACTCTTTGTTGGTCCATAGAGGGCTGTCTCTGCCAATGTCTATAAGCTCCCAGAGGTGGCGCTCACGAGGCTCCTTGCGAGACTCGCAGTACAGGATAGCATGAGCGAAGTCCTCCTCGTCCTCCGCACAATAAGGGCAGAGGGGGGAGGGGTCGTCAGTGAACCAGGAGGGGTGGGCAGCGAGGTAGCTCTTGCCCGAGCGCATCTGATAGATCCTGCCCACTATGAATCTCCCCAGGCCCACGAAAGGGTGGGGTCTGAGGGACACGGCATAGGGGTAGTAGGGCGGGGGGGAAACTGAGTAGCCCAGTCCCGAAGGAGAGCGTTTCACAGCCGTGGCTTGACCGACTAGTAAGATGGGGTACCCGCCGCCACAGGGAGCTGGTCAGGAGGAAGGAGGCTAGGGGAGGCCACTGGAACTGGCCCCGAGGGGTTGATGAACTGGATGGTCCTGTGGGCAATGGCGTCCAACGGAAGATGTTTCCGTATGGGGGGACTGGGTTGAGAGGTTTTCCAGAGGAGCGGGGCGTAGACGGATGTCAAACCCCTCGTGTATCGGCGGTGGTCCTCCGAAGCCCGGAAGGGGGAGGAGGTCGGGAAGGACGGGTGAAGCCTGGCTGTAGCCGGGTTGGTTTCAGGGGGGAGGCAGACAAGCCGAACAGCCGCCAGCCTTTGACGGTGGAGAACCAGAAGCGGGAGGGGGGGCAGGGCCGACTCACATGCCAGGATGCCAACCGGGGTAGACGAGAAGCAGTTCATCACCCATCTCTGGACGGCCCTCCAAAAGACGGACATCCTGTCCAGGAGGGTGAGGCTTGGTGAGAAGAGGTCCGCCCCGTAGAGGAGGATGGGGAAGATAAGGGAGGACGCTAGCCGGTGGCAGAGAGAGGGGGAGAGGCCCTTGCCGTGCCTGGAAAGCCATTTAATCATCGCGAAGGATCCTTGGGCCAAGCCGAGCCTTCTCGTGAAGTGAGAGGTAGTACCTTTGTTGCAGGAAGTGGATGAGGGCTGGAACCAATATCTAAGCCAATGGATCAATTTGGAGGGATGGAAGAGGTGCCCGTCTATCATGAGAGGGATCGCGGGTGGGTGGACCTTTTGCACTGGGGTAACCAAGTGCATGAGTTCTGTCTTTGGTATCGAGAAGGCCACTCCCAGCCTTCCAGCTTTCGCCTGGAGTGCCTTGGTGATGCCTTGAAGCTTCTGGACATTTCTGCGATAAGAACCAGAGGCGACCGTGACAGCAAAGTCGTCCACGCAGGAAAGGATTAGGCCTCGAGGAACCGAGAAATGCAAGGAGGAAATGTAGATCACAAACAGGAGGGGGGAGATCGGGGACCCCTGAGGGGTGCCGACAGAGACCGGTGAAAAAACTTGGGGGCCCCCTGGAAAACCAGGCGGCAGGAGCGGCCGTGGAGGNCCCCCTGGAAAACCAGGCGGCAGGAGCGGCCGTGGAGGAAAGACCTGATCCACGAGACTATGTACGGGTTGACCGCCTTAGTGGCAAGCCTGTCGCAGAGAATGGGGGCTGAGACATTGTCGAATCTGCCTTTGATGTCAAGGAAAAGTGTCGAGACCTTGAGCTTGGGGCGCATGAAAAGTTGAACTTCGTGAGAGAGGTTGCCGCTGCATCAAAGGTACTCAGACCGGGAAGGGAACCAGTTTGGTGGGGGGACAAGAGGCCCAGGAAACGGGTGAGGGCAGAGAGGCGGGAGGCCATAACCCTTTCTAGGATCTTGGAAATGGTCTCGAGCAGAACGATGATGCGGAACGACGCCAGCGTGTCGTAGGAGGGTTTCGCTGGCTTATTGAGAACTATCCCGTTTACTCTCTTCAGGGAGGGGGGATGGTGGCCATACCAGACGAGGGGGCCAAGGATGGAGGGGAGGATGCTTGGGTTCAACGTGTGGACCCTCTTCCAGACAGAGTATGGGATCTGGTCAGGGCTGGGAGTGGAGGACTAGGAGGAGCTTCAGAGAGCAACTGTAATTTCCTCTGCCAACAGCGGGGGAACATCTTTAAATTCGCGCATAATCGCCGGAGGGCCCGAGGACTGTTTCTCCAGGAAAAGGTGGGAGAGAAGGGCTGTGTTTATGTCCACAGGGCTCACAGCTCCGGGTAGCTGTGGGAACCTGTCTGGGGGCCTTTCAAAGGCATAGCGCTTTGCAGTCCAGAGTGTCTAGGGAGTGGCGGTCCTGAGGAAATTGTTCCAATAATCGGTTTTGGCCTTTTTTATAGCCTTGAAGTATAGTAGGCGGGCTTCTCTGCACTGCTGTTTTGATGAGGTGAGTGGATCCCGTCACGCTGACTGAACCGTTGAGTGGAAAGCAGCCCTTTGGGCCGGCCTATCTACTCGACCCTAATAACCTCCTTATATAGTTGCCCTTCATGCCCTTGTGACTCACTTCTCAAGTCATGCACAACATATGACTCACAACTGTGAGTCATACCAAAAAACATCATAAACTAGTCATATGACCAAAATTGTCACATACACAAAATGCATAACCTCCAATGAGGTCATGTGTGAAATATAACATACCATTATAACTATATTATATGACCAAAGTGGTCAAATGTATGAAACCCATGACCTCTAATGAGGTCATGTGTGAAACATAACATACCTAGGACTTATAATTATGAGTTATGTGAAAGCCTCTTCCTTGCTAAGCCACATCTGTGATATTAACTGAGGTTGTTAAATAGGCTCTTTACTGTATCACAACTACTAAGGTCTCTGAGATGTTTGGTAGATCTCAAACTAAAGATTCTTGAAGTGAACTGAAGAGAGTAACTGTTCAACCAAGTATATCGAAAAACTCTGTCAGTTGAAGTCTGCTACTTCTAATGCGAAGAATAGCAGTTCTTAAATACACTTCTTAGACTATCCAGAACCTTATTCTCATAACATATAAGACTCCCAAATGGTAGCCTTGAAACCAAACATAAAACATATAGGGTATCAAGCCGATACTCAAAACCAAGCATAAAACATATAGAGTATCAAACTGATACTCAAAACCAAACATAAAATATATAGAGTATTAAACCGATACTTGAAACCTGTAACCGGTACAGACTACTGGTTTAGGATTTTAGGTATCAGTTGATACTAATCGTGTTTTGAATTTGTTTCAGGAAACGAGGTGTGCCTCTAGCCTGAGAATATAGGGTTTGATACTCTATATGTTTTATGTTTGGTTTCGAGTATTGGTATGATACTCTATATGTTTTATGTTTGGTTTCGAGTATCTGTTTGATACTTTATATGTTTTATGTTTGGTTTCGATTATCGGTTTGATACTCTATATGTTTTATGTTTGGCTTCGAGTATTGGTTTGATACTCTATATGTTTTATGTTTGGTTTCGAGTATCGGTTTGATACTCTATATATTTTATGTTTGGTTTCAAGGCTACCATTTGGGAAGTCTTATATGTTATGAGAACAAGGCTTTTGGTAGCCTAAGAAGTGTATTTAAGAACTGCTATTCTTCACATTAGAAGAGGCAGACTTCGACAGAGAGAGTTTTCAATATACTTGGTTGAACAGTTACTTTCTTCAGTTCGCTTCGAGAATCTTTAGTTTGAGATCCACCAAACATCTCTGAGACTTCAGTAGTCGCGATATAGTGAGAAGTCTCTTCAACAACCTCAGTTAAAGCCTCCGGATTTTGCTTCGCTAGTTACTACTTTCGGTAAAGAAAAAAGCCCGTTAATCCTACGTTTACCGCATCTCCCGAGAAGCGGTTACATTTTTTTAACTTCAGCAAGTTATTAAGATAGAAGGCATTTCAGGACCAAGTAAGGGCAAGGCCCCTGAGAAAAGTTCTCAACAGCGCACCAGGGATTCTAAAGGACGGTTCACAAAGACTCCAGCAAAAGAACAAGCAACAAGCGACGCAGCTGCCCAGCAGTTAGTAAGAGACACTGCTGAACAATCAGCAGGAGAATTATCACAATATCTGTTAGAACCGCCAACCACTACCCACGGAGGGTATACTGAATCCCTAGGAAAGCCTACAGGTATACAGGTACCTCCCGCGCCACCGAGCAATGATAAAGATAGCTCTGACAGTGACAAAGGATCAGACGATATGGCTTCTGAAGCAGGTCTAGCAGGACCAGAAGCGCCAGGATCAGGGGTTCCAAGACCACCAACTCCCAGACCCAACCCAGTCATTACAGCCAAACTCAGCATCAAAGTACCTTCACCTAGTAAGCTTACTGGTGAAGGAGATGACCTCAAACTGGAAGCATTCGATAGATGGTATAATTCAGTACTGTTATATCTACACCTAAATGGGTTACGAACAAGCGAGAATGGTGGAGGAAACTATTGGATCCTCTATACTGAAAGACGAGCTCCAGAAGCAGCCTTTCAGGCAGCTGCGCATTTCGGTGAAGACATGACCAGAGAAGACCTTGTTGGATTCCTGCGAGAAAGATTCCAATCCTCGAAACAGAAAGACGATACCTACCGCAAGTTCCATGAAATCACACAATTGTATAATGGCAAGATACAGAGAATATCAACTATAGCAACCGACATGCTAATCTTCCAATCACCCCTACCTGCAAACACCATAAGCGACCATGCCTTCATTCAACAGTTCTTTAAGAGCATGTGTCTGAGACTACGACAAGAAGGAGAATTACAGTGTGCAGAAGCAGATACCGTTATGGAAGTTATACAAAATGCGGAGAGCATAGATGCTACCTTAAAAAGTACTGGTGCTTATAGGAAGGAAAGGTTTGAGAAACCAGCAAAAGAATTCTTTCCAAACAAGAAGGGCGGAAGGACAATCGGAAAACTAGCAACAAGCCCTACTCCAAACCTAAGGAACGAAAAGAAAAGGGTCTTTACTACACCTGCGGAGGTAAAGAACATCTAGCAAGAGACTGTCCTAGCAAAGATGACAAGGGCAAAGGCAAGAGCAAGGCTAAGGTGAAGAAAGAAGTCACCTCCAACAGAATGGAACAAGAACAGCTAGCAGAAGAGGTGTTTATCAATGGTATGGAAATAGATGAAGAAGAGGAAGACATCATCACAATGGCCGCTAGACCAACAAACGTCAAACCCCATGATGCTCTCGAAGGAACGATGCATATCAATGGCAAAGAAGCCAGAGTCCTATTTGATACCGGATCAATAAGAGCAAACCTAATTAGCACTACCTTTGTGACCATGTATGGAATTCCTTGTCAGGAATTGAAGACTCCGATCAGAATACACCTAGCCATGAAAGGATCACGATCTGAAGGTCATAAAGAATGTTCAGTCAACATATCAGCAGGAAGGTTGAGCGCACCAGGAACCAGGATGTTGGTTGGCAACCTAGTAAAATATGATGCACTATTAGGAATGCCTTTCCTGGAACAATACCAAGCTCAAATCGAATGTGGCAAATTAGCTATCCTGTTTCCAAAGCAGAATGTTCGAATTGTTTGCACACCTACTAGTGGTATGATCTGAGCAGCTGTGATCAGCACCGAAGATGTCATGAGCCAACACCTGGAAGTATTTCCCGATGAAATAGCGGAAAATTTACCACCCCTAAGAAAGATCAATCACAAGATAGATCTACAACTAGGAAAAGAGCAGCGCTCATTACCCACTTACATGATACCTGAACGATGGGTAACAGACATGAGCATATAGATAGAAGAAAGGGAGAAAGCCGGAATTATCAAGCGGCAAGCAGTCTCATCAGCAGCACCCATGTTTGCTCAGGAAAAGAAGGATAAGAAACATATGAGACCATTAGTGGACCTCACAGCAAGGAATGAAATAACGATTAAGGATGTTGAAACCATTCCTAACCAAACAATGATTCTGAATGCTCTAGGAAGAGCAAGATACCGAAGCAAAATCGATCTTAGTGATGCCTACTTCCAAACGAGAGTGGAACCAGAGGATGTGAGCAAGAATGCTTTCAAGACACTATTTGGATGTTTCGTTAGCAAAGTAATGCTACAAGGAGATATGAATGCTCCAGGAACTTTCATGCGCATAATGTCTGATCTATTCGCCGACTATTTAGGACAGTTCATGTGCATATATATTGATGATATACTTATATTTTCTGATACAGAGTCTGAATATTTGAAACACATATCCATGATTTGCGACAAACTAAAGGAAGCTCAATTCTATGCAAGCAGGAAGAAATCAGAATTTTTCGCCACCAGTATAGAAGTGTTAAGCCATGTTATCAATGATGAAGGACTTTCACCAGCACCGGAAAAGATAGTGAAGATCGAAGAATAGACTACGCCACAAACCAAGAAACAATTACAGGAGTTTCTAGGAACGGTCAACTACATCAGTCAGTTTTTGCCACACATTGCAACCATTACATCACCCCTAATAGAACTCACCGGAACAGGGGAATTTATGTGGACTGCCACCCAAGACTAAGCCATGGAGAATGTTAAGCGAAGTGTTTCAAAATACGAGGTTATGAAACCTTTACAAGATGATTCATCACTTCCAATATGGCTAATAACTGATGCATCCAACACAGGGGTAGGAGCATGGGTAGGACAAGGAGAAACTCCTGAGAATGCTAGACCAGCTTCACTCCATAGCAGAAAATTCTCTAATGCCCGAATGAATTATGGTACAACTGACAAGGAAGCCCTAGCGATAGTCGATGCACTGACGGCATTTCATCACATACTTGCAGGAAGCAAGTTTACTATCATTACAGACCATTTACCTCTGACGTACCTCAAGACGAGCAGAACACCCACTAAGAAACAATTGCTATGGAGAGGGTTCATTGGAAAATACGACATCGAAATAGTGTATAGACCAGGAAAATGGAACTATTTAGCAGATGCATTATCCCATCTTTATGATGAGAATGATGATTACCCACATACTGCAAACGATCCCACACAAGAAGACGATTCACCTACTACCTCACCTATTTCATTGTTTCTTTCTTGCGAAGAACCTACTATCGAACACGAAATGTCTCGATTTGAAGTCCTCACAGTTGAGCACATCTGTGCCCATTCAGAATGTGGAAGCGACTGCAGCCTGGAGCAAGCATAGCTAGATGCAAACGATTACAGAAATGCCGAACACCTAAATGATTGGGGAGATCATCGAAGTTATACCAGTGGTAGGAGTGAGGAGGAACTTGAACATGCATTAATACATTGGGCATTTTGCGACATACCCTTCTGTCCTGACCACGAGGAATTGAAACCTAAAACTAAGATCTATGCTGGCTCCCCTTGCAACAGCCCACCGGTTATCAAAACTCCCCGTAACACCAATAATGATTACAGTGACAAAGACACCCATTCATCACGCCCCCGCCTCGACATCTGTGCCATCAAGGAGCGCGTCAAAAAAGCATTAGAACATGTTTCTCCCCCTACCAAACATCACAATTCTGAGTCTCTGGAGCATCCCCACAATGAACCCCTGTATGGAGGACCTCTCGCATACCTGAACGAGGTTTCAGTAGTGGAACCACCTTCTTTACTTCATGAGAAACGCGAGCTCTACAAAGTTTATGAAACACCTGATGAGGAGGAGGAGGTAACGGTATTAGAAAGAGTGGTGGATGAAAGGGATATCATCAAAGGAGTGGATGATATGAAAAACATTTGCAGGGAACAGATGATCAAAGGATATAGGAGCGACCCTATCTACCAACTAGCGAAGGATTCCAACCACACCTCATGAAATGGAATAATGCAATATTACAACATATGTAATGGTCTACTTTACGCCACTACAAGAGGAGGAGAAGATTGCCTTTACATTCCGAAGGGTCATGGAGTGAATGGAGAAACACTAAGAGAACTGATAATAGGGGAGATACATAATAAAGGACATCATAGCGCTGATCGAAACCTCCAGTATACAACGGAATACATCTACTGGCCGGAGATGATGAAGGACTTCAAAAACTATGTCCAGCAGTGTGACATATGTCAACTGAACCGGGAAAGGACTACATTACCCACGGGCAACACCCTTTCACTTCTCTTCCCTTCTGAGATATTTTCAAGTTACACTATCGATTTCATGGGCCCGTTCACTAAGCTGAGAGGATATGATTCAGTATTGTTGGTAGTAGATAGAGCGGTTGGTTTCAGCTGGCTGATACCAACATCAGTGAACGCTACTGCGATATCAATAATGGACTTACTCCGGAACTATATTTTTTCACCTCATGGAGTACCTACATCGATTGTCAGTGATGCTGACCCTCGATTCACCTCCCGGTTTTGGAAACAAACCTTGAAGACGATGGGAGTTGAACACATCATGGCCACGCCTGGTCATCACCAAACCAATGGACAAGCAGAAAGGAAGATCTGAGAACTGAAAAAAGCATTAAGGAATGTTGTTAATGCACACCAGACCAACTGGCTTACCTCCCTCCCTGAAGTGGCAGCTTACTCCAATGCAGGTCACTCAGATACTATAGGAATGTCCTCAGACAAAGCCGTGTATGGACGAGAATACCAATTGCTCGATACCTATAAAGTCTACTCTACAACAGTGCCTGCATCCGATGACTACTACAATCGACACCAGGAGATCAGAAATGCAGCATACTCAGCGTTGCGGTTGGCTGGAGCAAGATCTAACAGGGTGGCAGCTAAGAGGAGGAACTCGCACAAACCTGTCAAGATTGGGGAAGGGATTATGGTTTGTGGAGACCAGTTTGCGACTGAATCTGGCAGATCTCAGAAATTACAACCACGTTGGCAAGGTCCTTTTACAGTAGTCGAATTCGATGAACACACCCAGAACTATACGATTAGCATGAATGCAAGAATGTACTGAAGAAGAAAGAGAGTATTTCACTGTTCGGTAGTCAAACCTTACTACCCTAACGATGATTTCCGCTTCCCAGGACGAGCATTTGCGAAGCCGGCACCCATTCTCATCAACGAAGAACAGGAATTGGAAGTTCAATCAGTCATCGATTACAGGGAACGATATGGAAAGGGACAGTTTTTGGTTAGTTGGAAAGGATACCCAGCGAGCGAGAATAGTTGGGAACCAGTGGAAGGATTAGAACATGCGATGGATTTGATTCAGGCATGGTGGAAAGATAACATGCCAGGAGATGAGTTTCCTACGGTATTTCTTGGGTTTATTCCTATGTGTTATTCTCCTACTAAAGATGGCCTTGAGAGCTATTCTGATGTACCCCCAGTTGATAAAGGATTTTGGGATCCTTATTTGAATTCTGATTATGATAGCGAGGATTAAAGATTTTCTTGTTATATTTTGAAATAAGGGTTTTATTTTGTTTTCGGGGTGTAACCGGTACTGGTTACTGGTTTAGGATTTTCATGTATCAGGTGATACTGTTTGCGTTTTGAATTTGTTTCAGGAAACGAGGTGTGCCTCTAGCCTGAGAACATAGGGTTTGATACTCTATATGTTTTATGTTTGGTTTTGAGTATCGGTTTGATACTCTATATGTTTTATGTTTGGTTTCGAGTATCGGTTTAATACTTTATATGTTTTATGTTTGGTTTCGATTATCGGTTTGATACTCTATATGTTTTATGTTTGGCTTTGAGTATCAGTTTGATACGCTATATATTTTATGTTTGGTTTCGAGTATCGGTTTGATACTCTATATGTTTTATGTTTGGTTTCAAGGCTACCGTTTGCGAAGTCTTATATATTATGAGAACAAGGCTTTCGGTAGCCTAAGAAGTGTATTTAAGAACTGCTATTCTTCACATTAGAAGAGGCAGACTTCAACAGACAGAGTTTTCAATATACTTGGTTGAACAGTTACTTTCTTCAGTTCGCTTCGAGAATCTTTAGTTTGAGATCCACCAAACGTGTCTGAGACTTCAGTAGTCGCGATATAGTGAGAAGTCTCTTCAACAACCTCAGTTAAAGCCTCCGGATTTTGCTTCGCTAGTTACCACTCTCGGTAAAGAAAAAAGCCCGTTAACCCTACGTTTACCGCATCTCCTAAGAAGCGGTTACAAAATCAAACATAAAACATATAGAGTATCAAACCCTATACCATCAGGCTTAGAGGCATACCTCATTTCATGAAACAATTTCAAAACACAAACAGGATCAACTAATACCTGAAAATCCTAAACCAGTAACTAGTATCGATTACATCTCTTCTCAATCTCTAATAGAAAGCCAGTCTTCTGAAGAGGCACAGTTGTTGGATAACTGTTAGGCATATAGAAATCTGGGACAAGTATACGGACCTTACAGTAGAGTAACTGCGTACAGATCCTCGGTTTTCAAGAGAGCTAACACTCCCCCTTCAGCCTTCTGATGGAGCCCATACATCATTGGTGAGATGTCGATAGTTGCATCCTATAACTAAAAGGTTATATCAATGAAGCCCACTTTCAAGCACAATATACATCGTTGCCATCTGTCCAACTGTATACTGTTTATAGGATATAGAAGAGGGGACCTTTGGCAATGTCTAAGTAGTGGAATAGAAGAAATCCGTCGGCGGTGTATTGAGATAGTAAGCTTTAAAATCAGACTCTCTAATTATGAGCCAAAAGTGACATGATATTTATAGCGAAATACTCAATAAAGATGCCACAGTGGTAGAAGCTATTAAGGACATACTGAATTTACTTTTCTGAGATTAGCTGTAGCTTGGTTGATCCTAGTAATAGGACCCCTTTGCAGAGGCAGGTGGACCAAGAGGAAGCATGCTCAAATAGGAAGACCTAGATAAGTCTAAGACCCGTAAGATGATTGACATATTGGGCTTGAACTTGCAATTGCTAGTGGTACTAGGTAGTCAAGCATGAAACTGATCACTTCATGACCAAAGAGACTACTGGAATGATAGTCAATATTAGGCATATGAAAATCTGAGACAAGTGCACAGACCCACTGTAGGATAGCTGCGCACAGACCCTCGATTTTTCAGAGAGCCAGCACTCCCCTCCGGCTTCCTTATAGGGCCTGCAAGTCATTAGTGAGATTTTGATAGTTGTGTTTTGTAACTAAAATGTTACATCAATAAAGACCACTTCATAACACCATATATTTCGCTGCTATCCGTCCAACCACATGCTGTTCACAGGATATATGAGAAGGGACCTTTGGCGACATCTGGAAAGTAAAACAGAAGAAATCTATCAGAGGTGCATTGAAATAGTAGGCTTCAAAATTATGCTTCCTAATTGCTGACTGAACATGACAGGACATTTTTGGCGAAATACTCTAAGAAGATGTCACAGTGGTAGAAGCTATTAAGGACATACTGAATCCACACATACCCTTCTGAGATTAGCTGTAGGTTGGTTGGTCCTAGTGATAGAACCCCTCTACGGAGGCAGGTGTACCAAGAGGAAGCATTGTAACCGCCTCTCGGGAGATGCGGTAAACGTAGGGTTAACGGGCTTTGTTCTTTACCAAAAGTGGTAACTAGCGAAGCAAAGTGCGGAGGATTTAACTGAGGTTGTTGAAGAGACTTCTTACTATATTGCAACTACTGAAGTCTCAGAGATGTTTGGTGGATCTCAAACTAAAGATTCCTGAAGTGAACTGAAGAAGGTAACTGTTCAACCAAGTACATTGAAAACTCTGTCTGTCGAAGTCTGCTTCTTCTAACATGAAGAATAGCAGTTCTTAAATACACTTCTTTAGGCTACCACGAGCCTTGTTTCTCATAACATATAAGACTCCAAAACAGTAGTCTTGAAACAAAACATAAAACATATAGAGTATCAAACCAATACTCGAAACCAAACATAAAACATATAGAGTATCAAACCCTATATTCTCAGGCTAGAGGCACACCTCGTTTCCTGAAACAAAACATAAAACATATAGAGTATCAAACCGATACTCGAAACTAAACATAAAACATATAGAATATCAAACCGATACTCGAAAATCCTAAACCAGTAACCTGTACCAGTTACAAGCATGCTCAGAGAGGAACACATAGATAAGTTGAAGACCATTAAGATATTGACACATCAGTCATAGACTTGCGATTAGCACTAGGTGGCCTGACATGAAACTGATCACTTCATGACTGAAAAGACTATTGGAATGATAGTCAATCAGACTGAAGTAATATAATAGTCTATACAGACAACTAAGTTGAGGACCACTATTTGGTATAACAAATAGTGCAGTCATCGCAGTGGAGGAATACTATTCCGCAACCATGGAAGGGTGTGAGAAGTTTCAAGGTCGAACAGTGCTCGCACTTATAAGATTCTAAACATTTACGTATTAAAACTAGAGTGGTACTTTAGAGGCATAGTAGTTAGAAGTAGTCTGCGAACACTCAGATACCGAATATAAATATCAAAGTACCTCCTGAGCTTTACAGATATCATCAAGCAATGGAGAAGAGATCTTATCAATATAATATTGTTTTATACTTCAAAATCTTTACCTTACCTATTCTATCGACATGAGTATTCCTCGACGGATTCTCCCATCAAAAAAATTTGGCCTACGTCTCTTAGTTATACTTGAGCTAGGTGTCCACCTAACTGTCAATGAGACTAAAGTAATATAATAGTCTATGCAGTCTGTCAAGCTGAGAACATTTGTTTGGTAAAACAGATAGTGCTGTCATTTCAGCAGAGTAATACTATTCTGTAACTGTGAAAGGATATGAGAAGTTTTAAGATCAAATGGTGCTCACACTTATAAGATTCTAGATGTTTGCATATTAAAATTAGAGTGGTACTTTAGAGATATAGTAGTTGGAAGTAGTGCGCAAATACTCAGATATGAGGTATAAATATTGAAGTACCTCCTCAGCTTTACAGATATCATCAAGCAATGGAGAAGAGATCTTATCAATATAAAATTAGTTTACATCTTAAATCTTTACTTTACCTATTTACCTAGACAAGCCTTCCTTAACAAATTCTTCAATCAAAGATTATAGCCTACGTCTCTGTTAGGTATATGGTAATCTGAGACAAAGTATACAGACCTTATAGTAGGGAAACTGCATACAGACCCTCAAATTCCAGAGAGCCAACACTCCTCTCCAGCCCTCTTATAGGACCCATATGTCATTAGCAAGATCTTGATAGTTGCATCCTGTAACTAGAATATCATATTCATGAAGTCCACATTATAACACTATATACGTTGCTGCCATCTATCCAACCGCATAGTGTTTGCAAGATATATGAGAGGGGACCTTTGGTGATATCTGAGAAGTGAAATGGAAGAAATCCATGAAAGGCACATTGAGATAGTAGGCTTCAGAGTTAGGCTTCCTAGTTTTAGGCCAAAAGTACTAGGACGTTTTTGGCGAAATACTCTGAAAGGATATCACAGTGGCAGAACCTATTGAGGACATACTGAATTCACCCATACCATTCTGAGATCAGCTGTAGGTTGGTTGGTCCTAGTAAGAGGATCCCTCTACAGAGGCAGGTGGACTAAGTAGAAGCACACTCAGATAGGAAGACCTAGATAGGTTAAAGACCTATAAGACATTGGGATGTTGAGCTTGGACTTGCAATTAGTACTAGGTAGTCTGGCATGAAACTGATCACTTCATGACCGAAGAGACTATTGGAATGATAGTCAACAAGACTAAAGTAATATAATAGTCTATACGGATAACTAAGTTGAAGACCGCTGTTTGGCCTAACAAATAGCGCAGTCATCTCAGCAGAGGAATACTATTCCGTAACCATGAAAGGGTGTGAGAAGTTTCAGGGTTACACAGTACTTGTACTTATAAGATTCTGGATGTTTGCGTATTAAAACCACAGTAGTACTTCAGAGGCGTAGTAGTTAGAAGTAGTCTGCGAACACTCAGACATGGGATATAAATATCGAAGTACCTCTCGAGCTTTACAGACATCATCAAGCAATGGAGAAGAGATCTTATCAATATAAAATTATTTACGCTATAAATCTTTACCTTACCTATTTATTGAGATGAGCCTTCCTCGACAGATTCTCCGATCAAGGATTTTAGCCTACATCCCTCAGTTATACTAGAGTTTGGCGTCTGCCTAACAGCCTGTTTGCATACTTCAATATCAATATATGGTTTCACATATTGACTTGGAACTATAATAAAAAGTGCTGATAGCATGATTGATTCTGGTAAGGAATATATCAAACATGGACATAATCAACTGTGATAAATTTGCAATAATAAAGTAAACTACTGACATGATGCTATATCAAACCAGAATACTAAATGGAACTCTAAGACTATAGTGAATTACAAAGTAATGTTGTACTATGATACAAAGCTGCAATTTGCCACAAATTTGTTGAGGTACAAGGTTGTATTGAGCCACAGATTTGCACTGAGCCACAGATTTGCACTGAGCCACAAATTTGCATTGAGCTGTAAATTTGCATTGAGCTGTCGGGCACTCTGGAGGAGTGCCCATGGTTGTGGCTGCCAGCCACAAACTTGGCACGAGTAGTCATCTTGCTCGTGTAACATCCTTAAAGCTGCAGGCACACTCATAGCCTTGGCACCGACCTCTTCGACACCTCCGGGATTCATCGCAGCTCTCATTAATCGGCCGGCCGCAGCAAATATGGATATAGTCTCCACCGTTTCGAGTTATGTTGGGAAAATGGTGTCGTCAGCCGGCGCCGGGGGCTCTTCTGGGAAAATGAAGATTCTCCTCCTCGACAGTGAAACGGTCAGTCCCACCCCTGCATCCCATAGAGTTCCGGAGGTCTAATGTTGCCCAGGTGTCCATAATATCTACAGCTGTCACACAGTCCACCTTGCTCAGCCATGAAGTTTACCTCATAGAGTTTGTCCGGCCGTCTACGAGGTTGAAGGGAAGGGGCTAATGTTATTTAGCCGGTTAGACAATGCTGATCGGGAGAAGATGCGACACCTTCGGTGTCTTTGCTTTGTACGGCCGACTTCGGATGCGATACAGCTCTTAATCGATGAGCTCCGGGACCCAAAGTATGGGGAATATCACATATGTATTGCGCCCCACACTATCTCTCCGACCTTCTGGTAGCGTAAGCTAACCCCAGGATGGGTAGACTTCAGCAACATCGTCAAGAAGTCATCACTGGAACGCCTCGCAGAAGCTGACGACCATGAAGTGGTCCGCGTGGTACACGAGTACTTTGCCGACTTTCTGGTTATTAATCCCGATCTGTTCTCCCTAGGCTTCGGCGGCGCCCAGCGGCGTATATGGTCTACATCGCCGGATATGTGGAACGGGGACGGACTAGTGCGTTCTGCAGAGGGGGTTCTCGCGATATTACTAAGCTTGAAGAAGAGACCGCTCGTACGGTATGAAAATAACAGTGCATTAGCGAAAAAATTAGCGTCGGAGATCAAGTATCAGATTTCACAGGAGGACCAACTTTTTGACTTTGGGAGGAGGGCGGATACACCGCCGATTCTATTAATTCTCGATCGCAGGAATGACCCGATTACACCCTTGCTGTCACAATGGACGTATCAGGCCATGGTCCACGAATTGTTGGGGATATATAATGGGCGGGTGGACTTGTCCGAGGTGCCGGATGTTAGGCCTGAGCTAAAGGTAATGGTATCCTGGGACTTGATTAGTGTGGCTACTGATATTGGGTTAGGAAATTGTTCTTTCACAAGATCAGGATCCGTTTTTCAAGAAGAATATGTATCTCAATTTCGGTGACCTCGGTGGGAACATCAAGGATTATGTGGATACATATCAACATAAGACTAAATCGAACATGAATATCGAGAGTATTGCGGATATGAAGAGGTTTGTTGAAGAGTACCCTGAGTTCCGGAGGCTTTCCGGGAATGTCACGAAGCATGTCACACTTGTTGGGGAGCTTAGTAGGAGGGTCGAAAAGGACAGCCTGCTGGAGGTTAGTGAGCTCGAGCAGAGCCTTTCTTGCAACGACTCGCATGGAGCTGATTTAAAGGTATGCTTGGCCTGTCGAGGTTTAACACTGATCTATTTATTAACGGTGTTAGTCTCTCCAACGTCTCCTACAATCGAATATTCCCAGCGAAAACAAGGTCCGATTAGTAGCACTCTATAGTTTACGTTACGAGAGGCACCCCAACAACGCCTTGACAGTCCTTCTAGATCTACTTCAGGTTAATGGAGTCCCACACACCCGGCTCAATGTACGCTCTGTATCTCTATCTCGATCGTTACACATCTAACGAGCTTAGACAATCTCCAACCTACTGCACTATCAATCCACCGTAAAACGCCAAGAAGATCTCTTCGAAACGGATAGTATCTTCTCACGAGCACGCAGCGGCTTTAAAGGTCTTAAGGGTGTCGAAAATGTCTACACTCAACACACCCCACGTCTAGAGCAGACCCTCAACAACTTGATCAAGGGCCGCCTAAAAGAGGCCACGCATCCGTTCGTGGAAGGTGGTGGAACAACAAGGGATAAGCCCCAAGATATCATTATCTTCATGGTTGGAGGTACAACGTATGAGGAAGCGAAGTTGGTTGCGCAAATTACCGCTTCAACGCCGGGAGTTAGAGTTGTGCTTGGTGGGTCTAGCGTGTTGAATAGTAAGGTTTTTATGGATGTTGGTTTATCTATTCCCTAATTTTGTGGATGGCGGAGTTAACCTATGTGGTAGGAAATTGACGAGTTGGTTCCAACCTGGCCAGCGCCAGAGCCGAGGAGTGCGGCGGCAAGATTGAGGAGAGAGCTTGGGAGGTAGCGTGGTATAATGGCCTTTTCAGACCCTTTTTAGTATACTCGTGTTTTATGTTCTTATGCGTGGCGTTAATGGTTTAAGATGTTTTCTATAACTCTGAGATGTGTGGGCTGGTACTGCACACCGTGCTTCTACCAAGGGCGCTTGTCTGCGGGAGATTCCCTGGAGCGGAGGCTGGCGATTTTACCTTTCAGCTATCATATTATAGAAGTGTAAGTGACTTAGTGGGTTTGATTAAGTGATATTGTGAAATATGGATAGTGGGCTGGTGTATCCTGGCTTCTGTCGTTGTTGAATGTACGAGATCTAAGCACTGTATCTGACGTGGTTTCTATCGTCCAGTGCACAACTGTGGTGTAGCATGAATAATCACTCGGACTACATCCTTCCCATATCGGGACCTATACTCCTGGCGGCCGACTTAGTCCGACGCAGTGCCCTGGACGGGATTGTCATAGGCCGTGGGTATTGTATCATATTCTCATGGCACTTTTCTGCATACACTTGTCCATGTACCATACGGGTGCCTGACGACCTTTAGCCTACATCTATAATGCTTAACACTCCCCATAGGTCTTTGTCCATAACTGAGTCCACTTTTTTTTTTATCATAGACGTCTCGGCCGAGATTATTGCTTTGCATATCGGGGCATTTTGCCGGTACTGTAAGTGATCAATGTTTATAGTTATTTTCACTTGAGGACCTGTCTGCTCTGATGATTCATTCCATGTTTATACTAAGTTAGTATTAGGATAATAGTATTTAAACTCAGGCAAAAAAACAAAAAACAAATCCATATCCCGGTAGGACAAGTATCCTATTCCATGGCAGTGTTACTTGAAATATATAGTTGGCGCAGTGGCTAAGACGTCAAGAACCATTAACTCCCGTGCAATTAGCAGGAGCCCAGGAGTTCAATTCCCCTCGCCATGAGTTATTAATGAACAGCCCAGTCCAGCACTTAGGGCAGGAGAATTAAGGAATCCCGCTCTATGGAAACTGGGAGGCTGAAGACCTTAGTTAGCCTTCCTCAATAGGGCTGTAGCACAAATCAGATCTATTATACTATCATATCATACGATGT
The DNA here is from genome assembly GCA_014065205.1 of Tuber brumale. Taxonomy (NCBI): domain Eukaryota; kingdom Fungi; phylum Ascomycota; class Pezizomycetes; order Pezizales; family Tuberaceae; genus Tuber; species Tuber brumale. The sequence goes on along the minus strand of JACCEG010000336.1, from coordinate 87,086 downwards.
GGTAGAGTCTGACTCTAGACGAGACCCCTACCATAGGGGTGAGGTCCACGATCGGCTGTGGTAGCAGAAAAATGGGAGAAATCTTTTTCTTCCATTTATCTGCACTAGCAACTGCGGTTTCTGGATGCTATAAAAACTTTTAGTACAAACACCCGAACCGGTCTGTGAGGGTGAGGATGACCATTTAGCATCAAACCACCTCCCATCATTGATTGCCTTATTGCCTTCCCGTGCATTCTCAGAAGGGTCTGGTACGAATAGTTACCATCAATCTGGAAACAGTGACCAATTGTTCTTGAAACATGATTATATATCTTTGCTCGTGACACTTATCATACCCGCTGATGTGCCCCCCCGCCCCCCCGCCCCCCCGCCCCCCCTCACTCCCTGGCACATGGGTATCTAGGGCCTGTCCAATACCTACCATCCCTCCGTGTATCTGACAAAACATTCGGCGGCCCATAGCTCAGTAATAATACCAGATCCTTCGAGTACCCTTAATCTCTACGCAGCCTGATTCACTTTTTTTCTTTTATTTTCTTCCTTACCGCACTCACGACCGGTGGTGTTTCTTGGGAAAAAGTATGTTTCCGTTCTTTTATATTCATGACTTAGCACCCTGAGGCTGCTAGCTATTCCCCCCCCCCCCCCCCCCC
>JACCEG010000336.1:0-86248 GCA_014065205.1 Tuber brumale | reverse complement strand
ACCCCCCCCCCCCCCCCCACTTCTCCATTTTCCAACAATGCCACATGCGATCTTGCTTGCTTGCCGGATGGGATAATTTCGGCAAATTTTTGTTATTGGTTTTCCGCACGCTGCGGTAACTAATGCCCGATATATCTCACAAGTCAGAATCCCGCACTGTACCCGTCCTAGTTGTGATATATGCGGTGTCCATTTCTGAAATGGCTATATCCTATATTAGAGAACCCCCCTCCCCCCGGTCGGGTCCGGTATCATATTATCTGGTGAGCAATTTTAATCTCACAAAAGGAGTAAAACTTGAGGAATGCATCACTCGAGGCCCCTGGTTCTGCTAAATCCTCAATAACCACCCGGATACACCCCCATCCTCATTATTTTTATTGCTTCGCTCCTCCCGTGTGCAGTGAGGTCTCGAATGGAGGATAAATGTGGTAATTCTCCCTCTCTCTTGTCCACTACCTGGGGGAAAAAAAAACTATGATACATCAAACTTTATCTCCCAAGTGAGGCAAAAAAAAAAAAAAAAAAAAGCTGTGAAATACTACGACTTCCTATGACAAACACATTTTTTTCCTTTTTTTATTCGAATATCCATGGTATATATCTGTGAACATTAAATATCTGAAAGAAAAAAAAAAGGAAAGGAAATCACTTACTATCACTCGCTCGGTGTGTCATGCGCATGTGTGGGGGGGGGGGCGGCGGTGAATACACATAATTTTGTGCTTTCTATCTATCCGTGGTGGTGGTTGTGGGGTTGGTATGTGAAGTGTTACTAAAATTTGACGTTGAGCCGTCAGGCAACATGGTATCGCTGCTGTGGGATTTGGAGTATCATAACTGCTTGCATGTTACATAATATGATAGTCACAGGAGAAAAGAACCTTTGCACTGTCACCGAACCACAGCGAAATGAATCGACCGATTTCACCGCGTGCCATTGGTGATTGCCCCGGGAGGTGCCAAAGCGTCCGGATACTCTATAAATCGCCAGGTATGGTAGCAGAGCACGTTGACGAAATAACGAATAAGTTACCCGCCAATGAGAGCCGACAGGCTCAACCTCGCCCCGCACTATGTCCGTGTCTGGAAAAAACGCGATTCCTTTCTCGTTGGGATTTATCCCTGGTGGGGGAGACCTAGTGGGGGGGCTTTGGGGGAATGCTATACCGCGTTTAACGGGTTTTCACGGTGATACGGTATTGTGACATTCAATTGATATCATTTGAGGGTTCTCCCTTGCCTTCTCGTGAAGGTAATCATAAACCCTTCACCCGATTCTCTTCCCTACAGATAGTCTAGGGGAGCAACTGAACTATTGTGATGATCCACCTTGACTCGAGAGCACATGTTCATATAAAATCACTCGGACTAGAAATTCCCTAGGAATTGTTCCAGGCACAATGTGAATGGTCCCTCCAATTCGCCCGTTTTAAAAGCTACAGCTGCACTACCACGTAGGCAAGCCGGTCTCTCGTTGTTGGAACTTGGGGATACGTGCAGGTCGCCATTGATTTTGGAGTAAGCTAGAAACACCCAAACAAACCCCTTCAACCCGAGTAAGAAATCCGTTTTTTTTACCGTACACAGCAATCATATCCCGGCAAGCAGGAATGCAGGGATAATTTTTGGGTAAAAAAAATCATCACTCGTCAACAAGGCTTGGTTCAATCCTTGCACAAATTTCCACATACTCTCCGAATCTCCTCTTGCTCACCTCCGCATCTTGTGTAGTCCAAAACATGGTCCACCCCGAACCGGGGATTTTGTAGGTCCCTTTCGCTCGTTCAAAGTACTACCTCTCATTAGCCATCTCCCTTACGCTGCGGTTGGGTGGGAAGGCGGATACCCATTTGTTAACAGGATTCCACCTCCTACTCCTCCAAACCACCCCCTCCGCACCCTCAAATAGTCCATTCCTAACACCCTCCACCATCGCCTTAAACACCACATCTGCAACTCCACCCGTCCCTTGACTTCTCTTCAGCACAGCAAATTTATCCAAGTAGCACACTCGCTGCTTTGCTTTATCTTCACTTGGGTACTCCCACGTGACTATAGCGGCCCCCTCATAATCCCCTGCAATAATCACCGCAGCAATGTTATCGTTGATGCGGGAAAGATAGTGCTCCAGATCCAATCTCTTCCCGAAGGAGTCTTCGATTAGCAGCGTTAGCTTGGCAAGGTTTATTTTCGGAGCATCGGTGAGCTTTGTGTGCGACGGGTGGATGGTGATTGGGATTCCGTGCTTTAGGAGGGTAGTTAGTGTCGCGGGGCTGGACGATTGGATAGGGAGAGAGGAGGAGATTAGGGGTTTGTCGGTGAGGAGGTTGTGAATTAGCGGGTTTTTGGAGCGTTTGGAGGTGGAGTTCGAGTTGTGAGCTGCTGCTAGGGTCGAGGTAGTTATTACGCCGGAGGAGGTGGGAGGTAGGAGGGAGAGGGCTTCACGCAGAGTTGAGAGGTTGGAGAGGTGGTGGTCGTTCAGTTGGTTTTTAAGATCGTTGTATTCTTGCTCGAGGTTTATGAATACGTGTGCTCCGGAAGGGCGGTCGATGGAGGGGATTCCGCCGAGAGGGTCGAGAAAGATTATTCGGTCGAGGGATATGGGCTGGTCTACCGGAGAGCTTTGTGGACAGTGGGCTAAGAGCAGTTTCGTCAATTCCAATACTACCTCATTTGCCATGGCAGGGGCCAGGCGCTGATTCGAGTTATATGCCATTGGGTATAGTACTGGTATCACCCCGCGGGAAAGCGGGGTCATGATGTGGTTTTGCGCAACCTTCAGCGGAAATCCTTCCAAATCAACTGTTAGAGTGCCGTCTACTCTTCTGGCCTGCCCCCTCTCGGCCTCAATGGCTGATACGACCCTATCCGCTTGATTTTCGGTATCGGCCCGCCATTTTGCAATTGCCTCGGAGCTATTTGTCGAAGGGAGCGCCTCGTCCACCACCACAATGGTGAACAACCCCAGCCTTTGCAATTGACATATCGTCCTTCCCACCCCCTTCAGCGTAGCATCGTCCGTATAGCTCACATCCCGAATCTTGATCAATCCAACATGAATATCCTCTTGGGCTATCTCAGGCACAAATAGAGCCCGCGTAATGCTCGGTTCCACTGTCGAGTTGCCTTCTAGCGGTCCTTGCACGTATGTCTGATTCCAGGCCTTTACGTCCTCACCGGTCAATGGGGACTGTTTCACAAGCTTCGGGGGAGACGCAGGCGGGGGAGCGCTAGGCCGCGCTGGCGACACAGCAAATGAGGGTGTAAAGCGCTGCAGGTATGCCCTTGCTTCTCGCTTTGTAGAGGTAGACGATAGTACAGATAGGTACAGGTCCTGTCATAGTCACCCTTGTCAGGAATCGGGGTAGTCGAAGTAGTCGAAGGGAAAAAACAACCCCTTCCAATGATCTCTAAGGAGGGGATTCAAAAAAACGCTAACCCTGTTTTCTTCAGCGGTCTGACTCCTCGAACCCGGAGCCCCAGGCTTTGAAGTGGTAGTAGTCTCCGCAATTCCTGCCCTCGCCAACCTTTCCGGACTCTGACATAATTGCAATCCCGTAGCGAAAAATCTTGCTCGTGTGGAGAAATTGAGTGACGTGGACTGTCCCATGCCCATTAGTTGCAAGTTGGGAAGGGCATCCCGAGTGAACTCACAGAGGAGCTGCCGGGTAGCAACGAGTGTATCCTCGCGGTTCGAGACACGAATTTCATCGCTAAAACAGTTGGCCCCTTAATCAAAGAAAGGTAAGACAGAAAGACAAAGAGGAAGAAACAAATGGATGATGGAGGGGTGGGAGAAAGAGAGGGAGGAGAGGGAGGAGAGGGAGGAGAGGGAGGAAATAAATTATCATGCTATTGAGGCATTTGTGGGTTGTGTCAAGACGGCTGCATACAGAAGGTGCAGTAGGAGAAAGAAGGGATGGAGAGGGAGGGAGAGGGAGAGAGACTCACACGCACGAAAGGTCAAGATGATTCAGAGAGAATGGGTGTTTGGGCAACTACCGGTAGTGTGAACATTTCTGCCTCACGTGCCGGGATAGGAGCTGTGTTGCCAAGGAGTTAATAAGATGGATTATTTATGAGTTCAGCACTGGAAGGTGGGGTTGGTTTTCCCAGTTGCTCGTGAAATCCACTGTCCTCATCAACCATGTAATCACCAGATTTGGAGACAAAAGCTTCTGAGGAGGTTTAGCATTTTCTCGAAGCAAGTATAAGTTCAGCCCTCAGGACGTGCTGGACACCGTCATAATAATAGTAGTGATCGCTAGGCCAATAAATTGATGTCTCTCCACTCGTAATGTGTTGATGTTTGTGAACACGACCGGGCTTGCATTAGCATACATTCCGGGCGGTAACAAAGTAGGAAAGATCAATGTTGTAAACGGCGCTCGCCCGCTCCCACCCAACTCAACCACAACAACCACTCCCCCATACTACCAATAAACTTTCAATAAATAAAATGGGTTGTAGAACAAATAAGGCAGCTAATATAAATACAATAATTGAGATATTTGATATTTAGTATACCATCCTTTTGCCCTAATAACTACAGTAATTCTCCTAGGGATACTTTCAGCCAGATTCTGAAGGAAAGTGTCTGGTATTAATTCCCAGCAATGAGAGATGTTACCTTGTCTGCTGACCTGGTATCACCAGCTAAATGAGAGTAGTATTTATGGTAAACCTTCTTGAAATGCACCCCAACATGTTTAATGGAATTGAGATCTGGTGAATATAGAACCTGTTCCCTAAAACTTCTACATTATTCTTCTCCAACCACTCCCTAGTAAGCTTTGCAGCATGTATAGTTCTGTCTAATAAGTTCTTGTATAGTTAATAGTAATGGCAATAAAAGAGTACCTCCTTTTTTGTTTCAAGTGCCTTGTCCTGAAGATATGTGAAATAAATATTAGTAAAGTTACAGTTTAATTTATATCTTTAGGGGAAAAGAAGTATGAAAAACTAAAGTTAAAAATAAAAATCAAGATATACGATCAGCAGCAGCAACAAACCGTCCGGTCCTCAAGTAAATTTAAAGCTAAAAATACCGAATACTACTCTGATTCCAATAGTACCAGATCAAACCCCCAAGAGTCCTATAATAAACATGAATTAACTCACGTTCCAGAGTACCTATGCTGTAGGGTCACAGGTCCAAGTTGCCGTCAACCACAGAACAAACCCTTACATATAAACAACATCTAAAATGATAATCCAGGACTTATTTCTGACCCTAAATTAAGCTAATATTTAAAGCTAATTATATTAAGACATCTAGTAGAAGCAAGCAGGTTTCGACTCAGAATATTGAGGAGATTTTTTTTTTTGGAAAGACTGTGGAAGTCTATGCCCAGAAGAGTAGCCGCTGTTTTGGATGCAAAGGGATGGTATACAAAGTATTGATTTTTTTTAATTCTGTAATTTTACTTGTGAATGTCCTTATATCTACTGAATCTCTACCTAAATTTTTACTCCTCCCTGGGTAGTTGTAGTTGAATAAATGGTAAATTTATAGTGGTGGTGGGGTTGGCGAAACGATTTGACCTGGTACTTTACCTCTTCCTTTGACCTCCGTTTATACAGCCTCCAGTCGAAAAGATCGGGAAATGCGGAAATTAAAAGTCAGAAACACGGTTACTCAATTGGCTCGAGCACAGCGAATGCTCCAATCAAGCCCCCAGAAGCTCGATCCCCGTTTCCCGATTTTTTCAACTGGGGCTGTAGCTGACTTCTATTGATATTACGGGTTAAAATCTGACACCGTCCGTGTAGTATGATAGTATTTCTCATTTTAGTGGCACTGGATGTCATTCGCCTTCTTGGCGAGACCTCGCTTATGGGTAGCCATGCTGCCGAGATTAACCCCTGTTCCCGAGATAGTTAGATTACGGTAATTCTACAAGATTTTACAGCAGTCTAACGTTAGACTACTGTTCCTTTGCACTTTGCCATCGTCACCACTTCACTCATCGGTGCTCCCCCCTTCATACACCTTTACGAGGAAGGTTGCGCCCGGACTTAAGAGTCTCCCCCCTCACACTCCCTCTTCTAATCAAGCAGCTACTCCTCTCATGAATCCATCAACTGATCAACGCTCTTACTTTGCTCTCCCGACCTATCCCCAAAACCCTTCCCCCCCAAAGCGGCCACCGCCTGCATCCCCGCCCGGAACACCCTCCCCGCCTAGAACACCCCCAGCCGCTCCAGCATGGACTCCAATCAATGAACCTCTCTCTTTACCCTCATCCCCGTCCCCATCTCCATCCCCTGAGCCCTCGGATAACGATGCAGAAGTAGAACACCTCTCGCCGAAAGCAATCCACCGTCGCGGGAACCACGCCCGGCGGTTTGAGAACCTGTTAGCGAAGCACTCTCTCACAGCCCCACCTGCGAAACCTTTCTCCCTACGGGCGAAGCATTTAGCGGTTATTACAACAATCTTGCACAGAACCTTGTTGGGGGCGGACTACCCGCGTGCGGCACGTGCGTTCGCTTTGCTGATACGGTGCAAAGGCATTGACCTTCGACATCTCTGGAGTATAGGCCTCGACCTCCTCCTCAGAGGGCCCACCACTGCTGCTCCCACTAACGCAAACACTGAAAAAGCGATTGAATACCTGAACCGCTTAATCCTATTCTACCCATACCGGCCCCGCATCCACGCTCACCATCCCGCGATAATTTCTACTGCTAGAAGGAAAGAAGGAGACATCGGACGTACAGGTTCTGCATCCGCGTTGGAGTTCTACCCTGCACTGTTTCGGTTGCGTGTTATGCAGCCGGGAGGGCTTGAGAAGGTACGGGAGGAGATTGAGGAGCTGATGTTGACACCGCCGTGGCCGGATATGGTTGGTTTGTGGCTGATGAAGGGGATGGTGTTGAATGCGCTTGCGGACGAGGAGAGGGATCTGGGGAGGAAGGAACAATTGAGGGCGGGCGCCGAAGAGTGTTTTGATGAGGTGAGGGAGAAGGGTGGGAAGGTTCCCGAGGAGGCTGTTTGGGAGGAAGGGATGGACGATGTTGAGATGGTGGAAGGATCTTACTCTGATGGGGATGAGATCCAGGATGATGGCGACTATTATGAGAGAATGGACGATTCCGGGTGAGTTGTAGTATTCACGGCCGGTGCTTGATATCCAAACTGTCCTCGGTATCCCGTATGCTTGGTATTTACCCCATGTAATCCCGAACAACCGCCACAGCAACCTTATCGTAGGTATGATATGATACCCAAGCAAATTCATTTTCAACTGTGGTACCAGAACTGTACTTGAAAACTATGAACCATACAAACCATCACCCGATCACATGCCGACCGACCCTTACCAAGCAACCAATAGCGACACAGAAAAAAGAACCCGCATTTCGGCCACTCCCGGTATCCCCGCTCTCCACCAGCCGGGAATGATAAGCAAGTAAACGTCCAATCGAATACCACTCGCTCAGAAAAACCGGACCCGGAGCCCCTGCCGACACTTGATCGTCCTTACACCATTGCTTGTGTATCGGGCAGTTCCTCGGAGGGAAGGAGGGGGGTGACAAATTTGGCGAACTTGGGGTTTAGGGGGAGGGTGGGCGTGTGAGAGAAATATATTTGGGTGGAGGAAGTAGAAGAGGGGGCGTTGCCTTAGGTTTGGTATCATACATATTTATCATAGCAAAGGGCTTTCATAGCGCCTCACTCGCATGCTCCACTCTGCAATTTTCCTCTGTCTGAAGTTGGCTGTGCGTCGCAACTTGTGGTTCGGGGGGAGGATTCAGGCACAATCTCTGAATGGGATTATTATAAATCATGAATTCCAGTATATATCATACTGAACTATGGAAGACTAATATGTCCCAAACCACAAAAGGCTAAACCAGATCTCTCATCCTTCCGTCCTCCCTCCCTCCCTCCCTTCCTCCCTTCCTTCAGCACTAGCCCCCCATCCGCACGCAACAAAGCATCTTTGACAGGATTTGTTGGATGGAAAAAGCCAGCAGAACGCAACCAACAAGTATCGAAGCCTCCTATGAGGCCTCAGTGTAACTGGGGGTGCTGGCTTGCTCGGGCGGAAGTGGAAGGCCGGCATGGGAGAATGGTAGGGAGGCCGAAGGTCAAAGACTAGCTACAAAAGGAGCAAATTAACTACAGCACTTGATCACTGGTAGGGCTCTCCTCGAGGCTTCCAGTGTAGGTGTTTGTTCCCGTAAGCGTTCGCTCACCGAAGTGTTTCGCTCATTCGGGCGTTTTTCATGTAAATGTTCCTTTTCCTTTCTGCTTGCACTCTGCCCGGCTTGCTCCAGGGTTGTAGCCTTTTTCAGGGGGGCGGAATGAGGAATGTTGGTGTTGTGGGCCCTCTCATAGAGCCCTCTGATAGGTATAATATCCTGTATATTATGATATCATACTACACCCTGGATTAAGGAACATTTTGCGGGTATGATATATTATTATGGAAAATATTATAATATTATTATCAATTTTCGTGATTAGCCTTAGGGCAATCTATAGCGCCCGCCCGCCCTGGTCCTTAGGGACATGGGGAAAACTGGGTTATGCCGCGGTTTGCTCCCCCCTCTCCCACGTTCCTTACCATACTAGAGTTTGGACTCATTCTTGCGGATCGAGTGAGATGTTGTGAGCATGGGGGCAAGAGTTCATGCAGGTAGTGTTTGTGCGTATCAGATTCTGTTGAATTGTGTTTGTTTTGCCCTTTTCCTCTTGGGCCAAACCAGCGGTTCATACCGTTTACCTACAGTCCGTCACGAGTTTGACGGTTCTGGCAATTGGGAAATACTGGGAAGGTACCATAAATACCCACAACGGACCTGATTCCAAGTGGGGCCACCGAAGGGTACATTCTGATCAAAGAATGCGAGGACGTCAGCTGGGCGGTGAGGATGTGGGTAGGTTGTTCTGTCTGGAGGATCAGGCGCTCAAAAAGAGCCACGCGATATGATACAACCATGGCCGTAAGTTCATGCCCACAGATTTCTAGCTCTAAAACGGGGGGTCAGTAACTGATTCTGGTCTCTGTATGAAGGTAGCTGGCACAAAATGGAGCCTATTCCATCCCGTCGAGCTCTGCGAGCGACCTTCCTACGATGAGAACCTTAGGCCTCGTCGACTACACTACCCCAGAGGAATTAGTCAAGCTTTCTAGTTCCAAGAGTGATGGATATCCGGATACAGTGAGTGCTCATGCTGGGGGGGTGGAGAGATGGGGTATGGAAAGTTAGTGATTCCTCTACAGGTCATCTTGGGGGTTTACCAACGCAGCATCCATTGGAGTCTCCCATATTTTCTGTTACCTTCATGTGCCGTCCAAGGAAAACCCGTCATTCAAACCCTGGACTGTGCCCAACCGCAACCGGAGAACCCACGACATCGGGCCTCCACCAGACCCGTACCAGGGTCCGGTGGCTCGATTATATATAACTCCTTACAGCTTCTTGCCGCTTTCTACAAGTTTCCCCTCCCGGCTGCAGTTGATATTGTCTCGATGGTGAAACCTATATCCGCCCTCGCATTTTCCGGGGGCCACCGACTAAGGAAGAAAGACATGTAGCCTAGTGCCGTGAGTGGGTGAGGGGGGTGATGTAGGTTATCACTTGATGATTCTGTAATGAATTTGACAAAAACAACGACACCGAGTTCATGGCGGAGAACTGCACGCGGATGATAAAACAGGGTAACTACTTTGTTTAGAAGGAACCCACGCGCACTGATGCGAGCGTAGCTCCCGGAAGGGCACTGCACGGAGGTGGTGCTGTGCTGTTTGTTTTAGAGGCGGTTCAGATTGTACGGTAGATGTTTGACTGTCTATTAATGCACATAAACGAATGGTTCAAGGGTCGAGAGGTTGATCAAGAGATCTAGAAGATAAGCTACCATAGTGGACATGAAAGGATTTTGAGTGGTTGGGAGGTCGGGCATACGCCATTCCTGAAAGCATAGTTTTTTTTTTTTTTTTTTTTTTGCTAATCAGTAAAAGTTCAGGAGAGTCTAGAATCATATAGGGTGGGTGATATGGCCCATTTTTTAAGAATAAAATCTACTTCAATTTCCGGAACAAATATCCAGTCCTCAAATTGGTGATGAATAGCTCCACCTCCCAACCAAGATGTTATTTTCCTCCACCAAACTTGGGTTAACAGGAAATTGTCCCCTCAGCCCTTACTTTACTACCTAAGATCCCTTCACTGGTTTTCCAAACATTGATGAAAATATCGGTCATGAAACCCCCCCTTCAACGTCGAGCACGGAACCGCTGTTTTAACCAAGAAGTTTCGTGTCTGGGGGCATGTATAGCAGCGAGTGATACAGTGGGGATCACCATCATAAAAAGGTTATCATACCTCCTCCGGCTCCATCCAGCCCCAGATGCGTCATCGGAAATAACCCTAACTTAACGTATTATATTTATCCGAGGCAGTGCCCAAGATCTGTGGATACTTTTTGCCACTCTTTTACCCTTGTCCATTCTACCAGCCCATTCTTAATTACTTGCAACCTCAGGGACGTGATTCCGAAGTGACATATATAACACCTAACGCTTGGATTATGTCCTAGTAGTTATCCCATCATAGTTCTCAAAAGGAGGAAGTCGGACTAGGCCCCTCTCTCTCCCTCCTTACCCTCAAGTTCCTCGAAGGGTTCTCGAACGCTAGTAAATTTTTACCTGAGCAAAAAGAGTGTGATATCGTCACCCTTTTCCATGATAAGTAAATCCATAATTGGATTATTGGAATTCGAACACTGAGATATTCAATCTTGGAAGTCCTTTTCTTGAGACAATCTTCCATCCCAACCCTGCCTGATAACCTTCACTCACTTCTAGAAAGATATTAAAGAAACACTCCCCCTTGAATCCGCTCGGCGTCGGTAGCGCTTCTCTGGTACCAAGAAGCTGTGCGGCAGTGTGGCCAGTGAACAATAATACTACGGATATACTACGGTATGAAGTTACATCCTCTAGATACATCTGCCCAAATATCTCTTTAAAAAGATTTTTACTGTAAGCTTGACTTAAAACTCCCTCAGTTCCGAGAGAGAGAGAGAGAGAGAGAGAGAGGGTAGTCCAACATCTGTGAAATCCTTACCATTACTTACTCCTGCCCATTTTTATCCATTCCATCTTCCATATCTTGTTTCCAAGGCCCTTTCCTGAAAACTCGGCTTGCTCCAGGGTTTCCAAGTTTAACTCTCCCCCCCCCCCGAGGGGCAATAAGTAAATAAGCAGTATCCCAAGCAAGAGGAGTGAAGAAAGAAAGAAGCACATATCATACCGTCAGGCCGGGTCAAAGTGTGGAAAAGGAATGAACTCAAGGCAGGGGGCGATGGGATGAGTCCTTCTCATCTGCCCTCGCTCCTCCTCCGCGCACCGCCGCCCCTCTCTCTCCCCGGGCATGTAATAATAATCCTAGGAGGAGGAGCCTCGTGGAGTTTGTATGATACCTACAAGCCTTTGCAAACCTGTTTTTGTATCGTCATGTATGCGAATTTGGTAAAACAAACCAACAGCATTTCTCACCATTTGAGGGGTCCAAATATCATTCCCCCAACCCCCACTAAAAGGCCGAGTGGGTTGGTCCTGATGAGAATCCTTAATCGCCCGATACCTCGGCCATGGTATTTATTATTATATGAACTCGTCTACTATAATATTGCAGTGCACTATAAGCCAATTCATTCACTTTCACTTTTTCACTTGCACGGCCTATCGTACAAATTTCCACGTGGCATTGTATAGCATCATACTGCACACCTCAGTCTCCGGATACGACAGCAAGTTTAGAGAAGTATACTGAATTTGAGGAATATATATATATATAATTATACTTTTTTATATAGAAAATTTTAAACCTTTTTTTTTTTTTTTTTTTTTTCATGATAATGACTCACTCACTCACTCACTCACTCACTCACTCAATCTCCTACCGCCATCGCACGCGTTTCTTTCTTTTTTTTTTTTCTTTCGCAAAATCCGCCCTTTCGAGAAATTCCAATCCTCCAGCCTAGTGTGTGCAAGCACAAAGTTAGGTCGAGTGCAACTCCATGACCTCCTGAGACACCATCATCTGTGCGGAAGATAATAGCTTTTCAAAAACAATTCTATCCATACCCACCACACACAAACCACGACCCCCTACCCCGCCCCGAAACTGCCGCTTCCACCTTCCGCTTAGTTAGTATTCACCTTCACCTTCATCATCATCATCATCATCATCATGAGCATCATCGCAAACACATCTTTATTCACACGCACAAATGCATCTATCGCCAACAGAACTCGTGGGGATACCTAAGGGTGAACAAACGCCCGCAAAAAAAAAAACTAAAAAAAAAAAAAAACTATGATAGCTAGGTATTCCCGAGTTCATGGCGACTCAGTCAAGGCTTTTTACAAATGGACAAATGAACTAGCTTACTCCCTCACATGTGGACCTTAGGAGGATGGAAAAGAGAGGGAGGGGGTGGGAGGAGGAGAGATTTTTTCCACTTCAGTGCTAGTTATGATAGTGTAGCAAGGCACCGAAGTTTATACAGTGCCTGGAGGGGGGTGGAGCAGCGGCTTTTGAGTTTCGCCGAGGGAAGATGTATTCTACCGACTTTTGCCCATTTCAGGCGTTCGTCATCGATGCATCCCGGGTGTTCGGGGCGTGGAAAGGATTCGGAAATTCATATCGCACCCCAGATGGAAGTTATGCACATAACCGGTAATATGCACACCTCCCCGGAGATCTACGGCGTTGTGACAATCGCTCTTACAAATACCTTAGATTTTCGTGAGGGCTATCTGCTGTTGCCGTCATCGTCCTCTCTTCGGCCACCCCTCAGTGACCGTAGCGCCTAGAGTGAAGTTTTGTGACTCCCTGAAACTCACCAGCTTGCAACCCGAGTTAAGCCGCGTGAAATGAAATTATATGCCACCCTACCACTAACCACAACACCCAGCCGCACTCCCCCTTATACCAAGCAGCCGTTTCAACCTTCCACCTTAAGTTATGCCCACCGGAACTACTTGTAAAGAAGCACAAAGGGACTGACAGTTGGCAAACCACACCTAAATTTTGAGTGTAACATATTACCCCGAGATGACTCCAAGAGGGGGAAAAAAAAAAAAGAGAAACCACACAACACACCTAACTTTTTAGCACATCGGTAACTCCAACAGCGCCCGTGTTTGACGTGTACGGTACGGTAAGGAGCAGTACTCGAGGCCGAGATTCGACCCCAAATGCCTTAGGTTGCCCCTCCGGGCAATCGAAGTGGGAATACCCACTTTTCTCTAAGATTTGCGCATTCATGTAGCCCCCGCATCTACTCCCGCAGTAGATAGGTCACGGGTATGATAATTGATTATGCTTCGGAAATCCCGGCTCTGTGGCGCTCGCCAGCCACGGTATCCTGCCTGCCTGTCTACTACTAGTACGGTTCGAGTGACCCCCCATGACCCTCCCACACCCCTAATCTGGCAAGCCCGCCGAGATACTTGTAAAACAAGCTGAAAAACGCATTCGCTGTCTCAAAAAGCAAAGCAGGGACCATGATTTGTGATTTTTCAACCGCATCCCGGATTCCGAATGCATTGCATCGGGGCTATAACGCATTGCAGAAGAGATGAACGTGATGAGGAAACCATGCGCAGCGATGAGCTTGGGACAGGTTGTTCGGGTCGACTAGGAAGCGGCCAAACCGCATATGTGGGATAAGAATTGATTTTCTGTTGCCGGGCCGGGTCTGTTCGAGTGCGGTTGGAGGATAGGCAGATGGTGGTGGTGAGCTTCTGCGGTTTCGTTTCCCTTTTTGATCGGTAAGGGTGAGGCTGGTGTTCGGATAGATACGGGAGATTTTCCAAGCGATAGTGGTGGTGATAGAGCGGGGAAGGGAGAGAGAGATACGAGTAGAAGGGTGCTTTCTTTTTTTCGGGGCGCGGCGAGATCGGAAGCGTCACTTGCAAGGCGAAGAGCAGATTGTGAGTTGTGGGCCGAGCATTTTGCAGCACAATTGGAGGGTTTTTTCTTTTCTTTTCTTTTCTTTTTTGGAAATTAACTTCGAGTTCTCAATTCCCAACACCACAAATAAGCGCACATCGGATACCAAACAAGATGCGAAGCACTTATCATCGGGCAAAGTACAAGGAACGAGTGAGCGCATGCTATGCTGCCGTGGCTATCCCAACAAAATTTAATAGATAAAATGTAAAACGACAACTCCAATAGTAACGAAAACAATAAAGGAAAACACAAAATGGCTGTGATGGCAAGGGAAAACAATCTGGAAAAAAAAAAAAAGATAAAGTGCCTCAAAATCAAAAAGCATTCTAAACCCAGACTAATTGAGAACAACCACATTCCCCCTGCCATCACCCCTCTGAAACCTTAATGTCCTCTCAGACCTCTCCCTCTCTTCCATCTTGACCTTCTCCTTCAGCAGCGTCTCTTCAACTTTACGCTGCTTCTCCTGGGCTTTGGCCCTCGCTTTGAAAGCTTCATGCTCATCCTTCGCCCTTCCAGTGACCTCTGCCCTCTCCTCTAATCTAGTCGCTCTATCTTCTGCTCTGGCAGCCTTCTCTTCAGCTCTCGCTAGCTTCTCCTGCGCGGACCCGGGCAATCCGATGATTCCTGTTGGCCCGAAAGTTGGGGATGTGGTAGTGGTAGTTGTAGTGACGGTCTTGGAAATACGATGCGAAGAGTAATCAGAATTGAGGCGCGCTGTGGCACCAGAAACCGGGGGTGGCTCTGGTGCGTAGGGTGGGGCTTCGTGGATTATAGTCTTCTCTTCGAAGGAGACCGCTTTGCCGGTTGAGTGACGACGACCTGGTATGCATGTTAGAATATAGGGTTAGAAAATTTAGGGCGGGTGATGGTGAAGGTGTGTGATATTAGTCAAGGAAAGGCTAGGAGGGATTACAGTGTACTCACGTCGGATCTCCTCCGTCAGATCCACCAATCTCTCGATTTCGGTCCTGCCGAGTGCTCGCAGGACGACAACGCATCGGTCCGGGTCTTCAGTCCATGGTAGTCCCATCTCCTCAACGGCTTCCTTACTCACAAGCTTCCTTGGGAACCTGGTGCGGCCTCGTCGACCGATTCCACCGTCTGCATTGCCTTCGCGGTCATCATGGATATCGATTGACTTGTAATATCTAGTGTATCCGTGGCTAGCAAGGGCTCCTGCAGGGAGTGGACCAGACATGGAGTCCCGTCGCCGACGATCACGGTTAGATGATGCAGGTACAAGCAGACCGCGATCACCACGGTAGGTGCCGTGGGCTCTGGATTCGGTGTGGTATGCATTCAGTGGTCGAGAGGTTGGCGGAGGAGATGGCACAGGGGGCCGTCTGTGAACAAGGATAGGAGGAGGGCGACCATCCGCTGACATGCGGGAAGCCTCAACAATCCTAACGCCATCACTGATGGACTGTCTTCGTGGGCGGCTATGATGGTGGGGGTGGTGGTGGGTAGAAACAGAAGCGGTCGAGGAAGTCGGGGTCCCGGACCAGGGGGTATTGAGTGGGAGCGAAGAATCGCAGGAAGAGCAGGTGGACTCGGCCGGGGAGGGGGGGTTTGCGAGAACCATGTGGCCACTGCGAGGAGCGGAAGCGGGCATGGCAAGAGTGCCGGTGGATCCCCGGTAGGGGTTAACGGTGTGGACCGCGTAGTTGGACATTTCGGCCGGCTCGGGGGGTTGAACAAGTGAATTGCTCGAGGAGTTCTTAATGTTTGGGTACTTCAGCTTGACGGTTTGATAGAATGAAGGGATGATCAGTAGTCGGTAGCCCTCTAGGTAAAGTAGTAAAGGATTTTTCTGTTAGAGGATGTTTGGGATTGCGGATATTCCAAGCTTCGAGGGGTAGTCTATATATATATATATATATATTGTATAGAGGGTTTCCGTTGTTTGTTGTTGTCGTTGTTGTTGTTGATGGTGTCACTGGCGAGTTGGAGTGTGGAAGGGAGGAGAAGCGGACGGGAATAGTAGTTGGTTTATATGCGTCGCCCTGGCTGACCCTACTGGTAATGGAAATCCTCCCTGCCCATCACGGCAGGATTTCATCTGATACAGGGTCTCATTCGATCCGAGTGCTCCAGTCCGCGGCGCACTTCCCTTCCCCCCATGCCATTGGGACTGCGTCATACCAAAACAGAGGCAAGTGCTCCAGGAGAATGGCTTCCACCACTCCAATTCTTTTCCCGGCTGCCGAGTATTTTGCCCCGCGGATTGCGAGTGGGAGTGCAGTAGATTATGGTGTTGTCCTACCTTACCACAAGTTACCCGAGCACTCGAGGACAAGAGAGACAGGCAGGAATTGGCAAGGTGCGCTATGTCACAGCAACAGGAAGGGGTTAGAGCCTCTACTCGAGTAGACACGAAGGGGTTGTGCGACAGGCACAGCACAAGCAGCCAATTGCGGGATCGGTCCTACTGTGCTCGAGTATCAGTACCGCACCAGTACATTGCAAGCCCCAGAGAGCGTCTATGACACTCCAACTTGCCTCAAAAGAATAAGAAATATGTCAGTCAGAAAAAGGAAACAACTCGTTCGTGCATAGCATTAAAAAAAAATCACTCACCCCAACCCAAACAAAGTTTCACTAACGAGCACTGTATTTCCAGCAGGGGAGCAGGGGGAAGGAAGGGACCCCCAGCTGCATTCAAGGGCGGCAGCAGCCCAGGAACTGTCGAATGCGGATTACTGTACTCGAGTACGAGTACCGGTACTCGTACAGAACTCGTACGGTACTTGAGCAGGTACCGTAGCTTGAGAATATCCATTGGTCCAAGGCTCCCTGTTGGCGTGAAATTGTTGACATCTCGGGTGAGCGAGTGTGAAGGCGATATCCAATACCTTACCCACCCGTGCTGTATCATCCAGCCAACGAGATATCAATCAGACACAATCTCGCATAAAGCACGAAATTGCTGCGCAAAACAAAACAAGGTTTCCACAGCAGCTCCATCGTGTTACTCAGTCGACCGATCAAGGGATTGAACCTCCATTTACCGGTACTCGTACCCTTCCCCTTCCATCATGCCCATTTTCACCCTCCTCCAAAAGATTACTCCTTCCCCCCTGGTCGGATGAGAGCAGGCTGGGCACGAAATCTGGAAATAGAGAAGGTCGGTCACGATTGATGAGTTGTCACTCCGGATTTCAAATAGAGTACCGTGACGAAACTCGCTTAATAGAGACATTCAGCCCCGGGCTCAAGAAACGTTTGTGCGAGTTTTTCCGAGTTGTAAGACTTTGGCGTATGTGTAGACTAACGCCTTCTTTTTGCATGCAAACCTGGAACTCGAAAAACGCTTCTTCGACCCCGGGGCTGAATGCCTCTCTGCTCGCTACTCGAGTACCGGTAGTGATGAGGGATAGACTATCGAACCAAAGCTACTCGTAGACTACGGTACTGTAGACTACCGTAGACTACCGGTACTCGAGTAAAGTTGAAGCCGGGTCGGCGAACAAGGATAATGAAATTTATTGAAGAGGATCCATAAATCCACCATCTTCCCCTCGGAAAGAAATGTGTGGTATTATGACATCATCATTCAGCTACAGTAAACTGCCAGTGACCCTTGCCTCAAAACGCCTCACTCGCCTCCGGTCTGCTAGCCTCGCCCATCGTTCTCTGGTGTACGCCACAAGCTTCGACTGAATCCTCCAAAACTCTCTTTGGGTACCATGCACGGAATTGAAAAAGGGTTTGTTACACAGAGCCGCTGTAGGGAGGGTCCTCCTGACCTCGTGTATAATTCAATTTTTGCTTCAACCCTTTTCCTTCGTTCCCCCGAGAATTCCATGAGGCGTGGTGAAGTTGCGGCGAACTGAAGTGCCATCATCTCCACCAGATCAACCCTCGTTCACCGGAGTTTAACTGTCTTGGTGGTATCCGAGAAGCCTGGGCCCTATTTTTCACGGGAACAGATTTGGGATGTGCGTCTTGAAGCATTGCGTTGATGACAGATGTGGAATGATTGCGACCTCTGGAGAATCTGATAGGCCTTCGCCGACGAGAGACTCCTGCGAGCAGCAGAGGCTAGGATGGCATTCTGCAGAATAGAGGGTGCACCGGTCTTAAGAGCGGACTAGGTACAGTACCGGTACTCGACAGTCCCCTCCGCCATCGTGCTGTCTGGGGCGTAGGGCTTCCCTCTGAACTGTGTGCACGGGTACATGGACATCTGCAATGAATATCGTGACGGACTGCCGCTACGACTCTGGAACCTCCACTTCGCACACACGCCGAGTGGTGGAGGAGACGAGGACGGACAATGGCACAATACCGTGTTCGGTCACTCGGAATTGAGTATTGATGAGGTGTAATATTTCGATGGCAGGCATAACGACGTTGAACTTTGGCATCCTTTTGCCCTAACCAGGGGCTCGCTTCCAGGTATGATACTAAATCTGATACACCCGAGCGCCTATCATAAGTTCGTAGAGAACAGGTTCAGGGCAATTGATACCGTACTTGCGGCCATCGAAATAGCCGATCGAAGACTCCATTCATCGAGCCACAATTCCCAAGGGAGTAGGAGACTACCTGTATGGGTATGAGGTTTTGTGTGAGTACTGGGGAGGTACTGTGCTCAACTTGCACAATTGTTGGTTCTATCAAAAACCCTGTCATACTCTAGAGTAAGGTATATATCATACAGTATGATACTGCACTGTACAGTACAGTACGGTATTCTACAAGTACAAGAACCAGTACAGCTAAAGTGCCCACAAGGGTGAAAACCCCACTGAAGCACCTGCCGCACCGTCTAGAATAATCTCTACCGCAAGGCAACCAAAAAATAGCCTATTCATTATCGTTACCTTCCCATACCGGTACTCCATGTTGAGGTTGTTACAGATTCTGTATTTCGTGCATCGATGCCTGTGTGGGCCTGGTACCGGTAAACACCGAACTGTGATGAACTCTGCGCACGGAAAGCTTTCACAGGTCTTCAGGACTGCCGTCATCTAATAAACTCAGCAAGCAGCAGCAGCTGCCATCATGCAGATGCCTGAAATCCCGATATAGAGATGTAGCCCTGTATGCAATCCCCGATGAAAATTAACCATCTCACTCACTCACTCACTCCTGCATGAGAAAAGTAGAGACCAAGGCTGGAGGGAAAAGAGGATTCAGGGAAGGGAGGGAGAGATGAGCTTCCTGCCACCCCCGCCTCACCCCCGCCGGGTCAATTCACCACGTCAACGTCCCTGCTTCCGTCCGTCCGCCATCGCCACCCTTCTTCCTCTGGCTTGTTTGTTTGACCAATGATTTCTTCCCTCAACCCCCTTTCTTACTCACCCACTTACTCAACTCAACGGTGCTTCTGCCGACTTTGCTCAATGAGTAGACTAACGATGGATCTGGCCAGCGCACCAACCGTTCGCGTGATCTGGAGAAGAGGTAGGACCGGATGGCCAATAGAAACTTTTGGGGGCTCCCGAGCACCCCTAACTCTAGGAATATTCGCTATCTGCCTTGTCGTCATTTTGGAACGGGTTAGTTGACTTTATTCTGGCATGATTCCCCTCACGTTCCCACGCACTTGGCACCAAGAGCCTCATCTGGACCTTGTCACCATCAGATGGAAAAAAGAAGAGGGACCATCTGCTCCTCAACAATGAACAACTCATCAGATCGACACCTTTGCCCGTGCGGCCTCGTGGGGTTTTAGATTATTCCGAAGGTTTCGATCATTTATATTAACCTAATAACGTCACATCAAGCAAACCAAAAAAAAAAGACCGGACTACTGTAACAAATCCATCCACATCCTCAAAAACGGGCTCTTGGGTGCTCATCAAGGGTGTGTTTTCCCCGCTGTTATGGGTGCAGTGCAGCGAAGTGCCTATCTTGGACAAGGATCCACTAAGTGGGCAATTCACTACTTTTCTTCGAATTTTCTCGACGCTCAATTTTTTGGGCTCAGTAGAAAGAGCTCGCTGAATACCCAGCCGTGTATTGCGGGTTGTGTTCTCGATTAATGGCCCTAGTGCTAGGGTTAATCTGAGGAAGCCTCATCGTGGAACGAAGGAATATCCCTGCCTTTGGAGGATTGATATCCCTTTTCACTACGCTGCGGAGCAAATGTGGCAATTGGACTGCTCGCTTAACATGCCCGGAGGGGGGTGAGTGTGGGCGATGAGGGGCAGGTGCTGCATACAAAATTCAGGAATTTGTATGGCACACTCCCCCCCTGGCGCATTAGAAACTCGCTGTAGCGGATTCAGTTCAACCAGACAATCGTACGAGTACGGTACACTTTTTGAAAATTTCTGCACCTGGTCAGTATTAAGTAAATACCACTTCACTTGTGACCTCCGAAGCCTTGATATCGTCGTGCCCCCCAAATGTCGGCTGCTTGGGAATAGGAAACATCATGTTGCGCGACAGAGCTGCTGCGTTCTACCTTGAAACGGACGATCTGCGTCCTTGCTCTTTACACCCTCTTTAGGGGATGGTGCTGTATGTTATTGGATGAGTACCGGGTGCTGCTGCACCCTCCTAAAAGTGGTTGAACAGCTGGCTCTGAGAGTACCAATTTTGTCTGATTTGGGTTGGATCATTTCTACTAGACTGCTGTGGTAGTGTTGCCTTGAAATTGTTTGAATCGTGATGCTGTGTGGTAGTGGTGGCGCGAATATTATCGCGCTTTCAATATGGTGGTTACTGGAGGCGGTGACTGTGGGAATAAGTACTTGTTGTTAGCAAAAGCTCGGTACTTGAATATCAAACTTTGGATTTCAAGTCCGACTGATTGACAATATGCATTTTGGATATCCACCTAGCTCATGAAACTACCCTTCAATCGCAAGATAACTACTATTATTACCGCCGGACGAGTGCTCGGTGCTGTTTGCCGGTGCTAACCACTCCCCCGGCCCCCGACGTATTTCCAGCGGTATAGAATCCGGCTCAGACGGACATACCATACTTGCATTATCTGAGGCAGCAGGCACAGTACCCAGTGGCTAGCAAATCAGCACGACCACCTAGTTTTTGACACTGCTCTTCTCACAGGCGCTGGCCTGGCTCCTTGATCCAACCCCTCTTTTAATCCCGCTGCTGGGTGCTTCCCTCAGACTCTTCTTGCCTCGTCTGTGTGCTGCACCACCACCCCATAGCACTTATGCTCGTTGGATATCGAGCCGGTACCGAGGATTACTCGAGTACCGTAAATCTCCAATGTGGAAATAAACAATTTCAGCCGGCCTGTTATGGCATGTCCTCGAGAAAACTACCATTCCAGTGCCTCAGAATGAGTGGTGTCTTAACCGTGGCGGTATGGCTTGTCTTCACCACCAAGTGATATCGTCAACCTATCCATTGATAATGCTCTCCCCACTTTAACATAGCATAACATAGCAACTGCACCATCTTGCCGAACATTCCTCCAGCCTAGAGCACACACCTTCCTTCCTCTCCTTAAAACGTCACATTAGAATAACTCATATGCGGGGGCATGGATTGGGCCAGCTCAAAAAGCCCCCTCTATCAATTCACATCACTATCCCAACCACACCAAACATGGTTTATATCCACCACTACCACCACCGCCTCCTCCTCCTCTCACATTTATTGGCCCACGACCCACTCACCCGGCTCCCAATCATATAAAACCAACCACCAGTGGAGGGGGATACGATACGTGGCCGCTATGCCTCTATGGATCGGAAGTGAGGTGTGTTATCACGAACTAAATTCCTCCCTAACCACCTATTATTATTTTTTCTTCTCCTGCCCACATTGGCTTGGGAACGATAACGATACGATATGTTGGAGTGCAGTCTCTTGTGATACCTAATTTATTTTTTTGCGGGTGCGCTCGATTCGCGGGCGCGGTGGTCCTTGGAAGATCAATCTGCTCCGAATGAGCAATCCAAATGAGTGGTTGCAGAGGTGGCACTGATATTTTTTTGTCTCCTTTCTTTCCTTTCCTTTCCTCGTTTGTTTGTTTACTATTTTCCCTTTTTGTAGAGGAGAAGATGCTCGAAGGTATTTCCATCTTGACCAACTGTAGTTTGCCCAGTTGAGTGTTCGATTGGCAGTGAAAGTCATGTCCAAGTACCGGCACAGTATCACACCCCAGGAGGATTCTTGAGAGGGTTCATAGGCGGTCACTCGTGAATATGCGAGGGAGTGCAGAAGGTTAGTAAGCACACATAGAGTAGTGCCGTCATGGGGGGGAGGGGTTCACGCGATTAACCGTGGGCGATATCAAAATCCAAGAAAATAGAGTGAACTCTCGCTAACTTTGTAATTCATTCAGCACAAATTTTGATGCCTAAATCAGAACTGACACCGCAAAAATATATATCTCGAACCCCTCGCGGCCGGTATCATCCCCGCCAAGAGGGCGATGAAAAAAACACCCCCCAACAGGCCCATCCTCAATGGTGTCTTAGTCTAGTCCGTGCGGAAGATTAATAGGGCCATATGATAAACCAAACACGCTGAGACACTGGGATAAATTTCCGAGTTCCTTCCCCTCGGAAGGTGTTTACCAGTTATATCAGGTATTATATATCCTGCTCGTAGTCCTGGTGTCTTGTCCGGTGGGGGGAGGGTAACTTTTCTGGGTATGATATCTTGCATTCAAATAACTTATATTTTTTATCAGATTCCGGAAGAGAAAAAAAATAGCCCCACAAAACATAAACAAGATTGGTAAAAATAAAAAAAATAAAAATCAGAACCTGTAAAGAGTAAAGCTTAATTTAACTACATTGCATAATATTATATATCCCACCTAAATTTGCTCTTTCTTGATTACAATTCAACCTTTGTCAGCCATACCATACTATGATACCTTATCCTTTAGGTCCGCAAGATTGATCATTACCCCCCCCCCCCCTTTTCATCCAATGATTGAAACTCGAATTTCATGTTCACACTTGACATCTACAAATGTTTTTTTGTTTTTTTTAAACTTCGCTAGCTATATAGCTGATCTCGATTTCCCTGCATCTGCAATCCAAAAGCCAATAAAGTGCAATTGAGCCCCAGTGCTGGAGCATTTGTATCTATCATAAATTAGTAGGGATTTATCGGCCGATATGTTATATGCACCCTAGCTGGATCCTAGATTCGCGAATTTTCTCATTGTATAAATTTACTGCACATGCGTACAGTACTTATCCTCCCCCCTGAGTGTAATCATTATTTCAGATTGGTAGTCATTTCTGCCGAGTTCCCATCATCTGCAAATTTTTACCGGTAACAACTAAGTTGCAGGTTATTCCATATTTTCTGGCAAGATGCGGGAAGGAATTGAGGGTTGACCACTCAGTATAGCCTCGCACTGACCTCCCTGATCCAGTCTCACTGGGAGGACTGGCCACATTGTTGCTTTGGATTTTTCTTCGAGCAAGCAAGCAAGCTCGGTGGGGGGGGGGGGGTTGATTGAGGAATCGTGTTGTCCACGGATATAATACAAATAATGTGTTGCTCAGACTGGTCTCAGTATGGTAGCTTGATAAGATTCGAACACTACATCCCGTATTCATCTGCCATGGGTGGTGCTGGAGTGATAAATGCCAGTGTCATTGAGTGCCCGCAGCGGACGAGACAAACGCGCCGTGGATGAAAGGGTGATCTGTTCGTATAAGAGAGTAAGAAAATCAAGGTTGCTTTCAGGGTCCACTCTAGGTAACATATCCGGAAAGGACAGGACTAATTATAGTAAAGATAACAAACTCCAAAATCACCTGCTCCCTACAGGACTCTTTGCTCCCCTATAACGAAAGAAAGATAACACCGAGAATTCAGCTCTCCAGATTTTTCCAGAAATAACCCTATTTCCTCCGGTACCTTCCACGGTCAACTCCATAGCCCTCATGCGGCCCTCTCCCACAGGTTGTGTTTCAAGTGCCATCCAGCATCAACAGTAAGGTCTATTGACAGAACTGCGCGCCAGCGAATTAGCTGGGTTAGTCTTCGGTGCTGGAACGCCCATAGACAATCAGAGTCTTTGTTCAACCTCCCTCCTCGTGGCGTTAGGTTTGTAATTCTTGGGTGTGCCTGGAGGGTAGGATGCACAGATTGGGCTGCCCCCGAATTGGGCTACGCTCTATTGATCCATCCCCTAGCCAGAGGCTTGTCAGGACCCCGAGCACCCCAAAGCTTGGGGACATATCCCGGGTGGGTGTTTAGAATTCTTCGGTGATAAGGCGGTGTGATAGGTTGGATGTAGAGGGGTTGGAGAGGACAGAAAGGGTGAAGGGGAAGTGTTTGGTTTGGGTAGAGGGAGGTTTTAGGTTGGTTGGTTGGGGGCATGGATGAGGGCTTGAGGAGGGTATTTAAATGGAGTTCTGGGTGCTGCTGATTGTGAAAATACGATTGAGCTATACTCCATTTATTAGCTTTTCCTTGTATATTATGTAATATTTTATTTTTGAGATAGAATGGGCACATCCTTTATTTAACGACATTAGGGCGTTTGTCTATATATGTAGTGGAGATTCCCTTTGACCTTGGATATCTAGCGGATGCTTGAAATACATACTCTAAGTGGTTGATACTGCCTTCTCCAACATCACACGTCTCTTGACTTAGTGGATAGAAAGACATTTTGCCACCAATGTGGTTTGGTTTGGTAGGTTTCGCGGACAAAGTTCGTCAGTTACGGTTGCTCATGTGTTTATAGTTTGCGGGTGGGCTGGTGGTGAGAATAAATTTACAAGGCTTTTGTTCCCAGATTTTTTTTCCCCCGCTAAGAAACTGTTAATAATTATTGAAGACTCCCAACCGGCCCACGATGCTCCTCGCCTCAGAGGGCTCCGGCCTCGTTGTCCCTGGGGATCCTCGTCTCGTCTCGGGCACTCCACGACGGGCGAGGGGAAAGGAGAATAAGTTACTATATGCTTCGAGAAACAGTACCACCTTTGTAATACCAATAAGTAAAGAAGACTGCATCCTCTCCCAGCTTATCCAGCATCCGTACAAGAAGTAGCCTTACCCCAACTCCACAATCTCAGGATATCCTAACGTGCGAATCGTGGTAGATTAGTGTTTTGTCATAATATTACCGCTCTTGTACTTCTGTAAAATGCGTTGTGGGAGCGCATGGCGCTGTGGCGGTGGCCGAAGGGGGGGGCTTTCTTGCTTCATTGAATTCATTAGCTAAAACTTACTCTGGAACTTTGTGCTCAGTTTCACCTGTTCATAAATAGTCACTCATCTCCCCCTTCCTTCCCAATGGGCGGAAACATGCGGTGCATCGTAGCAGACGGCAAGAAGGAGGGAAACCTTCCATTTACGAACTGGACACGGAAGAGATGATGAACGATAGACCTCCCCGGAGAACACCTCGGTTTCCGGAACAAAAACAGGTGCTGGATAACGTTCACATGTACTAGCCAGGTCTTCGGCCGGTAAGGGGGCAAAGGCCTGAATAATCTTGGGGGTAAAGCTGATAAATGCCGTAGGGGCAATATGGAGGAATAGAATGACACTTGGCCGTTATGGAGTAATTGTAGGAAAGGTATGGTGGAAAACCTCGTCCTCTCCTTGTCCTCACGTTCTCATCCTAAACCAAAGTAAGGGTAAAGACAGGAGCATATATAAAGCATAACGGAGCCATCCCGACCCTTCCCTGGATCGCTACAAATATACATTTTCTTCCGTGAATGTCCCCAGCCCCCTGCATACTCCTATGATGACAAAAGAAAGATGTCTGCAGAAGCTTCTCCGTAAACGACAGCTACTCCAGAGCAAAAGAAACAGACTTTAGCATTCCTGCAACCTCCACGATTTTTCAACCACAACTCACTATCTTCCTCCACCAACTCTAACAAATAAAGTGTTTGGAACACTACGAAGAAACACACGCCGGGGCCATTGGCCATGGCGGCCCAGGCCTCAATTCCGTCCACTCCCTGATACCAATTATATTTAGCCAGGGAATGAGTCCTCGGGGACGGTGCTGCCTTGCCAGATGGACTCGCTCCCTCTCGCTTGTGCCGAGCGAGGCTAGTAGAAGTGGTTAACTAAGGCAGAGAAATGTGGGAACCCCGAGATATGCTGGAGCTGGATAAGGATGTGGCCTGTAAGTAGTAGCGGCCGTTTTGTGGCCCGTGATCGCCGTGCCGTGATTGAGGATCTTATGTTCTAGGGGCTCCGGAAGTCTTTTTTTTTTCTGTTGGTCATTGTATGTTAGAGTTGCCAAAAGAAAGCTAATGTTTTGTGGTTAGTCGTGAAAAGTTCTGGAGAGTGGGGAGTTGTTCTGGAGCCATCGTGATTGAAAGAGAAGGTTCTCGTGACATGCCTTTTCTGTTATCGCGGGAGTATGAAGAGGAATGGGGACATGCGTGGAGGCATAGAGATATGTGTGGTGATTGGTAGAAGGATCAAGATGCTTTCATTATGTCTTATACATACTTCTGTGTTTAGTGTTAGTTAGGATAACGCGAGATAGTGAAGCCCGTAACTTTACCCTACCTGTTCCTCCTGTCCTCTTTCCGAACAAGTGCAAAGAGAATCTGCCCACCTTACCGCTGCACTATTGCTAATTCCCCTGGGAGTGTAGGGTGGGGGGATACTCTGGAGGAAGTCGAATGAGGTGGGTGAGGGGGTGCGATCTCTTGCGGTTTGAACTACAAGAAAGATGTTTGGATTCCCTATTCTCCGGATTCGCGGGCTAAAGTCCGTGTGAACCTTACTAATTCCTGAAATCTTTATGGCTTGAGCGAATGAACGAGATTAACAATGAGTGTGAGGAGGGGCTCTCACGCTTAAGAACCAAACCAGAACTAGGAAATGGTTTGAGCGGCTTTGCCAATGTACTACTCGTGTAGATGGTAATTCCTGTGGTGTTATTTCGAGGATTTTTCCTGATGAAAAGAGTTATTCAAACCGAGTATTCAGTTTCTCTGGTGGAAACTCCGTCGCCCCAAATCAACTACAATAACTGCACCTGGGACTGCTAAGGGGAGGTTAGTGAAGTCATTATGATAGCTTTTACAGGAGTGTTGGAAGGGGCTTTCAGTGGTGTTGATTGAATGTTGTACCTGTATCAGAGCGCTATCCATCATACGTCTTGCGGGTTGCCCAGGGCTTATGCCGGAAGGTCCTCGAAAGCGATACTTCCGTGAATTTGGAAGGGTACAATTGAGAGTATAGGGGCTGCGGAGGGGATAGTAGACGATACTGGAGCATGATAGTGTTATAGCTGCAAGATAGAATACTGGAAAAAGGCATTTTTCACTATAAGATTGGATGTTGGGTGATCATTTCTTTTGCTATCCCAGCCCAAGTCGAGTTGAAGTGGTCATGCTTGTATCCGCTAAGGTCGATTACAGCAGAAAATGTTCGCCGGAATGTTATGAAAGGAAAAAACACTGGAAAAAGGGAGGAAAAAGGAAGATGGAAAGGTGGAAGCTCGTGAAAATCAACAGTACCCTCACCGCATTAAGACTCTAGATAGCCCCCCTCGTTTCGAGTAACCTTTATACTGCACTTCAATATCATTTATTATCCTTGCTCGCCGACCCAGTATCAACACGAGCGTTTACTGCCCCTTTGCTGGGCTCCATGGGCCCGGGAACTCCCCTATCCCAAGCTTGTAGGCAGTGTGATCGCTTGAGCATCCCTTCCGCAGTGGAACCATGAGCTCGGGGTAAGCCTCCGCTTGTCTACATGCCCTCCTCACTATGTAAGCTGATAATCACCTTTTTCCTCCAGTGTTAGGTTGCTGGACGTCGCTATTGTGAGCGCAGAAGAAGCTGGCAACGCTACGCTACAAAAAGGACATTTGGCTCAATGTCCATATCGCCAGCATGTTCATGAAATAAATGATATCCACCTGACTCCTATTTTATCCTATCCCTTAATCTGTGTGTAGATTTCGCAGCTTTTAACGCGGTCAATGGCCTGGGCTAACCTCACATTTTTATCAAAGGCAATAATATTATGGTCAAGGAGTTCTTGCTGTGACCTGATCCCTGGAAAACATCGACACGGTTGCCACACTTGAGCTACCCCCAGGCTCGGAATACCCTAGGGAACTAAAAAGCGAAAAATACAGACGAGGAGATAGGACCCCTTCTATCCAATCGCCAGAAGATTTCCCGCCAGCAAGTGTGGGGGTGGGTGATAGAGTGTGTTTTCGTTCATATCAACAGGCGGGTTTTAAGTGGTCGGCCTACAGACCCGGATACCAGAGGACAGTCAGGAGAAATACCCAATGATGGGAATTTTGTAGCATCCGAGGAGGGCTAGGTATGGGAGGGCGCCACTGGGGGAAAGCAAGCCGGTTCATGATATTCTTACCCGCAATGCTGGGGGACAATTGTGTATTTGAAAATCTAAACTGAGTTTTTTTTCCTACTCTGTACGCTGTGTGTAAACCCTCCCCTCCGCTATCGCCCCCATCGAGATCTATAAGATTTTTTTCCACACTGATCCGACAAGTGCGTCTGGTAAGTTTATGGTAAGTGATTGTATTCTATTGTATGGTATACTATGGAAATCTGCTATTCGAACCCTATTTCAACTATAAGCTACATACCAGAACATATCAAGCTGATCTCAGATCAGTGATGGATAGGCTAGGCTAAACTTTTAAAGTTCTACTCTCCTCCCTCTCTACCAGACACCTTGTAGGTCAATTATTAGTTAAACCTACAAAGTTGGTTTTTTTCCCGCCGGCGATCTATGAGTAATCCTAGCGATATCAACTCCCGTCAGTCATACCCGCCTGAGTGTGGCCCGCCCATAGGCCTGCAAACCGGGTAGTCTGCGCGGTCTGGTGTGGGTTCGGGGGAGCCTAGGTTACGTCGGTCAAGTTTCCGGCCGGCAAATCCCGGAGACCCCAAGAAATCTGAAGATATGATATCTACACACTACTCCTGGGGTTTTTGTTTTTTTATCACGCGACGAAAATGACAGGTTTTCGCTAACAATAACCTCCCCCAGCAAGGGACGAAGCAAAGTGCAATGAATAGGAGTAGGACCGCAGCAACCCCAGCAGAAACTGACAAGCGCCATTCGAAACAAGAGAGAAAAGAACGGGGCCTGGTACCCGGACCATGCACCAACGCGCCACTCGGGCCCGGCCCGGCCCGGGGCCCGGAAACTCATGTTCTCCAAGTCAGGCCTGGCATGCAAAAACCCGACGAACCGGCTACTTGGGATCACCGAACAATCCACTATTCTTTCTAGTGATCCAGGCCATACTCAGACGCGAACTGCCCACAACCCATTGGCGCTACAAAATCTATGGTATACAAATTGTGAGCACTTTACTAGGTCTCGGGGGGGGGGGGTTGGGTATGGCCTGGCTTAGGGGCTGATAATTCAAGAATACTAGAATACTAGATTTTTTGTCGGGACAGAGACCACCCTTTACTCCAGTGATTAGCAACCCCTGGCAAGGCGGTGCACAGATATTTAGATCTAAATCACTAAAGAGAATGTCTCCATGTAAAAGAATAAGGTTAAAAAGGAACCGCCAAACACAATGGCTAGCTCTATGTTGTTTCAAAACATGCTATCCGATCTTAATCGGTGGTAACACAGGTCAGCAAATCCCGAACGGCTTAGACCAATCCCCGAGTCAGTAGCCCCTGGGCTGAGGCCTGATCCCCTCATGCGGCTACAGGCCCAAGCGAAGATTACAATACTCTGTCTCCGAAACCGAGTACGATAAGAGAGATGTCCGGACCAGTGAAGCATCACTTGCAATCACTCGATCACCTCCCAACCCGACCCTCTGTAGCCGCTCTCGCTTTGTGGCGGTCAATGTTAGTCACACTATCTATCCACACCGCTCGGTGCATCATTTTTTGTTCACTCGACTCTTCTACCGGTAGCTCTTACCATGTCACATATCAACAAATGATTGGGGCGTTGACACCTTGCAGGAACCGTCCTCGAGCCATCCTCTGATGTTGTGCTAATTACAAAATACAGGGAAGCCTTGGAGTACCACATCTTGGAGTAAGTGCAGGGATCCTGGTTCTGCACAAAGTCTTTATGCAAATCAATTTCTGGAGGCACAGGAGCAAAAAAAAGAAAGAAACCCCGTCCTCCCACTCACACGTTTTTTCTTCTTCGCTTTTCAAGATTTTTCCCATCTTTGCTTATCCGTGCATCGTGTATCTTCCAGCTTCCAAGATTCCAAATTTTCAGGGAATCTTTATTTGGCGGTAAGGAGATAGAATATTGTACTAAAGTTTGCTCTATATATGCCCTTATCAGTTAAAGCTGTTCTTTGCACAAACTAACCACTTCCCGCTCAGGGAAAAGTATCCCCCCCCCGAAATCATTTTCTTCACGCCTACAACATCGAATACGGTTACTAAAAGTGTCTGTTGCTGCGTTCACTGACGGGAGTCCAGATCAGGAATGCACAAACGATAGTGCACCACCTCAGTGCAAAACCAGAGTCGCTCGCATTCGCATCCAGCTCGGCACCCCTTTACTCCTTTACGCGGTCACCTTATGTCACTCGTGCTTTTGAATGTTCAATATGATACAGCGGATCCAGCTTTCGTAATCCGAAACACAGCTATTCGGCATGCCTAAAATCCCCACCGTCCACATATGACGGCTCCGGTGGCCGGGCAGTCCTTCGGGGCCGGCGCCGAGATTTCCTCCTTCAAGGTAACATCCCGAGAATGGTCCCGTAAATGTACCGCGTTGCCCTGCCCCTTGATAACCAGCAAATACCGCCCGCAAAGAATCGATTTTCCTGTGTCCAGTTCTCCGGGATGAGTGCTATGGGTAGCAGCTCATGGATCTCCCTTCGGGTGGAACGACCGAATATCTAGCCTTTCACCTTTCCGTGAGTGCCAATAGGGTATCCACCCCGGTGGAACAAAAAAGAACTGCGGAAATTTTTATCGTTTTTTTTTGTTATTCCGCTCACGTGGTATTTTTTTTTCTTTTTCTACACTTTGTTCCGGTTTCTCCACACTACTCGTAAAGATGGTGGTGGGAATTATACCTTTTTCCCATTTAGTGCATCTCTCCCGCAGTATCTCTCAAATAATAGCCCGGTGCCCCCCCCCATTCTCCCCCTCCTCAGCTTCCCACGGCGACCACTTAGAAAGATGATATGAGCAAATCCTTTCTTTGCTGTTTGGTAATGGGCACAGCGCTTTTGGCCATTGGCGCCTGGTCGCACTAGTGTCATTTCTTGATTTCAGCCAACAATAAATCGGAGAATTTTCACTTTTAGGCCCACTTCCCTGCATACCCTATTGGTGTTTGTATAGTCCGCAGACCCTTAGACCTCCTAGGCATGATTACTGAGCCCTGAAGGGCTCGATTCCCATGACATTTCAATGGAAATGTATCTGACATACCCTATCTTTGATGATTGACTCTTTTTTTTAACCCTCCTGCCGAGAGGGGCTTTCCGTCAACCGAAAGATTAGTAAATATTCCCGTTAATTGGGTTGCATGTTCCAACAGGTACATTGTGGGAAAAGACTATCTGTAGCGATATAGAAAATCATAGGATATCACTCGCCCGAGTGCGCCAGCCAACCTGTAAGCTCGAGGAGATAATGACTACAACTGTATGAAACCCACTGAGTGCTGGGGAATTACTGGTGGGAGGGTACTTCTCTCCCATGATCCATCTTGATCCGTTCCGCATGCCTCAATAGCTTATCTTGGTCGCAGACCGAAATCCTAATCGATTAACCGCCAGGAGTGAAGGTGCCACCCCACAGTTTCTCACTGGGTCGCTTGGATGAACCCATTTTCCATTAATCCGTGAAACCGTTCGTTGAGGTTGTGTGCCACCGAGGGGGGGGGGAAGCACGCAGAAGAGGTTCGAAAGAAAAGTAAAAACGACCTTAACGTGATAACAAACTAATCTACCAAGCTTTAAAAAATGAGCTTCATGCAACGTACAGTCCTGTCAGACTCTCGTCTAATTAAAAAGGGGGGAGGGGGGATCCTTCGTTTCAGGTCAGCGCTCACAAACCCGCCAACCAACCCCTCCACGTCACACACGATTGCACTCCTCGATTCTAGGAGGGAAGGTTGCAGGTTGACATATGTAATGATTTTGATGTCTCCTGCAGCTTTGTATTTGATATCGCAAAAACTCAATTGTTACGACAAGCAATCTCAGAGTGCCCGAATTGCACCGGTGGATCACCAACTGGAGTTCTTCATTTAGAGTCACTCGAGACCAAGGCAGCCGTCTATCGATGGCGAATCGGAAATCCCGCGCCTGGCCCTGAGATATTTGTTGACACTTCACCTGCATCAGAAGTTTTCAAAACTTCCAATATTTTCCTAGTCCCGATCAGTATTTCGTGTCATGGAAGCAACTGATCAGATTAATCATACACTCTACGAGTAACTGCACCAGTAAATAACCAAAGATTCACATTCAGGGCCTCATAAATGTGGACACTAAGATGTCCATGCAAGCCAGGACATCAGTCATAGAGCCCCAAATATAATCCCGCCTTTCAAGCAGGGTTCATGGAAGTTGAGGGGTAAAGTATATGATAGGTTGGTGGGGGTAGGAGAGGGGGGTGTGTAGCCGGCTTCCAGACACGTTGCTCAGCTACAGGCCATTACCCCATGTAAAAGTTCCCCCCTGGTCTTGCACCGATGTAGACACCCCTCTAGTTAATCGCTGGTACTCCTTGGGGATATCAGATATAGCAAACCGAAATTCGAGCTATCGATCTCATTAGACTGGGATAACAGACAACATTCAATGAAGCGTAGCCGAAACTCGCGGTTCTCCTAGAATACTACCCCCCGACGATTCGTTGTCCTAGGAAATCCACTCGAGCGACCATCAATCATCAATCGACCAAGGTGTTTTTAAAATTAAAATGGCAAATTCGTCGTGCTACCAGATGAGTCCAGTTGAACCGAAAATCCAACCACCCGAGCTCAACGGAATCTTCTGTAACGAGACTAGACAGACTCTCTGCAGGCTCTTGACGAGGATGGGATTATGTGTGATCCGAGAGGTGACACTTCACGATCATGCGGGTCACTGCTGTGACCAAAAGCCAAAAAGCAAGTATCATAAAAATAAAAACAAAAAGGGTGTACATGGAGAGAAGTAATGGTCGCCCTACTGGTGATCCCCCTATTCTCCGGGTCTCTGCCAGCCGTCGACTAAGTCGATCCAGCAGTTTGATCAACCTCCAGTTACCCTCCCCCCCGCCACAATATTTCGGTGAGCAACCACCGATGATGTTCGACCGCTTACCTTAGAAATCATTACACACCCTTACGCGTCCGTTGTGCACTTTCACTCCCAGTGTGGTCAGATACAATCTATTATCCATTGTGGTAGCACGTCAAAGTAGGTAGAAAAAACTGGGAGAAACATCCCGAGGTGCCCCGCCAGCCCGGGACTCTCCGGCCGTATCAATGCTTTCCTCCTGAGCCCCCACGGCCATTTGATGCAGGCAAGACAGGGGGCTCGAGTGTCGAGTGACTTCCCATGAAGAAGATTCGGGATAAACTCCCAGAGCGACCGACGTCGGAGCTAGGATAAGAGACCCGGGATAGGTGATTTAAATTCACTCACCCAGGTTGGAGGTGCGGGTTCGGCTGGCCCCAAAATATACAGGAGTGGTTAATGCTGCTGTTCTGTTATCGTATTGCACTCTATCAGCCGATTCAAACCCGCAATGCGATGCCTCTAAGATATCCGGGGCCCATTTCAGGAAGCTAGACTACGGCATGAAACTGTCTTATCGTGCAGGGGGGTAACGGGTCCTATACACCTCGGTAGCTCCCGCACGGCCAGGATCTGCGAACCACTAGCAGGGGCAGTGCTTTATGTTGAGGAAAAGCAAGTAACAGTGCGAAGGAGAAACCATATCTTTTTTTTTTTTTTTTTCCCAAGAAATACCGGGAAATACTATGCTGCCGTACTTGTGCTCACACACACGTAATAGGAATATCTCGCTCCTTTATAATTATTCTTGTTTTTCCCCGTTCGTAAAATCTGGTTGGTTTGGAAATCGGTTTGCCGTTCACGCAACCATCGCCAACCAGCCAAGTTCGCGATGACTGACAGCCCAGTTTACTCAATTGCCTCAAATTATGTATGCTCCTGCGGGGGCTAAAGGTCGCCAGCTAAGTGCTTGATGTCTCATGGAAGGTGGAAATTGACTTGCTCGTCCTGCGTGTCATAGCCGAACAATAATAAACCGGTACCGGTTCACACGGAAGGACTTGCAACCAGTGCTGTGCTCTCACTCGGTTTATTAGTCAGCGCTGTGTCTTTACGGTAGACCAACGGTGATATCATAGCACCATCACCCCCCCCCTGCCCTTTTTCCCACCTTAGCCCCCCCCGTAGACATAGGCGAATTCCATCTCCGGTGGATTTTGGCTCTCTTTAATTCTGTACTTGGCGTTTCTCGTTCAGACCAGGATGCGTAAAGCTAGAAAAAAGGTGTCTCTTGTATAATAGTAATTATGATAGTCTTTCCCTCTGTTGACTAAATCGCCCAGCTAGTATCGAACTTAGACTAGTATGCTAATTTCTTCATGGATCCCCTAATTGAACTAAGTACGTGTAAAACCAGAGGTACGCCTTATTCCTGTACCGGCCTAAGGCTTACCGTGCCGAAAGGGGGTGGAATATTCCATGGTTATAATATCCCCTCCCTAGACGCTTGTGGCAACCCACTTAAGGTTTTAAAATCCCAAAGGCAAACCATTTACAGCGAACGGTGTCTGCCTGGCCTCGGATTTTCGCAATAGCATGTACTCGAGTAGGGTACTCGAGTACAAGGAGTATGTGAGCACAGACATCTACCGTTTGGGCGGAAATTAATTTCCAGGGGAGCTCGGTACACAAGGCTAGGCTACATAGCGAACACGGTTCTGGGTGGGGAAAAGGCACCCGAGTAGGAATTTGACATCAATCTAAGCTGTGAGCACGCACCCGGCCCGTTCCCCCGGCCGCCAAAGGAGGACTGGAACAAAGGCTTTATTCTAACGTCTGCCCCTCGCAATCTTAACAACCAATTGGGGGAAAGGCTTCGTCGCACGGAAAACGGTGCTAGCTTGGTGTGGTATCCTGTGGAGGAAAAAAGGGTTTACAATGCTGGAAATGGTGGGCCGGTAAGCCGCAGGTGCACAAAGTTTCGTTCGAGAGTTTCTGGAGCTTCTAGTCTCTACTTTCGACACATCTGCGGGTTATGGGAAAAATTATACAAAATGATCATACATGCTAGGATCACTATTCCCTCGAGACTGAGTCCTTATGAAGTTAATTGAGGCCTACTTTTAATAGTGGGGCACTCGGAAAGTAGCTTGACGCAGCGGGGGTTGGGTTAATACTCAGGGATTCGGCTGCGGTGCGCACTGCGCACTGAAAAGAGTAATCTATAAAGTAGAATGGATGAACGAGATCGACACACGTGCCATGATTCTGCTTATTATTGTGGGCACTCTCGAATTGAAAACACTAGAACTACATGCAATTGTGGGGGTCATGAGAAAGAGATCGAGCAGACCAGTTATTCAGGTGGAATTGACTGAATCATTTCAAGGTCTCATTTGTCTTGCAAGATCTTACCCACTGGAAGACTGGTTTTTTTTTTTTTTTTTTTTTTCCCTTGGAAAAGTTACATGGCTTCATGTAAGTGGCCGGCAAGAAGAGCCATTATGGGTCTAGAGGGGTGCGGGGGACTCCTGATTCTATTTGTGAATTTGTGAGGTCACGGATTCAAGGTCACCAAGGAGAGAATGCCCTGAAAGGAAGAGGGGGGGGGGTTGATAGTCAATCTTAGTCTCCTGGGACTCTGCAGTGTTCGCCCGACGATATCCTTCGAAGCTCCTGACGCAGGGGTGAGTGGGGTTGATTACGAGGAATAAAGTGGGGCCAAATTGTCTTTCACCTCTTGCATGCATCTACGAGTATTACAAGGAGGAATGCCAGCTGACATGCGATGAAATTTATTGTTCCTGTTTTCTTCACCTCCAGCGGTCCCAGCGGGTGGAGTTCTCCAAGTGGACCTTGCGTCAGGTCCGTTCATTGGTGGCCAAGGCGGTCATCAGTGGGAAAAAAAAAAATCACAATCTGGATTGCCCAATTTCCCTTCCCAGACTACAAGTCTTTGGAGGGGAAATCTGGCATATATTTTTTTCCACTTTTTTCCTTCCCCTACGGCTGGCAATCTTTAGTATCCCAATGAGCAATCATTTCATGGTCACCCGAGCTAAGCAGAAGTCCAATCCTTCTTCACCTTTATCCGTCATGATCAATCGCAAGCATTCTCCGATCCGGAGTACTTCCCGCGGTGAATAAAACATTTGACATGCACTCTGTTGGGAAATTTTTTAGATGTGTTATGTCATTTTCGGGAACTCGATCAAGAAGGTGAGCATCTCTGTGTAGCCACGTTATTTTATTATTGAATTTTAGTTTCTCTAACCCCCCCCCCCCCCCCCCCCCCCCCCTCATCGCTTTCTAGCGGTGCCATGAAGCTACGTACCGAGCCAGTGCACCCTTATGTATGTGCCCGTACTCGAGTACCCCCTTGTGTGCTTTTGCGTAGGAGAGGAATTTTAATGAAGTAGCACCACTGTGCCTGGGTATCTGACTTGTGCTGCACTCGAGTGCCGGTACTATACGAGTAGGACTAGAAAATTATCCCTTAATATGTGTGTAGATTTCGCAGCTTTTTTTTTAGCGTGGATAATGACTCCAGGTTAA
The DNA here is from genome assembly GCA_014065205.1 of Tuber brumale. Classification (NCBI taxonomy): domain Eukaryota; kingdom Fungi; phylum Ascomycota; class Pezizomycetes; order Pezizales; family Tuberaceae; genus Tuber; species Tuber brumale. Next base: position 49,590 of record JACCEG010000336.1, on the reverse strand, counting down.
CCTGAGATCTTTACCAAAGGTGGCATGGCCATGGCCCGGGAGCCCCTTCTGTGACGTGACCAGTGGAAAAGTTCTTCATGATTGCCACACTTGAAATATTCTATGGAGCTGAAAAGTGACAAATGCAGACGAAGGAATTACTCGAGTACGATCTGCCGGTAGCAGATAAACATCCTTTCAAGAGCAAAACAATAGTGGTCTAATCAATACAACCCCCCCCCCCCCAGTGAACCGTACTTTACCGAACCGCCGGGAATAGACCCCGAAAGTGAAAGTGAGACTTGTATGAGTGCAGAGAGAAAGAGCACGCAACAATTGCGGCAATGCTTGTGCAACATGTAATTTCAATGAACTTTTGCCTCCCTCCCTCCCTCCCTCCCTGTCCTTATTGTTTTTTCTTTACGCGTGAAGGGGTGGACCCGCATCCCGAGGCTTTGGTCTTGGATCGAGGCGCCCACACTGACTTACAACCAGCCTCTCGGTTTAACTTTCAAGGGGCTGCTGGTTTCCCACCGTTTAGTTTCGAGGGAATACCGGAATTTTTTGTTTCAGAAACTTGGGTGAATCTCAATTAATTCTCCTTTGGCACTCACCATATCCGTATCATACTTGCAACCCATCTCTCTCTTTTACGGAACGCCAGGGGCCACCCATTAGCTCGGGCACGCGCGGGTTTTTTTTTATCAACGTGTTCCGGTCATTCCGTGTGTATATCCCCTCTTTCTGGAATCTTGAGAAACTCATAGCATTTGGAACATCTGCAGCTACCTTTGGTTAGGATTGGGGTTAGTTAGGTCGCCATCGGGGGTGTTTCTGCCATTTTTTGTTCACCCATTCCCCGCGCACAGACACTTCTTATTTCCAGAGTTCTTCCCAAAATAGGGCGAACAATAAGTAAGGCTAACAGCAGGAACGGGTTGAGTACCAAGTCCTGGGATGGCACAGTACTTTTCTGGTACTTGTAACACATTTTTTCTTCCTTCCCCTCGGGAAATGATGATTTAAGTAAAAACTCTTGAAAAGTTGCGCTAGTCCACCACCCATCACACCTCTCCTTGTAGGAATAAATCCCAACCCCACGGTCTGGGATCGTCTCTATAACGGTTAATAGTACGATGCGGGAACACACACCGTTAACTCAATATATACTAAGAAAAGCTAGAAGGTGAGGGCATATAAATGGGGGTTATCGCGGCAGCTCAATCTAGACTCTCATCCATGTCTGAACTGTTGGGTCACAGAGAAGTGCAGCACGAACTATGAGACTTTGGAAGCTGCAGTGACGAACGGGGGGGGGGTGTACTAATACTGCCCACAGAGCCCTGGCCCTGCTTTACCCTAACAGCCCCGTGTTCTGCTACAGTATATGCGTGTGCTCTTTTAACTAGTGTCGTGCTTTTTTCGTCTTCCACAGTCCAGTCAGCGGGGAAAGTCAGTACCAACGCCCACCCCAAGGAGTTCAGTGTTCGCTGCCCATTTCAAATTTATTATTCAAATCCCCCCCCCCCCCCGAAAGGAAAATAATTCAGAATCACAAAGACCAACAATGTCTAGGTAATTGAATCCCTCTCCCTTCCTCTCTTTCGAATGTGGCGCTCTTCCTTGCTTCAGTTCCAGGGAGGCTTGTAGCAGTTCTGATATCTCGCCACTTAGCAATCCTGAGCCCGATACCGTATCTCTTGATACATCGTTTCAAGCGACTATTCGGATACAGGGACGAATATACCAACAATGGGCTGTTGAGCACGGAATATCCTACGGTCCCGTTGATGAGGTAGTCTTCCTCTCCTTCGAGAATTGGACTAGAGAATCGAAACTAAAGTCCCGCTCAGTATGAACGGGAGAGGCAAGAAGCACAGCATGAAATTTTTAAGTTAGTTTTCGATCAAAGGTTGATATTCCCTCCCGTACTTAGCCCCAGAAAAATTCTGGATTGCGGGTATGGATCTGCCAGTTGGGCGACAGATGTCGCCATGAAGTATCCCATGTGCGAAGTCTGCCCCCCCCCCCAAATCCTCTAAACCTCAATACCAGTAAAGCAGCTTTTCTGACAATCGCCAGGTCATTGGAGTTGACATATCTCCCCACATGATGCCTGATGAGCCGCCTCCAAATCTCATTCTTCAGGTAAGATCATGTTCTGAATCCATCACCCAATTTGCGACTGGTCAATATAAGCCCAAGAGTAACATTGGGACACTCCCTTCTCTAACGTAGGTTGACGATCTTAATGAACCATTTACGTTTCATTCAAATGAATTTGACTTCATCCATTCTCGAAATGTGGTCACTGGTATCAACAAGGGAAGATGGCCATCCTACGTGAGAGACTGTGCTCGGTAAGCGTATTTGTTTTTGTTTTTTTGTTTTGCTTACCTTGGATTGGTAATCGTGGAAGCCATCTCTGCTGGCGACATGTGCCGAATTCGAGTTGCTCTGTGTCGCCTCACCGCTCGATCAGCGGTTCCACTTCATCCAGTTGTCAAGAAGTCATCCTCCTTGCACAGCGGCAAAACAAAACCCTCACACGGAATCTGCTCGACTCCCTCCTTTACTCAATTCTGCACCCGCACCATCCAGCGAGACTGGTTCTTGTATTGAGCAATTGAACGTGTAGGGCACGGGCTGACCAAAAGGGTGTTCTTTAGGGTGCTGAAACCAGGAGGATGGCTACAAATGGTAGAAATCTATCACAACGTGCAGTCAGATAACGGAACTATGACGGATGGGCATGCGCTTCGAGAAATGAGCACAAAATTCCTATCGGCATCAGAGAACTCAAAGGACCTTCGTGCACCATTGGCGCTAGAGTCCTTCATGCGGGGAGCTGGGATGGTGGATGTGGCAGGCCGAATGATCCCGTTGCCGTTAAATGGGTGGTCGATAAGTTAGTTTCCCAACCTTTCCCCCTTCTTATTTCGCTCCTTTTTAGGAACTCTAGGAGTCTTTTGAGTGAGTTGTTCAAACCTGGCTGGTGTTTGCGCCCGTTGAGTTTTCAATGGCTCGGGGCAGTCACCCATTTTTTCGCTGCTGGTCATCAGCTCAAGTCCAGCCTGGTCATTCATCAATCCCAGTGTTCAGTTATAACCTACTCCCCAAACAATCTTGTACGCTTAAGTCAGTCGCCAGGAGTTTTTGGAGATCTAGGGCTGGGCTGGTCCAGCCCCTCTCCCTGAACCCGGTGATAGGGCACGCAGGGTTCGCTACCATTGTCGTAACCCCAGATTTGAGTGCGAGACGCTATAACAGGCCTTTCTCACAGCGAGCTTACAGACTCTTCGGGCGTTCATCTGTCCGTGCCTGCTAACAAATCTATCTTGAGCCGTCAGGCCCCAAGGAGCGTGAAATCGGCGAGAGGTTCAACCATTCGTACAAAGCAGCCATGAGTGGTCATATGCGCATCCCTCTCACTGAGAGACTCCATTTGACAGACAATCAATTCAGCGACCTGATGCAGAGAGCCACAGAAGAACTGGACAGCCTCAGTCTGAAGCCATACGTTGGATTGTAAGCCTTCCCAGACCCGTGGCTATCTAACATTCGTACTAGGTGGGAAGTATGTCTCGATAGACCAAGACTAACACGTTCTTTCTCTTTAGATATATCTGCATCGGTCGCAAAACTTAAACATAACACGAGGATATCTTCTTACAGTAAGACCCCGATACAATCCCACCATCGCAAAATTGAGGTCACGATTGCTCACTCGGTGACTTGCATTGTAGGTCAGAACAACCGAGCCCTCCGACAATAGCACAAACCACCTCACGCAAAAAAAAAAAAACCGAGGCGATCTCTCTATTACGAAAAGCGGGCGCTGTGTTGTACGGAGCGATACCGGTCCGGCCGAGGGGGGGTCGGGGGATGAAAAAGCAAAAAAAAAAAAAAAGTTCGGGAGTCCACAGGGCCTCCTCAATATTCTTATAGGGATTGCACAAGGTGTAGCTGGTCTATCAATGTTTTACTATTTTGTACGGCGCTTAGATAAGAATGTTAAACAAAGAGTTTTGACCTCGATCGTTGGTTACCATAGCTTTCCTTTTTTTTCTTAGCCCGAAAGGAGAAAGAACTACCGGCGATTGGCTATGCAGCTTATTTTTTCGTTGGCTGGATAGCCTGGCCCAATTCTATTCTTCCCCTGATGCATCAGGTCATCCTACTGGTTGGGTGCGAAATCCCGAGCCTGCACCCCGGGCACAAATCGCGTAGCGTGGTTACGAGGCCGTTCTCCGAGTGATCTCCAGTGAGCCCAACAAACCCCAGCAGCTCACAAACAGCGGGGAAAGGGACCAGGGAAAGGACTTGTGTTCTCCGCCTGATTTACCTGTGATTAGTAGACCGAGACTTTGCTCCTACCAGTGATTATTGGCGCTCCCCAACATTTCATTCTGAAAACCAGGACAGGTCTCACTTCTCGACAAGGATTTTTAACTTGCACAAGGGCGAATCGTCCGTGCGGTCACAAGCATCACAAGCACAGACATGCTACTGGACACCCCACTATTTTTTGTGACCCCCTAATGTCCTCTTCCCCTTGACTTTCTCGTTTTCTCACTTACTTGGACTTATGATGTGTTGCGAAGTCTGCTTGGAACATCCATTATTATTATTACCAGTACTCGAGCACAAGTACCTGTCTTGGGGTCTTGGGGCTCATTTTTGTTTTTTTTTCTGCCCACCGCCACTCCTCGGCGTGAACCTACGGGTATTCGGGTACGGTACTGTGCTTGTACATGGCGGGCTGGCGGTGGTAACGAATTAGCTTAAGTACAGTTCCGGTACCCGTACAGTCTGTTCTGGCGTTGCGAGGATTAACAAGCATTTGCGATCCCATTAGTCAGGATCCGTTTGTGATGCCTATTTTCTGTGCGGGTGCTCGCAGTGCCAGAACCTCGCGATGCTGGAATAGACCGCAACAAAGTTAAGGAGAGATCCCTTGATACTGGCGGGTGGGTACAGTACCGTATATCCAAAATCTAAGAACTCGGACGCTCGCAGCAGGGTACCACTTTCGAATGTGCTTCGCAAACCGGCGAGACAAAAAAACACAACCTACGTTCGATCTAGGGCGCGCTTTTTCCTAAATTCCTAATAATTCATGATGATATTATCATGAATTGCAAAATGTCTGTCGCGGGGGCATGTGGACTGTGTCGTTCCTTTTTTTTTTTTTCCTTTCCCTCCCCTCCCCCCACGCAGTACTGTGCAAGGGTTGACATCTTTCAGGGTCTGTGGAGGGCCCCACCTTGTACGCACCCCGGAACCCCCAACGACATCACTCATAATCCCACGATATCTCAACATAGATTGGCGTACAGTCACTCGACCGTTATTGTTGTATGATGCCTCATCCACCTCAACCACCTCAACCACCTCGACGTCCCTCCACATCACTCCATCCTCCTCGACCAGAGAGTGTCCTGAAGTATTGAGATCCCTAGGTTTGAAGAACGAGCAGCGGAACAAGGTAATTAATTTGATTATGATTGTAGTTGGTCAAGAGGATCAGATGGAGGATGTGTGATGTTTCTAACGTGCAGACAGGGTGGGGCTTCCCCGAGACCCCAAAACTTGCCAACCCCTGCACTGTACAGTACCGTACTATACGAGGAAATGAAAAAAAAATGAAAAAATGAGAGAAATGAGAGAAAAAAAAAAAAAAAAAGAGCGGCGCAGTTTACGAATCCCCCGCGACCAAGATTTTGCAATTCACAATAACCATGTGTTATGGTAAAGTTACTTGTACGGGTATTGCTGCCTCCCGTCTGCACGGGAGGGGAAAAAAGGATAGATCGAGAAGGAAAAAAAAAAAAAAAAAGAAAAGAGGGAAAAAAAGAACCACAGTTGCCTCTCAATTCGTCCGTTACCGGTAACGCGGACGGATTTCGACAGGTTCCTTCCGTATATCTGAGTTATGGAAATTAGATTTTAGTAGAAGGGGGGGCGGACCCGGGTGAAGGGAGGATGAGTATAGTCTTGCACAGCACTGTACTGTACGAGTACTGCACTCGTACAGTAACGAACTTTCAGCCCGTTTACCCAATGTCTCGGGTGAAATGTTCGTGACAATCCCAGTTTTCACGCAGAGGATTCAACCAAGCCCAATGAAACACGGCCAAAGCTTGCAGAATCCCGAAAAAGAGGTTCCTACTAATTTATCAGAATACTGCTTCTGTGCCACTGAATCACATACCAAATTCTTGTTTTGTTCTTGATTGTCCCACAACCTCAAACCCCTGTTGTAGCAGGTCAACCACTCTGCACCGGCTCTAATTGGCGGAACGGCAACTTCCTTCAATTGGGCCCGTATCCTTGGGATTTTTGAAAGAGAAGGGGAAAATAAATAAAAATCCCGGTAAAAGCGGTTCGGGCCCCAATCACTCGGAACGTGGGACGGGAATAGCCCTTTAGTTGGTACGGTTCATATTTTCTTTTTCTTCTTCTACTCGAGTACACTTTGGGTCTTGAAGAGGTGGAAGATGAGGGGGGGGGTGACGGGGCTTTGAGGCCATTCGAGGCGACGCGCGTAAATTTGGTCCTGGGCGGGTACCACGTTCGGGCGTTTCTTGAGCTGTAGCGAGCGCGTGGTATATGGTGCCTGTACCCGTATGTACTAGTACTAGTACTTTGCCATTGCACCACAATCACTACTTGGGGGTTGGTTGGGCAGGAGGCCAAAGATAGTTGGTATCCCTCGGCGAACCTTCGGTACTACGGCAGCGCGAGCAGCCCTATCTGTGTGCGGAATATCGCGTGGATTTTGCCATGAAATGACATGATACCATTAAAATTTAATCAGGAATAAAGACGTGGTTATATTTACACCCTAAGTTATGGTAACTTTATCGGATGGAATGAGAACTCATAAAGAAAATAAACAAAAGCACAATAATCCCTATTCAGATCCCCATTCTCCCTCCACTATATCGCACATCCAGAGGATTGCTTTTTGCGCATCCTCCTCCTTAAGATATCTAGTTGTAGAAAATATCCCCACATCGACTTGATCGCCGCGGACAGCGACCTCGATATCAACATTTGTCTGGAATCATTAGTTAGCGGTTAGTGGTTGCCCGAGGCTTGGAGACTAGGCAGTGCTTACCTTAATATCCTTCATAGACGCATTTCTTTCAAAGTGGGCTCCTGGCCTGACAGCGGGCTCGACATTATCAAGGGTAAACTCTTCCAAAATAATTTTGTCTGTCCCATTTATCGTCCCATCGTCATTAGAGTTCCACGTGGAACTGCCCGGAAGCTTTAGGAAGTTGAAGAAGCAATCGACCTGTATACCTGTCCATTCCATGATTCGCCATAATGAAACGACTGAGTTTTCTGGGTCCCCAATGGTCATTAGGTCGTCCTGGATTTGGCGAGCCGCCTCTATAGTTGATTTATTTCCCGGAGCACTGACTCGTATAGGGACGATATTGAGGGTGGGTGCGGCCAAAGACCCTAGATCAGCTACGGGTAGATGTCTATTGGAAAGGTAAATGCCGAATATAACGTCTTTGCTTGATGCCAAGGGCCCATTATTAGCACATTGCTGTTGTGCGAAGACTTTCGCGTAGGCTGCTAAGAAAACTGCTTGAACAGATATTCCACGTTGACGGCATTCTCTCTCCAATATTGCGACGTTTGAAAGCGCTCTGGGTTGGAAAAGTGCAACTCGTTTCTCGGGTGGACTGGTGGAATGGGGTTTTTCAGGAGCACAAGTTGAAGACGATTCACGCAGGTATCTAGTCCAAAATGCGCGTTGGTTGCTAAGATCTCGAGATTGTATAAAAGCAACCGTCTCCATGAAATCGTGGCCTTCCGAATCAGGGGTAAGAAGTCGGCCAATCGGTTTACCGAGGAATCCTTGGAATTTAACAATCAAGCGTGGAAGGCTGACACCATCATACAGAGCATGATGGATGGTGATAAAAATGACTGTCTCCGTCGGCGTGTTCAAGGTGCACAGAAATACTGGTGGAAGAGCCATATCAAACTCTTTAACCTGCTCTTGTGAGAGAAGGAATCGAATAAGAGCGTCGTTATCAGATGACGAAGATTGATATTGCTTGCATTGGGTTGGCGGACTCCGGAGAATCAATTGAGCAAGCGGGACATCCGTATTATTTGTAGCTGCAAAAGTAGTACGGAGAATTGGCTCTTGTCGAACGAGCGCCTCCCATCCACTCAGAACGCAAGAGGGCTCCACTCGCTTACACTTGAAAGAGAAAGTAGGCATAAAAAGTTTATAACCCGAGTTTACCCAACTTGAGATCATGTAATGTTGACCGGGAGTAGCTGGCATGGTGAACTCAACATCGTGGTTATTGATACTCTCCGGAAGTTTCATGTACTCGACATTCTTGCAAGCCTTAGAGATAACACTCCTGCTATCCAAGGGATTCTGCGGTGTTTGGCTGCTCGTGGCACTAACGGACGCCGCCATACGCTCGATTGTTGCAGCGCTGAGGATTTCTGTAACACCCAAGAAGATCAAGTTCTTCCTCAATTCCGACGAGAGGGAAATAGCGCTTATAGAATCGAGACCCAAATGGAAAATGGTTTGAGTTCGTCCGATTTCCCTTTCGGGTGTGTTTGAGACCTTCGCGAGAACTCTGCGGAAAGTTTTTTCTAGAGAGGTCCATTCTCCAGTTTTCTCGAGGGAAACAGTATATTCTTGTTTTTCTTCAGATGGCAGCGCGCGGAACAGGGCTGTTAACGCTGACCGGTCTATCTGGTCGTTTGTGTACGGAATAGTTGCGGTGGGGATGATGAATGATGGAAGTGACCAGTGCGGCAATTTTTGCCGGGCAGATTGAATTAGGATCTGGGTCAACACTTCGCCCTGGTTGATTGTGGTAACAAAAACAATTAGCAAATTCCTCCCTTTTTCTTCTAAAACAACTGCACCACAATCATGGATGCCCTCTATTGATTTTTTGATGATTGATTCTACTCCCCCGAGATCTATTCGAACCCCGTTCAGTGTTTTTATCTGACCTGAGCGGTTTGCGGTCGAGGTTGGGAGGGTTCCGAATGCAGGGCCAGTTTCACGATACGTGACGGAAGGTTGGTTGGTATGAGTTACAATATCGACTAACAGCGAGTCCAACATCTGAAGAAGCGACTGTGTGTCTTGAAAGCGAAACACCGTCGGTTTGCAAGCCGTCCTCCATATCAAATTGTTCCCGTCCTGTTCCATTTCAACACAAACATTATACTTCTATAGTTAGCCAAGTCCAACCAATGGTCCTTTATTAGATTGTTACCTCAACATCGGATGTGCTATCAACCGAACGCCATAGAGCCCCCCGCTCGCCCACCGACCCCCCGCGACCGCGCTGGTATATGAACAAAGTATCAAAAAGGCGCTGTCCATTACTATTGACAAGTTTTTGGATTTTCCGAAGAGGGGTATGCTGGTACTTGATAACATTTGCAGAATTGTCCTGCATATACTGTAACATCTCTTTGTATGTCCCGTGGATAATCGCCCGGATGGGAACTGTATTCATTGCCGGAAACATAATCTCATCCGCAGAATCAAAGTCTCTCCCCGAAAGAACGGTCCCAAACATAACGTCTGGTTCACCCAAGTAATGAGCTAAGAGAAGGGCCCAGCACAATTGTCCGAGCGATTGAACAGTGACCCCAGTTTGCTTGCAGAATAATTGAACTGCTGAGAACAGTATAGATGAGTTTTTTTCTCGCCTGTAAATCTTTGTATTTTCTATTTCGGTTGGTAAGGCTCGGAGGCTTGAAGGAGAGGCGTCTGCGAGAATTTGTTTCCAGAATCTTTCGGCCTGCTTCTGGTCTTCGCCATATACATTTTCCAATAGTAAACGACAAGATGGTCTCTGAGTTGGTGAATCATGGTATGCCCTCTGTACGTCCTCATGCAGTAATGCAATTGACCACCCGTCATAGAGAGCATGGGATATGGAAAGTATGAAATGCCTAGTCTTGGGGCTGTGCACGATCGTAACTCTGAAAGGGGGCTCTTTCAGCATGTCAACTTCCTCGGTAGCTTCCTGCATGACCTTCTTGAAAACGGTATGGAGATCGTCGTTCTTGTCCACGGTTACTTCACCCCAGTGGAATTTTGACCGCTTGCGAACTAGTTGACCAAAGGTGCACGGGGATTCTGGGAATAGTTCAGATGCGCTGAAGAAGCTTGTCCTTAGAATTTCGGACCGTTCGACCACTGCAGCCCAGGCTCGTCGGAGATCGCTAGTGTTGACCCAGTCCTCTAGCTCCAAGACATCGTGGTTGAAATACAATTGGTAGTCTGAGGCCAGGGTTTCGGCTATCATGGCTTCCTGAAGTGGTGTGGTTGGGTAAATTGCCTCAATCTCGTCACGTCTCTGAGACTTCCAAGCCCTTTGTATGCGCTCTGCGAACTTGGGGAGTAGCTGTTCCCCGATCAATCCCTTTGGCTGGATTGAAGATCCGCGGAGAAACAGCTCTAGCTTCCGGACAGTTGGATTTCGCATAATGTTGCTTACTGAGATTTTCATTCCGTACGGACGAAGCCGTGAGGATAGCTTGATAGCGTCAATACTGTCCAATCCTAGTTCAAATATCGAAGAGTCCATAGTGACCTCGGATTCACTGGCTTCGGCGAGAGCCGCTATTGTTTGGCGTAGGATATTTGCTTCTATTCCCCAAGCGGAATGATCTCGATTAGGGAAGTTGTCGGGATTGGTCGCACTGGAGGTGGGCTCTTTTTCCAGAGTGGATATAACGGATGGTTTGCAGGACGGGTTGTCTGCAATGCACCGCAGCTGTCCATCAAGGCGTTCTAGTAGCTCCAAGGACATCTCTCTTGTCATAAGTGATCCTTTCGAGGCTATTGAAAATTTCACTCCATTGGAGTGGTTTTGTTCAACTTCCAGCGAGAGTGGATACTAGTGGAATGATTAGCGGAGGTGACACATCAAGTGAGAGATCAGAACACGTACATCTGCGGAAGCGGTACTGCCCAAAAGCTCCCAGAGGGAGCCCAGATCAGAATTCGTGGTCTCACCCTTTTGGTATACGAACAAGGTATCAAATAGTGGCCTCTGTACCGTTGCTCGCATCCACTTATTGATGAGGCGCAGAGGCGTATGATGATACGGAATAGATTCTGAATAGAAGCGGTGTGCTTCCTTAATCAGTTCTTCCCACGATAGCGCGTTTTCGAGATTCAGCGTGGATGGAATGGTGTTGAAAAGTGGCCCGATAGTTTGTTCAATGTTCTCTAATGGAATAGAGCGCCCAGAAACAACAAGCCCAAAGACTGGTCTCAACCCTATATATCCTGACAGCACACTTGCCCACGCAGCTTGATATACAGCTTGAGGAGTGCATCCGATCCTCTTGCAGATAGTTTCGATACTTGTGATACTAGTTTTGGAAGCGAGCTGCACCACATGGTCGCCAGAGTCCCGCACCCCGGGGGCTTCAGGAAAGTCGCAGGGGGTTACTCCGGCGAGTGTCTTCTCCCAAAATGTGCGCGCTTTTGCGGTATCGACCGAAAGTAGATGTCCGACGATATCAGCGAATTGGTGGGGTCTTGGTTCGTACTGGCCATAATAAGCCATCAGGACATCCTGAAGGATCAATACAAAGCTGCTCCCGTCGTAAAGTGCATGGAAAATATTAAGAACAAGTATGGTCCTCTTTGGAGTTTCCACGACGAGAAGATAAAGCGGCACCTTATGCAAGTCCCTATTGGAATCCGCGTGTTTCGCCAATTTATCTAGTATAGTGATTTGAGCAGTATTATCGGATGTTGAGATTTCTTCCCACTGTATCTCAGGATTCTTAAGGACCACCTGGGCGTACCCGTCCGGAGTCTCGCAGAAGCAAGTACGCAGTACTCCCGTTGAGCGTATTACCTGAGTCCATGCGTCACGAATTCCGCCAATTTTATTGGGCGAACCTATCACCATCGAGAAAGAATTATAGTAAAGTGGCTTTTTGGAATCAAGGAATCTAGCGATCATCCCTTCTTGGAGCGCTGTGCATGGCGCAATCGACTCCACATCGCCGGGGCCTAGGGCAAGTTGTTCGTAAATCTCGAACGTATTCTTGTTGGCAAATGCTGACAAGTGCTGTTTCACAGGTTCAGTAATGGAGAAATCTTGTGAAGCGCTGACGCTCCCTTTGCCTAGTTCCGAAGCTAGCCGGGTCAGGACTGGATCTGTGCATAGCATTAGCAGATATTAAATAAAGGTAGCGGGAGTCTTACACTGCATAATAATAGAAACAGATGCCGCCACAAAGCCAACCCTCTTTAAGCGACGAGCCAATCCAACTGCAGAAACAGAGTCCAGACCAAGCTCGAAAATTGTTGAAGACCGCTTGATATCAGAAACCTTAAGGGAAGTAACATCAGCCAGCACAGCTCTTAGCCGTTCCTCAACCTCAGACCAACTCCCATCTTCTGCATCCCCCCTTTTCGAAATCCGCTGAAGTGTCTCGAGTGACGTTTCATGATAGAGTACCTTAAGTCTCTTGGTGTCAACTTTGTTATTTACCGAGAGCGGGATCGCAGAGACAGGCAAGAAGTGAGTGGGGACCATATACACAGGCAGATTGCGTCTGCACGCATCTGCTAAGAGAGTGATGACCTGAGAGTATTGTTCAAGGTCATCAAGAACTTTGATATCGGAACGATTTACGTGCCCTCTAGTTTCTAACTCGATGAACGACACAAGTTGGTCTTTCTGCTGCTTTGGGTGCCTCAAGACCAGAGTTGCCACACCCCGGGCGCGAATAGTCGCCTGTTTAAGAATCTCGTTAATTTCACTAATTTCCAATCGCTGCCCACGAAGCTTGACTTGGTCATCTGCTCTCCCTGCAAAGTCAAATGTGCCGTCATGGAAGACACGGACCAGATCACCGGTGCGGTATATCCTGGTGCCTAGGGATTCGAGGTACGGGAATTTTTCTTCAGTAAGTGAGGGACGATTCAGATATCCGCGTCCCACCAGCTTTCCGGAAACACAGAGCTCCCCGATGGCACCGCGAAGAACTGGTTTGTCAGTACCTGGGGCCAAAACAAATGACCCAACATTGTCGAATTGCCGTCCAATATTCGACGGCTTTCCGCGTGCTGGGACTCTAGGGTACATTGTGCACCCGATCGTAACCTCGGTAGGTCCATATCTATCGAATTTTAGTTCTCAAGCAATGGTGTTAATATGATATCAAAATATTACCCATTGTAAATACACCCCTTCTCCCCCCAAGAGTCCAAAATCTCCTGCTTGAGTTGTTCACCCCCGGTGATAAACACACCTTTACACAGCAACGGTGCATCTTCGGGCTTAATCAACGAAGCTAGACTCGGCGTAAGATCCAAATGCGTTATCCGCAACTCCCGAATAGTAAGGGCAAGGTCTTGGAAGATAAGATCTCGGGGAGCAGACGTCACACAAATACCCACGCTCCAACTCCAAAACTGCTCCAGAACACTAACATCGAAGTGGAAAGACGCGAACTGAAGGAAACGGGATTCGGAGTCCCAATGGGGGCTGAATAGGCGCTGGAAGGCAAGCATGGCCTGAACAGCGTTCTCATGCGTTAGCTCGCAGCCCTTCGGTGTTCCAGTTGTGCCCGAGGTGTAGAGACAATAGCATAGGTCGCTAGGCTTGAGATCTGGGATTTTGGGAGTCTCTGTGGAGGCGGTCTTGATTGTGACACTGCTTTGCATGCTGGCGATCTTCGCATCTACTTTACTGCTTAATTCATTCGCGAATTTATCCATAGTGAGGACGTGCCTTGCTTTCGAGTCGGAAATTATGAAGGACTTCCGATCTATGGGTGCGCTGTAGTCTAGGGCGACAAATGCACAGCCGGCTTTCAGAATCCCAAGAATGGCGAATGATGCCTCCGGGCACTTTTCGAAACAGATTCCGACGATATCTCCAGTCTTGACTCCCTGGTCTAGTAAGTAGTTTGCAACTTTGTTACCTTCTTCGTCGAGCTGAGTGTAACTCCATGTCTCCTTGATCGCGCATCCTTCTTCGATTGAAGTCGCAAACTCGTATGCAACTTTATCCGGAACAAGTTGACGATGCTTCTCCACAAATTTGTGAAGAAGATGAATGTCGGTGGGGATTTCGTCCTCTTTCGCAGGGGTACAAGAAAGGGTTTCCTTGGGGAATCTGTAAAAGTCGGTGCTAATACTATCGGGCGATTCTAATATGTCGATCAAGGCCGCCTGGAACTGACGGAGCAATAATTCTGTCTGCTCTGGTGGCATGATATTGTCCTTGCATGTAGCGCGGATAAGTAAAGAATCGTCCTCAGTAGGTTCTAGCTCCAGAGATATCGAGTAATCGACAAAAACATCTTCTTGCACTACTTTCCAAGCAAAATCAACCTCATTCCGACGGACTTCACCCTTTTGATATACGAAAATCGTGTCGAATAGAGACTGTTCAGCATGACCCAGCCACTTCTGTATTGATCGGAGCGGCGTATGTTGATGCTTGAGCATTTGGGAATTGCCATTCTGAATGTTGAACGCAAGCTCCCGGTTGCTTACTGTCAGCACGCAAAGTGACGGGAGGGTCGCGATACAAGGAAACGCCAGATCCTCGGAATCGCTAATCCCGGATCTTCCCGAAATTACTATTCTTGTATGTCAGTACTGTCTGCCAACACCGATTCGGGCGGAACGCGAACCAACACCCATCACCACAGTGGTCTCTCCCGAATACGCTGACAAAATCCTGGCCCAGGCTGCTTGCCCAGCCGCATGCGTCGATATCCCTAATTGCCTACATGCCTTTTGAATATTCGATAAACTCCAATTTGCGTGGATGGAAGATACATGGCTTGCGGTGCTCTTGACTCTGAGGGGGGATAGATTCGGAAACCGAGAGATTGTGCAGCCATCCAAATGTTTTTTCCAGAATCCCTGATCATCCGATATAATCTTACTATCCGTGGTATGTTTCACGATCTCGCTAAGGGCACGTGAAAACGTGCGTGATAAGGAATAATCTCTCCTGGCGTATTGACAAGCAACGCTATGAAGAATTACTGCTAGGGAATGCGCATCGTATAACGCATGGTGTGCAGATAACATGAGGAGATTATTCCCGGAAGATCTCCGGAGCAGAGTGAGATTCCATGATGGTAAATGAAGATCTTTGAGCGCGATAGAAGTCTTCTCGCCCTTCTGGCCTGTGATAAGCTCCTTTGAGTTTTCTCCTGTTGGTACTACTGACCAAGGTAGTTCAATAGTGTTCGGATTGTGAACAATCATTGAAAAGGAATGATGAGCATCGTCGACACCAACAAAACCAGTTCGTAGAATATCAAGTGACTTAAAAACAACATCCCAGGAATCCCGCAATCTTAACAAATCAATATCTTCTGGAAGTTCAAATACTATATGATTAAAATATAACTTCCCTTTAGACCGCAGAAATTGGGAAAGCATCCCTTCTTGTACTGGTGTGCAAGGATACACACCGATTAGTTTCTCTTTCGGTAATCCTGTTTCAACACAAACCTGATCCATAAACCGCGCTGTAAATCCGGAGGGCAACTCATCTGATGAATCCTCTGTTGTTGATGCTCTAGTGATAGGTTTTAGCTTAGGAGAAAGCGACGCAATAGAGGGTCTTTCCAATATATCAATCACGGAAACCTGCAGCCCAGCCTTCTTTAACTCCATGGCAACCTGTGAGGCACTGATACTGTCGAGTCCAATCTCGTAAATCGTAGAAGACCGTGAAATCTGCTCGACTGGCACTCGCGATATTTTTGAGAAGGCTTCTCTGGTTTTCGTCTCGCCTTCAGTCCATTCAGTACCATCGTCTACATCAATAAGGGTAGAAGTGAGAGACTGGATATTCTGCCCTTTAAATAACGTCGCTAAAGACTTCTTGTCAATCTTGCCGGCTGCTGAGAGCGGAATGTGATCTATGATCAAGATAACTCCGGGAGCCATATATCGTGGAAGCTTGGTTATCGCGGCATCGCGGGACGCTGAAATAATTCCGTTCAATTGCGAGTCGACCTTGAGAACACTCGCCCTCGTCCCATGTTGCTTTCGGTCTTCCAGCGCAAGGAATGACACAAGTTGCTCCTTGGAGTCGTCACTGTGCTTCATAACTATAGTCGTAGCATCTCTAACTCTATCATGTGCGCCCCTGAGCACGGAGTTGATCTCGTCCAACTCCACACGGAGTCCCCGAATCTTGACCTGGTCATCCGTGCGCCCAATGAACACAAAACTTCCGTCTGCCAGCTGACGAACTAGGTCACCGGTCCGGTAGATTCGGCTTCCTTCAAAGTTGATAAATCTGTTTGCCGTGAGTTCCGGGTTGTTATGGTATTCGCGCGCAACCTGGGGACCCCCAATACATAGCTCGCCGCTTCCAAAGATTGGGACCATTGATCTCCCATCCTTGGTGAGTACACGGAAGCTCACAGTATCGAATGGCTTGCCGATATTCGAAGACTTAAATTTTTTATTAGTGGGAACGATTGTGCAACACATTGCCGCTTCTATAATATCACGTCAGTATCAATCAAATATCGGGGTGATATTGATTACCGGTGGGCCCATAGGAATTAACGCAGCGCCCATCCCAATCACTAACAATATCCTGAGGCATGGCCTCTCCAATGCAATAAAGTAATTCAACCTCCGGTAAATTCTCTGCATGTAGAGTTGATGCCACAGTGGGAGTCAAGTCCAACATCGTAGCTCCCATTCTCCTGATTGTTCCTTCTAAATCACCAAGCAAGTGGCCATTGTCCGCAGAGCAGAGCGTAAACCCGTAAGTCCACGCCATGAAACAGTCGTAATAACACATATCAAATGTTGTGGCGGCAAACTGTAGCAATCTCGAATCTTCTCTCCACGGGACGATAGACCTGGAAGCATGGAGCGTGTGGGCTGCACTGCCGATCTCCAACGATACAGCCTTGGGCTTTCCTGTTGATCCGGAGGTATAAATTCGATATGCCAAGCAATTCTCTTTGAGATCTTCGATCACAGGGTTCGAATTTGGCCAAGATGATAGATCCTCACTCGCGATATCCAAAATCTCTATCCCCTTCGGGATTTTTAGATCTTGAGCAGTAGTCTTGGTTGCAAGCACTATCTTAGCACCAAGTTCCTCAATCATAAACCGCTTCCGCTGTTCCGGCAAGCTGGGGTCAATTGGAGTAAAAGCAGAACCGGCTTTCAATACACCCAGAACACAAATGTAAAACATAGGAGATTTTTCCAGACATAATGGTACCGCATCATCTCTCTTCACTCCTTTGCAGATTAGGTAGTGCGCAACTCGATTAGCGGCTTGATTAAGCATTCCGAATGTCCAGACAGTAATCTCGCCGTCCTTATTAAGATATTCCAGGGCATTGCGTGATGAACTCTCTTCGGCATGACGCTCGAATTCGGAATGTAGTAGAGCCGGGCTCCGCTCGTCGTAGGTATTGACTGGTACACAATTTGCATACGAAAGATAATTTTTGCCGAAAGACATGAAATCCGCAGCAGAACCAGACGGCTGGCTAAGGGAAGAGACAATAGCGCAGTCTAATTGTCTTATGAGAACATCTGCATGCTCTTCTAGCAATATATCCCTGGTTAAGTATCAGTATTATGTTGCGAGATCCCCACATCCTTACCAAGCTTACCTCCGGAAGTGAAGCGCAATCTCTAAAGTGTCCGTCTTCCGAGACGGCACAAGCTCCACTACAATAGAGAAATCCATGTCTCCCCGGTCGCCAACCTCGGACCACAATTCTTCCATATCAGGTGGCTGACTGGCATGTTGCAGAATGAATAGAGTGTCGAACAACCTCTGTCCCTGGGTGCGCAGAGCAGTCATTATTCTTCGCAACGGTGTGAGTTGAAATGGTAGTATCTCCGCATTGACTAATTGCAGCCTATTTGTGATATCCCAATTCGTTGAATTAGGTGAAACTTGAACTCGGATAGGCACGGTATTGAAGCATGGGGCAATAACATCTTCAACCCCCTCGACGGCAATAGTTCGCCCGCTAACCACATTACCGAAGCAAACATCAGTTTCGCCCGTGTATACAGAAAGTAGCCGTGCCCAAGCTGTCTGCCCAAGGGCTAAGAGGGACGTCTGCAAGTCTCTGCAACCTCCCTCGATGGAGGTTAAACTTCTTGAGGAAGAAATTTTCGCTAAACACATTCCTGCAAGTGAGCTCCCTGCTGCGGCCGTCAATCCAGTCAAGTCTGGGAACAAAGGAGATTCAAGTCCTTCTAATGCTTCCCTCCAAAAGTCGTCGGCCCCAGCCAAGTCTTGATCTTCCACATACTCCAAGTATCGCTTGAATGTACCCCTAACAGGAAGTTCCAAGCCGTGGTAGATTCTTCGTACGTCATCAAGTAGCATGTCCATAGCAAACCCATCGTACAGAGAGTGATGGAAGTGCATAATCAGGATTGCCTTTTCGGGGGCCTGTAGTAACGAGAACGCATATGGTGGCTTCGAGGTTCCTAGTGATTCGGATATGGAAGTAATCCTCTGGTCAAACACCTCCGCGATATCTACACCCGCCTCTAACTGGAAGGATGACCAAGGCAATTGATAGTCATTGAGCACCACTTGGGCAAATGCGTGTCGTGGGTGAGATGTGACGCAAAAACATGTCCTCATTATATCGTGTGTCTTGAGCATAAGTTCCCAGGCATCCCGTAATCGTGCTGGATCTGCACTGAGATTAAGTATGGTATGATTGTAGTAAAGACTCAAGTCCGCATCTCCATCCCGGCTAAGCATCGCCTCTTGCAACGGGGTGCAAGGAAGAATCATCTTGACTCCATCCTCGGAGAGGCCAAGTTGGCTCAAAATTGAGCCCTTTACATCCTCAGCGAATTCATCTATACCACCACTAGGAACGGGCTTGCTTAGTATTGGATCAGACATAGAAGCTTGTAATAAATTTGCAATAGAACTTGCACTCGGATACCGCATAATCTGGGAAACGTCCAGTCTTGTATATCCCGCCTTAGTGAGTCGACTACATAATCGGATAACTGATATTGAGTCAAGTCCTAGTCTGAATATGGATGTTGCTCGTCCGACCTCGCCAGGAGTCACTCCTGCCACCTCAGCGATAATGTTTGCGACCTCGCGTTCTAGCGCTGTCCATGCTTGCCCATCCACTCCGGACGAAGATTCCGGCGCATAGTCTTCTGCAACTTCGCTGTCTAGTGTAAAGTACGTAGACTGCAGTAGTCTTGTGTCGATCTTGCCTTGGGCTGTCATAGGCAGCGCAGTCAACGGAATTATAGCAGGCGGGACCATATATGGCGGAAGGAAGCTGGCCAAATTCTGGAAAAGCTCCGCAACTAACTTCTTCGCCCCTTCATTATTCTGTATTACCGAAAACTCCGAACTCTCCAATCCCTGTGGAATGACGAAAGCGACGAGCTGATAGGCATCTTGTGGCTCTCTTCGGACTGGAGCTGCCACTGCGTCGGTAACCTTTTTTGATCGAAGTAAAACCGAGGCGATTTCTCCAAGCTCGATTCTCTGGCCTCTAATCTTGACTTGGCCGTCCCGACGTCCGACGAACTCGAGTGAACCATCAGGCAGCATCCTTCCGATATCACCGGACCTGTATACCCTGCCATATTTGGGATGAGAAATGAATTTGCGGCTTGTGAGTTCAGGCATATTCAGGTATCCGCGCCCCTAAATCGTCAGTTAGCCCCCACAAAGACGGTAATCCAGACGGATCATAATATCTCACCACTTGAGCGCCCCCGAAACAAAACTCCCCAATTCCGCCCAACGGTAACACTCTAAATTCCTCTTCGGAATCTACAAGCACGAATGCGGAAGTGTTCGTTAACGGTGTCCCGATATTATTGATATGGTCGATCCCCCGTACATTGGGTCTTAGGGTACATATGTTCACGGTTTCGCTTGGTCCATACCCTACTAAAATTTCAGTTCCCGCCTCTCCTAGATGGGTTCAATAAATCTAACCTTGGAAAAGCCCCTTTCCTGCCCAATCATTATAAACTTTAGGCGTTAAAGCCTCCCCTGCAACTATCAAGAACTCCACTCCTGGCACATTCTCAGGACTGACTAGTGCAGTAACCGTGGGCGTCATGCTCAAGTGTGTGATTCCCATCGTATTGATTACGCCCTCGATATCGCGGAGGAGTACATCCTTCGTTCCAGAACATAGGCAAATGCCCATGGTCCATGCATAAAATATCTCGAAAACAGATACTAGTTAAATGTTAGTTCGACTCCCCTTAATTAGAAATTGACAAATGCACCATCAAAACCAATTGAGCAAAGCTGCAGAAGCTTAGACCATTCATTTGTGGGATACAATTCCTTCAAAACCAGGAGATTATCTACGATATTCGCGTTAGTAATTAGCACCCCCTTCGGCGCACCCGTACTTCCAGAAGTAAACACAGCGTATGCTAATGCATCGCCACTTCGGGCCATCCCGGGATTGCTATCAGTGTATTCGTCAATATCTATGGCATCCACCGGTACCACCTGTGAATTCTCCGGTATTCCCATCTTATCTTTCAAATTGTCAGTAGTCAAACAAATCCTTACCCGGGCATTTTCTAAAATCTGGATCATCCGCTCCTTTGGAGTTTCTGGTGTGAGCGGGAGATAACCTGCGCCTGCCTTGAGAATTGCCAATATGGTTATATACATCTCGGGTGACTTTTCCATGCACACACAGACAAGGTCGTCAGCAATGGCGCCCAGTGAGATTAGATGATGAGCGAGTTTGTTTGCATGTGTGTTGAGCTCGGCATACGTGAGCCTTGTTGAGTCGGATATGCCATTGGCAATGTTCCTTGCGAAATCAAGTGCAATAGCTCTAGGTCTCATCACCGAAGAGAGCTCAACAAGTTCTGCAAGAGAAGCCGCTTTAGGATCTGCAGCTGGTGTTGGATATGGGTTCCCAATTGCAAGAATATCTTCGTTCAAGGAATCCAATAAGTTATTCGGTTTGCTTGCAGGTTGAGAAATAATTCCAGACACAAGTTGGTCTAACTGTCTTAGCAAAAGCTTGGCTTGCGAGTGCGGTATCACCGCGTGCTGGTATGTCGCCCTGATTTGGATAACATCCTGGCTGGGTTCGGTTTCTAGTAGTAAAGGAAACTAAACCACGAAAAAATCAACATCAACATTCATAAGATCTCACAAGATGGGAGCGCTTGCCTCAAACCTGTCTCGGCTCTCGACCTGCCTTACTAATTCGGAATTCCCTTCCGTCTTCAGTGTTTGTTGCCACACAAGTAAAGAATCGAACTGTGTCCCTTCAATTTTGCAAACCTTCTTAACCTCTCTCAGTGGAAGCCCAGAATGCTCCAATACCAGCCGATTACTCCTATGGACATCCCGAACAATATCCTCTGTAGTGGTTTCTCGCTCTATCTTCACTCTGAGCGGCAGCGTGAGAATGGCTGGTCCCAAAATATCCTCAACACCGGATAGAGCCACTGTTCTTCCCGAGACCACCGTCCCAAAAACGACATCCCGAGATCCCATGTAGAGACTCAACAGATAACCCCAAGCCACTTGGATGAGCGTTTGCGGGCTGACCCCCATCTTCCTTGCCGAGGCCTCATATTCTGAACGAGAACTTCGTAAGCTAATCACCTCTGTGAAGACGCCAGAAAGAGCAGCAGTATGTCCATGGAAGCAAGGTAGTCTCGAATTGGGGGCTCCGTCCAAGAGGCCCTTCCAAACCCCCTCAGATACTTCCTTTGACTCCCTGCTTCTTGATAGTTCGTATTGAACCATATCCCGGTATTGTGGTCGGGCCGGTAATTTGGCGCTCCCGCTTAGCTGAAAGGAGAAGTCAGAGAGCACTTGTTCCCAACACCAACCATCGTAAACAGCGTGATGCAGGTGTATGCTTAACTGCCAAACATTTGTGCTCTTAACTAAGAAGGCTGCGAAAGGCGGTTCAATAAGCTGCTCAAGTGACGGCACTTCCCACGATGACCGAACCTCGTTTGCAAGGGAAAACTGTCCAGTCCTAGATGATTTCCAAATGACCTGCGCGAACCCGTCACCAACAGTCACAAAACCTGTTCTCAGAATCTCGTTACGGTCAATGAGATCCCGGAAGGCCTTCTCAATAGTGGAAGCCGAGAGCCTCAAAGGTAGCTCCAACAAAATCCAGTTGCAGTATGCCCCCAAGTCTCTCGCGGTTTCGGCGAGCATAGCTTCCTGTACAGATGTGCAAGGAATAATGTCTTGGATGACGTCTTGTAGCGATGAAAATTTTGGCTGTATAGCTTCCCGTATCGCACGGAATTTAGCTGTGACATTCTCATTCACTAAGGCATTCGGAGATAGTGTTCCGGTTGGGTGCATCGTGGAAGCAATTCCATCGACGCAATCCTCCCGGAGAACATCAATTACCTCGATAGTAAAGCCTTGCGATCGTAAGACTGATACTAGACGAATGGCTTGTATTGAGTCGAGTCCCATCGCCATCAGACTGCCCTTTCTAGACGGCTTGTGACCTAATAATTCCTCGATACTACCGAAGACTATTTGGACCATATCGTTGAGCTCCTCGGTACCATTTTCTGCGGCAGGTGCTTGAGATGTCTCCAAGTATTGCTCATCCAGTTTCTTCCGATCAGCCTTGCCGGAAGGCAATCGTGGTAATTCGTTGAAGACCACAAGATCACCGGGCACCATGAACCCCGGGAGCCACTTCCTACATACATCATATACAGCTTCTCGCTCCACCCCACCTCCGGCATAGACGACCACCCTGCCCCCTAATACACTCGCAACAGCACCTTTAACACCTGGTGTTCTCAACACAACCTCTTCTATCTCTCCTAGTTCTATCCTCTGACCTCGAAGCTTAACTTGACCAGCTCCAACTCTACCAAGGCACTCAATCCTTCCGCTCGATAATATCCTTGCACGATCTCCTGTGCGATAAAGTCTACCGTATTCTCTCGAATCGATAAAAACTTCCTTCGTTAATTCTGGGCGATTCAAGTATCCATCGGCAAGTTGGTATCCTCCAACCGCGAGCTCGCCAACCCAACCGAGGGGTAAAACCTCTAGGTCGGATGCAGTTGCAGAAAGAACGAAGGCAGAAACTGTTTTAAACGGCACTCCAATATCCCCAATCTTCCAGCTCTTCTCAAAGCCGATTGCAAGGGAACAATGTATTGCCGCCTCAGTGGGCCCATACATACCCTGCAACACGCCACCGCCGAACTGGCCCACGACCTGGCGGGTCAACATCTCGCCAATTGTGAGTAACACCTTTAACCCGGGCACTTTGTCTCGCTCAATAATAAGCCCGCCCGTGACCGTTGGTGTCAGTTCGGCTCCATCTATATTGAGCATGTTGATTACTCCAGGAAGATCCGCAAGGAGCCTCCCCCGGTCACAACCAACAAGAGTCTTTCCGCGGAACAATGGGAAGAACATTTCAAAGACAAAGACATCGAATGTAGGCGCGGCAAACTGAAGGAATCGTTCGAACAATGGAATGTGTTCCTCATGGGCAAGGAGGGACTGGGTAGCTGCTGAGTGAGAGATTATGACACCTTTTGGAGTACCAGTGGAGCCAGAGGTGTACATAATATATGCTGGCCCACTGGGGTCGATGCTGGAAGGTAGCCCAAGCTCTTCTGGAGCTGTCGTTACGTCCTTGTCAGCGAGGACAGTTGGCGGACATTTTTCCCACGTAAAAATATTAGAGAATGACAACCCCGTAACAATAACGCTTGCTCTCACATCTCTAACAACGAAGCGAATTCGCTCCACCGGGGCGTCAAGGTTTAGTGGCACGAATGCTGCACCAACTTTTAAAATCCCGATCAATGCGATATATAGTTCCGGCGACTGTGGAAGCAAGACCGGAATAGCATGTCCCGTTTTGCCATGGGGTAGGTACTCGAGAAGACGAAGGGCAAATTGGGTGGAAAGAGTGTCGAGCTGCTCATACGTATGACTCTTTCTTGCTTTTCCGTCTGCATACATAAAATCCAAGGCTTTGTGGTCACAATGTGCTGAATATATAAGCTCGTGTAATAGCTCTGGCCCGGCCAACTTTTGAGGATGAGGGTTTAGAACCGACAGCTCGCCAAATGACTCGAAGTTGCCGTTCCCAAGTGTAACAAAAGCTTCTGTGATCTGGGAATTGACACTGAACTTGGCAAGCTGCTCCGAGGGGGAAGTGGGGTTTCCCGATAGAACCCGAAGAAGCTGTGAAGCGAGTGATTGCAGGTGCTGAAGGGGAACGATCGCATTGGAAGCGAAAATGGAAATGATCGACTCCGAGAAGTTTACTACCAAACACACATCGGGCAGTTGTGTGGCTTCAACCTATTATGTTACGTGAATACATTGGTCAGAGGGGTAAAACATGACACCCGAATTCCTCCCGATAATGAAGGTGATGATGCTGGGATACATACAGTTTGGAAATAAATACCGGTACATCCCCGTAAAGCACCTTCTTGTTCCCCAACTTGGATATTTTTCCTTGGAATGTACTCCACATCGCCAGTCAGGAAATCAACATTAACGACTTCGTCTCCGACTCGAAAAACCACATTATCCCCGGGTACATAGCCCCTCAATATCTGTGACCATGAGACGAGGATCGATTTCTTTGAGCTATCACTGGGGATTCGAAGCTCCACCAAGCTATGCGTAGGCTGCTCAGGATCGGGGGTTGGCGCTGCAGCAACGCAGAGGTTCGGGAAAGCGGTGTAACGGTGCATTTGGTGGTCAGCCGAATTACTTGACATCGGATTGGTCGGTTTAAAAACGGCTGGACTCTACAACGACCTGGGACTGGTGAAACTGCGGAAAAGACTTGAATTGAGAAAACAAAGAGCGCCCAAAGAAATGGCCGTTCAAAGAAACAGGATTATAATTTCTTGGAGCTGCTAGTGAAGCAAGGGTTGCTAGAATTTTTTGTACTCGAGACTCCGAATCAAAGGGCTGACAGTGGTGATCACAAGAAGAAGGATGCGAGCACGAAACTCGAGAGAGTATTTATCGACGCGTAAAAAAGCAAACAGAGATACCCCACCGAAGGGATATCGCAGCCAGCAGCTCTACAGCAGTTATGTTTGGTTCGTGGATTTCCGGCAGCGACCGAGCGACCTTGTCCAGGAGGAAAATGTGATTTCGGTAGGTGTAGAAGAGCTCTTGTCAAGCAAGGCTGGCAAAGCAAACAAAAGTTTAAAGTTTTTACCAAGGTGTTCAAAGTATAATCATATCGAGCAGATACTATATAGACAAAATAAGTGGTTAAAGCTCCTCTTCTACTTCGAGCCTCGATGGGCGGGCGTGATCATTCCCAAATAGTATTTGAGTATGATATAATATTGAAACAGAATTAAGAGAGCAGCAGCCTCCTCACCCCACGACGGCCACACCTCCTCCATCACAATCCAGGTAGCATCGCGTAGCCAGAATTAGGTAAAAGAGGAAAGTGGGAGCGAAAGTGAATTGCAAAGAGAGACAGGAAGTTAACCTGGGCCGCTACGATGCTAAGCAAACAAATACCCACCTTGTACCTAAATGATGGTACGAATGGTGAAGTATTGCAAAGCACTGTAAAAGCGGACTACCGGTGCCACAGAGCGTTCATGGGGAGTCTTTCCGGAGTACAGTACCGTAGTAAAGGTTGCTTGGCGTGTGCATGCAGCACCGGGTTAACCACATCATTGCTTCCTGCATCTGTTATCTGATCACAGGAACCCTAGCCCCCATCCCATGCTAACCAATGTTGAAGCCGGGTCGGCAAACAAGGATAATAAATTATATTGAAACCCAATGTCCAAGCCACCAGTACTCGAGTATTAGTCTATTGCTTCATCAGATAAATCACCCTCTCCGATCCATGTC
Source organism: Tuber brumale (assembly GCA_014065205.1). Lineage (NCBI taxonomy): Eukaryota > Fungi > Ascomycota > Pezizomycetes > Pezizales > Tuberaceae > Tuber > Tuber brumale. The sequence continues at coordinate 23,710 of JACCEG010000336.1, read as the reverse complement.
AAGGAAAGGAAAGGGGGGTTTTTTTTCCCTCCCAAAACCTGAAGAAACGGCAGATCCCCCTCGCTAGGGAATGGTTGGTAAAAGGTAGTACGGGTAGTTGTCGGATCAGGAGGACCCATAGGTTACTTGCGTCACACCCCATGGGACACACACTAAATTCGTCATCATCTATGAATCTTTTGTGACGAGTTCTTGGGCAAGCTACAAGCAACGAGTCATCGGAGCTAAGATCAGGGTTTAAAAGAAGACCGCTTGTCATCGATCGGATAAGATTGATTGATTAGGAAATCTTGTCTGATGGATTGATTAGACCAAGATTAGGATCCTTGTCGGCAGATAAAATTTTCACACCATTCCCTGCTTTTGCAGGGGTTAGGGTAAAATGTAACATTATCAGATGCAGTTGCGCCAAAGATTGATGAGGGTGTGTTTGGCACACCGTGGTTCACAAGGTCACACCTTACAAACCGTGGTTTGTAAGGTTTGGAGTGTTTGGCAGAACGTGCAGTTTGGAAATATTGTGGGGGGTTTGACGGATTTTTTCGAATATTTGTGATTGTTAAATCTTAGGGTTTGTTCTTCCATTAATTTAACCTGAATTAAAGCAACCTCAAAGTTAGAAAACAATTTTCATTGGATATTGTTGTAGAGAATTGGCATTTTGGGAAATTGGTAGAGTTAGCAGATAAAATGCGATAGAAGACTTGGTATACCGGTATTTTGATATTATGATTTTAAACTATTTTGACAACCCACACCTTACAAACCATAGTTTGGGAAACCCTACAAACCACGGTGGGCCAAACACCCCTGAATGTTTGTCTCAAAACAACCAACGTCTTCCGTCCTTTAATAGTTCTTTTTTGACCACCACCAAGCCCACCCCAACTTCACTTGACCTACAGAAAAAGAGGGGCCACATGGAGTAAATCAGACTATAAGTGTGAATTTCTTTGAGGGACTTTTTCTCCCCCTTTCACCTTTCCCCGATCCTTGCGCAGTATGTTATCCGTGGGGTTTTCGGTCAGGCAAAAAATTTCGGGCGCAAATAGTGAATATTGGACATGAAACCCCTGCGGACAAATGGCAAAAGTTGAAGCTAGCTTCTAGAGGAAGAGGTTAGATCCATTTAATAGACTTTGCCGTTCTCCCAGCCACCAAACAACCCCACTGCTTCGCCATCGGGTCTCCCATGTCCCAAGGACCACATCGTCGCTGCACACCCTGCTGGCGGGTGTCTCAGCTTTACTCTGGATGATACCGGCAGTTCCCTAGTACAAGCCCTGGCCTACCGGAAAACTCCTCTCAAGTGGAGTGCAGTGCTTGGCCATCATAACTGGCCAAATAGGAGTATCTGGAATTCGTCACGCGTAGCCTCATGGGCCCTTGGAATGCGCATTCATATTACATCATAATATATTATGAGATCGGTATGTCTTAAGAAGCGTTGAAGTGGATATAGGAAACTATTACACAATACCATGCAATTTTCAATTCGAGGGATCATTCTCGAGCAGAGCTCCGATATTCCAATATCAAATCCGGTAGTAGAACTCAAGCATTCATCTTTTCGAAGTTATGAGGCGTTCTGGGGTCAAAATTCAGTGCGTAATGTAGCGTTCTTTTCGCCTCTTTTCCTCGCTCACTCAGTATCTTGATAGGCGGCTGGCTCTTATGGCCATTTCATCTCTTTCTTCCTTTTCCCCCAACCTGCCCCTGCCGCTTGTCGCCGAGTTTATTTTACAATTGTGCAACAAATATGGGGATCTCCGCCCCCGCCTTGTGTCGCAGTTGATCCTTCTCCCCCCTTCTCGGTGGAGGTTAAGCAGCATGCAGCTACTCCTCCTACTATACCTGAAAACCTTCGGTTCTAAGTGGAACTAGCTTCTCAGAGGTCATCACCCGCATCATGCGGGACAAAATTTTATCAGATAACTCTCAGATATACTCCACCTACCATCAGTGATACGATCATCGGGCCTGCAACAGTACAGCTTTTCTCCACCGAACTCCGAGGACATCAAACGAAAATACTGGAGCGACGGAGAAGGGAAAACAGCTTGATCAGTAGCGCCTCTTTCCTTACCATGCATGCACAGTATTTTAATCCTTATTGCTGCCATAATCCTGCATAGGTCTTTGTTAAGCCCCCACGTTTCATAATACAGAGTTAACATTACCCTCTTCATTACCAACACAGTGGATGTCCTCACTCTGTAGAAACTATTGCCATCCAGTCACTGACGGACCCACTTCAATTTTCGAGAGCTAACCCTGTTTCGGCTTTGTCTGTGTGTGGATCATGAAGAATCAATCTACATCCGGTCAATCTATCCCCCACTTATTCCAGACTCTATAGAACCTCAGTTCCCAGCCCTATATTCCCCATTCATACTTCTCACGTTTCCTAATCTAGGGGCCCTTTCCAATTCCCCTTCGTGTTGAATCACATTGCTTTTTTTCCTTTTTTTCCATTTCCCCCGATCTGTTTCTTTCGGATTTTGCCCGGTTTTTCGAGTTGATACCCTGGCTTCTATAGCTTCACGAATACTTGGATTTTCAGGGTCTCCTCGAGCTCCCACTATCACCTGTCGTTGAGCTATTCACTTAGAAGTTCCAAATATCTGGTGAACGCATATCCAATAGCAACAGACATCTCGGCAGCTTCTTTCTACAAAGCATCGGGCTGCGAGCAAAGCATAATGGCCTCCTTCCCTGGCGCAAACCAGCCTTTGTCACGACGCCGTTCGCACCATTCGATCGACATTGCTTCTCTAAGTCCCAGCACTCCAACTAACCCAAACACCACCCCTAATCCAGCGCCTCCAGCGATTCCAGTTCTTGAGCAGCTTTTAGGTTTCAAGTCTAAGACTTCTTATTTTTCGTTATACCGACCCCTCAATACATGGCGTCAACGGACTATCCTCGCATTAGCAATCATATTATCCTTAGCAGCTGGAGCTCCGCTGCCTATCATTGGTATCATTTTTGGAAAGATAATAAACCATTTCCCGCCGGACGAAGATGAATTGGAGACCAGAATTTGTCAGCTGCTGGGAGTTTCTGTTGCGTATTTCTTCACCACTTGGGGATGGGCTACTTGTTGGGGTATTGTTGGAGAAAGAGTCTCACGGGGTTTGAGAGAAGACTTACTGAAGAAAGCAGTGGGAATGGAGATTGCCTACTTTGAAATCGAGTGTCCGGATGTTTGTTCCCTGATAATCTTTCGTGCACTCCTATCATTACTGATCTTATCAGATCGCAAACCGGTTAACAGCAGACACCCAAACAATCCATTTGGGCACCTCCGAAAAAGCCGGCCTGTTTCTTCAATCCGTCTCTTATTTCATTGCCGCATTCACTGCCGGGTTCGTCCTAAATGCCCGCCTAACTGGAATTCTGTTTGTAGCGGTGGTCCCTGCTATGCTTGTTGTCATTACCTTTGGCTCTAAAACAATCGCCAAATATGCTGGAGAAGCAACCGAATACTCAAAAAAAGCAACATCCGTGGCTGAAGGTGCCATAGCGGCGGTGCAAGTGGTTCAAGCATTCGATGCACTGGATAAACTTGCCGATGAGCATCTGAAGTTTATGCGGCCTGCCATCGTGAAGGGGGCTAGAAAGGCCTTTGCTGGAGCACTAATGCTGGGGCTTGTTTATTTCGTGGCGTATGTCAATGTTACAAAACCTAACCCTGTAAAAACATCCGATCTGATAACTGAAAATAGTTATTCAGCCAATGCCCTTGCTTTCTGGCAGGGCTCTCAGCAGATCGCTGAAGGCTTATTCAAAAGTGGTGAGGGAGCGGGAACAGTATACACTGTAGTGTTTCTGATCCTTGATGCATCATTCGTTATCGGCTCCTTCGGCCCTTTCCTGCAGACTTTCGCACTTGCCGCTGCGGCTGGTGAGAATATCATTTCAATGCTTGACCGACCTGACCCAGTCATCAATGTGTACTCAGCCCAAGGGTTGCCTATGCCCGAGCCGGTAGAACAAAACGATATTGTTCTCGACAACGTCACCTTCAGATACCCGGCACGTGCTACCATCAAAGTTCTTGAGGATATCAATCTCACTTTTGAAGCAGGCAAGGTCACAGCGATCGTAGGGCCTTCGGGGAGTGGGAAAAGCACTGTTGCGGCGATGCTGATGCGTTTCTATGACCCCGCTTCCGGACGAGTTAAAATTGGTAACCATGATTTGCGAGAGCTCAACCTTCGAGACTATCGGAGGCACGTCTCCTTAGTGGACCAGGAACCTGTGCTATTTTCGGGAACTATAATGGAAAATATCCGCCACGGTTTATTGCACAAGGGGGGATTAAGCGGGAACGAATCAATCGAGTTATGCTATCAAGCTGCCAGGGATGCCAACGCCTACGATTTTATCGCGAGTCTTCCGGATGGTTTCAACACCAGGCTCGGTGGAGCTGGTGCTACACAGTTATCCGGCGGCCAAAGACAACGGGTATCAATAGCGAGAGCGCTCGTTAGTGATCCAAGTATCTTATTACTAGACGAACCTACAAGTGCATTAGATTCCCAAAGCGAAGCAGTAGTTCTTGACGTTCTTGATAAGGCTAAGAGCAAGAAGGGTAGAACGACGATAATGATTGCCCATCGGTTAGCTACCGTGCGTGGTGCAGACAAGATTGTCGTCATACAAAATGGCCATGTGGTCGAAGAAGGCACTCACGAAAGTTTGCTCGAGGGTGGCGGCGTCTATCATGCATTGGTCAAGTCACAAAGGCTCTTGGGAGCAAATTCTCGCGCAAGCAGTCTTTCTTCTGCTAAGACGAAGGTAGACGACGATGCCAGACTCATAGAGAGAGTGGACGAAAAGAATGAGGAGCAGGGACAAAAACCCGAGACCCTATCAATCGAAGAGTCCCACGCGCTAACTTCCAGTGACCTTATTCGGCGATGCTTATCTCTCAGCAAACCAGATGCGCCGATCATTGCCATCGGGCTCATAGCTTCTATCATCACCGGAGGCATTATTTTGGGTGAAGCAGTCATCTTTGGGAATCTAATTTCAACACTTAACAACCAGAGAAACTCCGCTGAGCTTAGAAGCCGTGCCGATTCTTTTTCCTTGATCTTTTTCGTCCTCTCGTTAATTGCATTGGCTGCTTACACTACAAGTGGATCAGCTTTTGGTATCGTCTCTGAGAGGCTTATCAGACGTATTCGGGATATTTCCTTGAGAAATATTTTACGACAAGATGCCGCGTGGTTCCAGGCTCCCTCTCACTCACCAGCAGCATTAGTCTCTATGCTTAATATGGATATCGGCCACCTCAGCGGCCTATCCGGTGTTATCCTGGGTACAATATTTTCAGTCACGACATCGATGGTTGGGGGAGTTATCTTAGCCCACGTCGTTGCCTGGAAGATAGCAATCGTCCTCCTCACAGCTGTCCCGATAATGCTGGTTTCTGGCTTTCTTAGACTGCGTGTTCTAGCAAAGTTCCAACAAAGACATGAAACAGCATACGTCGAAGCCGCAGCTTTAGCGACTGAGGCGTGCACAGCTATAAAAACAGTCGCAGCTCTTGGAAGAGAGAACGATGTCACCCGGCTCTACAGTGAAGCCGTAGATAAGCCATACCGGGAAAGTCTACGGTTTATTGTGACAGGGAATTTCTGGCTGGCTTTCGCATTGGCAATCACATACTTTGTTTATGCTCTCGCATACTATTGGGGCTCCCGACAAGTCAGGGACGGCAACTACACACAATTGGACTTCTTCATCGTTTTGCCAGCTCTTCTGTTTTCCGCGCAGGCCTCGGGGCAGATGTTTTCGTTAGCACCGGAGGTAACTCGGGCGAAGAGTGCTGCCTTAAGCGTTTTCAAGATACACGATCAGAAACCTACCATTGACACTGACTCACAACCACCCCCCCGCGAGAAGTCAGCCGCGGCTGGGCCGAGAGCAAGTAATGGAAGCAAGGTTGAGTTCCGAGGTGTCCAATTCAGATACATCGCTCGTCCAGATGTGCCTGCACTGGATGGAATGTCCTGCACCATCGGACCAGGCCAGTTTGTTGCTTTCGTGGGGTATTCTGGCGCTGGAAAGTCGAGCGCTGTCGCCCTACTAGAGCGCTTCTACGACGTTAGCTCTGGGAACATTCTGGTCGATGATGTGGATATTAGGGATATTCCGGTGCGTGACCATCGGAGTCGGATATCTCTTGTCTCCCAAGAGCCTTGCTTGTTTCCTGGTAGCATCCATTTCAACGTTTGTCTTGGAGCAGGTCCTGGGAAAGAAGTTTCCAGAAAAGACATTGAGAGAGTTTGTAAGATGTGTGGGCTACACGATTTTATTATGGGTCTCCCCGAAGGCTACGAAACGTGAATCTACTCTACAACGCCCACTCTCAATTTGCTTGTCACTAACGGCCTCCTAGTGATTGCGGTGCCAACGGTTCCCAACTTTCCGGCGGGCAGAAGCAGCGCGTTTCGCTCGCCAGAGCACTCATGCGCGATCCGGCCATCCTGGTGCTTGACGAGGCCACTTCAGCCCTCGACTCGCACTCCGAGAAGCTCATCCAGGAAGCCGTGGCATCAGCAAGCCGGGGCAGAACCTGTATTGCAATTGCGCACCGCCTGGCTAGCATCCAGATGGCAGACTGCATCTACGTTTTCGAGAAAGGAAAGATCGTTGAGCAAGGCAGGCACAACGAATTGATTGCCAAAGATGGGATTTACGCTGCCATGTCCAGGCAGCAGTCCCTGGAGTAAAATGAATCTGTTCTATCTACAGTTGATACTTGTTGAGTCCATTTCGGAAGAAGAAGGAGCTAAGCAGTAGTCTAGAATTTATGACGTAAATCGTTTATAAGGGATATTATTTAATAGTTCCAACTCCCGAATTCAAACGAGAGAGAGAGAAAAAGCTCAACACCCTAATTAGTAGGAAAGCATAGGGACAAAGACTAGCTCGTAGATACGGCAAGCATTAAGCATGCCCTGGAAAACAAAACAAAAAGCAAGGAACTTATTCCCTCGCTCGATACGACCCCAAGCCGCAAATCCCCTCCCAAGTTCAAAACCAGTAACCGGGAACCTCAATTGCTACAAACCCCGAGAACTCCGCGGAGAAAAGGGCAATGGTTCGTTTAATTCTTCCTCAAGCGAATATCCCGGTATGCATGCCAAGTATCATAGCCCCCCTCCGCCGGTCCGTCAATCTGTATCGCCGACGACCATCGGCCTGCATACACCACTTCACGAACGATCACTCGTCTGAGAGTTGCGCGCAGGGGTGAACTCACCAAGCCGTCTGGGCGTGCATAAGAGTGGCAAACAAAGCGTCAGGCAGGGGGTAGAAAGGATCCAGGTGATCGGTGAAGGAGAGCAGGAAAGGAAAGAAAAATATTTTCATACCACCGTGATGCGGGGGGAAGGAGGTGGTGGTGGTGGTGGGAGGAATGTGTGAGTATGCCAAGTGCACGCGCTACTGTATCATACCAATGTTGTACTCGTACTTCCAGGTTGTGTTTTTTTAAAAAGAAAACCCCCCGGCACTCCCCATCCGATGAGATAAGAAAGGAGACTAACTTTTATCAGATCCCCCCCTCCTCCCCCAACTCCACTCCGTCCAACCAACTGCTCGAGTAACAGTACTCGAGTACTCGAGTATATGATAGTGGCACCGCCCCGCTCCGCCCACCACACAACTTCCTCTCCAGCCGAGCCGCTCCTCATTGCCGTGTCCAACCTACCGTAACTTATCACAACCCATAATCTTATCCGATCCGATCAATTCGCTTACCCGCTCCCCCGGTCACAACAATTGACCTACGCTTGACCCGCACGCACACACTAACAAAACCCTGGTCATCACAATCATCATCACGATTATCATCCCACTTTATCTGATCCTTGTCCTACCTCCTTTTCCTTCCCCCTCACCTCGAGTGGGGTGTTTTATTGCGCGGCACCGCTCCTTCTCTTTCCCCCAGTAACGCCGGGGTGGGTGCCGGGGTAGAGGTTGACCGCAATCTTGCGATCTGATTACGATAATCTAATTATCATTTTTATCTTTTTCCAATTTTTTCCAATTTTTTTTTTCACCCCCTTTCTTCTTTCCCAGGAACGGTACCTCCGGAGGCGAATGGCGGCAAGTTTGGAACCGGTTTGGATTGGGAAGGGAAAAATGGTATGATTGTTTGTGTAATTTTTTTTCCTGCTCTCTTGCGGGGGAACCAGGCGGAGGTCGGTGCGGTATGATGAGTACTCGAGTACGGTACGATGGTGAGTGCCTTGCAGGAGTTATTTCTTCTTTCTTTTTTTCCCTTCCGCTTTGTTTAATGGGGGAGTGTATCGAGTGGTTCGTAGTGTGATGAATGTATGTTCCCGGATTGGTAGTTACTCGTAGATGGTAGGGAATTGGGTATGTTTGTAGGTACGCTACCGTACTATACTGCCCTACGCTTTCTCCTACTCGAGTATGCCTTTTCTTCTCTGGCCTCGAATGGGGGTGATGTGGGAACTATAGCGAGTAGTGAGTGTTCCGCACTGATTTATGAATAAGATTACTTTTTTGGCAATTGGAATAAATGGTACTTAAGTATCTTTGGGCCTCCATCCATGCCTGGTGGTTTGCTATTACGGGTTTCTGCACTACAGTACCGGTATTGATCTTGTATCATACCCAGGTTTTCTCTCTTCCTTGCTTGCTTCCCTGTCTGCTTGCTTGCCTGCCTTCTTTATCAAATTGGTCCCTTTTTTATTATCAGATTCTTACCTTGTGTTCGTCACTGCAGCAGCATTCTGCGCCATTAAAGTCAAAAGCTCAACACCTTTGCTTCCCTTTCCTGCCTTCCCTCCCTCGTTCCCTCCAAGGCTGTTGACGCTGCAGTACTGCAGTACACAGTACACAGTACACAAAATCGCCCATTCAAGCGGTAATAGACATTCCCAAACCGCCACTGCTTCGAAAAAGAAAAAACGAAAAAGCGATGGGATGCTAAGATGTGTTTATAATTGTGCAGGGTGTAGGAAGCAGGGCTATATCATACCGAGTAGCTCTACTTCCCCTCCACTTCGTACGTCTCCGATAACATAACAAGCTGGTGCAGTACTGCAAACCGTCGCTTAGGAGGAGCATTTCGCTATTCCGTTCGCTGCGCCGGTAGCATCAATATCAACATAATCGTCACCACATAGAAAGCAAGCCATTACATCACATTCGAAATCACAGCCAACTCACAATAGAGACTGTGTCAGTAAACACCACTTTCCTTTTTTTTTTTTTACCAAATCGCATTTATCACTTCTCCCTAAGACTTCACAAAAGCTAGAAGGTCCGAAAAGGTAAACAGTAATAGAAAATATGATCCCGCACTTCCGAAGCCCTATTTTTTTCTTTTTCCTAGCAAACACGAGGCCAAGAAAAATAAAATGAAAGTTGGTTTGATGGTGATGATGGATCATTGGAAACGCCTTCACTCTGATTGGTTAGATGTGTTTGCAGCGAGGAACGTTAAGCTGACTGAAGTATTAAACCGACAGTAGGTTCCTTCTCTCGCCAGCCGGATCCACACTGAATTCATTATTCCCCTCATTTCTTTTGCGTTCCGACAGACGCAGTACTATCATGGCGGATATCACGAACGAGCACGGAAGCGATCATATGAACGGGGCCCACGGTACTGGTACCGGATGCCACAGTAATGAGATCACCACTTTCACCGATAGTATTTCCAATAGACATTCCACTTCGAATGGCATCAACGGCACCCACAGGAACGGTGATCTGACATACCACAACGGAAACCCTACATCTTCCCCGGACATGGGCGGCCGCAACCAAGAGCCCTACGACTTGATATGCATTGGCTTCGGTCCAGCCTCCCTGGCCATAGCAATAGCCCTTCATGACCAAAAAGCGCAAGCCAGGGTGCTGTTCCTTGAGCGTCAACCGGAATTTGCATGGCATGCAGGAATGATTCTTCCTGGCTCCCGAATGCAGATTTCCTTCATCAAGGACCTCGCAACCCTAAGGAACCCTCGATCGGAATTCACTTTCCTGAATTATCTTTGCGAGAAAAACAGACTAGTAGCCTTCACCAATCTTGGCACCTTCTTGCCGTTGAGAGAGGAGTACAACGATTACATGGCCTGGTGCGCTTCGCACTTCGAGGATTGTGTAAGGTACGGGCAAGATGTTGTTTCGGTTGCACCTATTGGCGAGAAACCGATCCAAAGCTGGGCGGTAACGTCGAGAGATATCAAAAACGGCCAAGAGAAGAGGTTGACCGCGCGGCATGTGATAATTGCTGTGGGAGGGAAACCCAATATTCCCAAAGCATTTCCACAAAATCCCCTGAACTCACGTATCATCCACTCATCTGGATATTCATCCGCCGTTCCAAAGCTTTTGAATGACACGAATAAAGCGTATAAGATTGCTATCGTGGGCGGCGGTCAGAGCGCCGCTGAAATCTTCAACGACATGCACTCCAGATACCCCAACTCCAAGACCAGCCTGATTATCAAGGGATCAGCATTAAGACCAAGCGACGATAGTCCTTTGTAAGATCACACCCCCACCCCTGTTTACTAGATATAAGCTGATTCTTGGGCCTCCAGCGTCAATGAGATTTTTGATCCATCTCGTGTCGATTTGGTGTATTCGATGCCAACAGAAATTCGCAGAGAATCCATAGTTCAAGATCGTGCCACAAACTATGGTGTCGTCCGTCTCGAGCTTATTGAACATCTGTATGAGACGCTCTACCACCAAAGATTGCAGAATCCAAGCGAGGCAGAATGGCAACACCGCATTATACCCCTACGGGAGGTTGCTGGAGTAGAGGAAAACAAACTTGGTGAAATCCATCTCCAGTTAAAGAATACTAGGACAGGCGTGGTGGAAACTACAGCAGGATTTGATGCTATAATCATCGCGACGGGATATGTTAGAAATGTTCATGAGACCTTATTGAAACCTGCAAGAGGATTGCTAGAGGGAAAGAGCTGCCAGGTGAGCAGAGACTATCGTGTCCAATTCAAGGAAGGTGTGGTCGCAAACAATTCGGGTGTGTGGTTGCAAGGCTGCTGTGAGGGTACACATGGTGTAAGCTTCAATAGTCTTACTTTCAAGTGGGTATGACAAAGCTAACCTAGGAGGAACAGTTGAGCGATACGCTTCTATCAGTGCTTGCAGTTAGAGGTGGAGAGATTGTCGAGTCCATCCTCGGCGAAGAATTGCACGCTGCGAGTGTTATTGAAAAATCCGTGGGCAAATACACCGATGCCATTGTTAAGGAGATCGTTAATGGATTAAGAACGAAAGATAGCAGTAACAGACAAGCTTGATTGCATGTTTTTCCGGGGGCCCGGAGTTGGTTGGAATAAAATGGGAATCATGCCATTCTTTTTGTTTATGTTTGTAGTGTTTTGTGTGTTCCTCATGTTTTTCCTGTTTTATTTTTTCTTATTCTTACCTGTATCATATCGTCAGTTTAACGACATTGTTATTTAACCAATGATCGATACGTCGACAAAGGAATCTCTTACACCGAAATGACCTCAATTACCGAATCCGTCCCATATATCCTCCTCCTTCGCCTTCCCTATCAACCCCATTAAGAATGCAGAATTTCCCAAAGTCTTGAATCCAATATTTCTCCCCTCGCTTGTACCAACAAATCCACTCACAGCTGCGCCAAACTTGACTATATCAGTGGTCGGAAGTCTCAATACAGCCTCCCCGCCTTCGATATGTAATATGTCAATGCGAATGGCGGTTCCTACCACGCCCAAGTATTGCATCAAGCTGTTTGTAAGAGTCGTACGCCAGGTGATTGCATCGACCACAGCAGGAGAGTCAAACGGGGGGTCGAAAATCCTAGATTCCCAGTCAATCTAAAGAGCAAGTCGCTGGATGGCGAGGAGAAGGGATACCAAACATTTTGAGATGGGAATAGCTATATTCCGGACCTTTTATCGTTATCCGCTGCAGTGACTGAGAGGACTTTTGCGGTTTTTTTGATTGAGGGGGTATGTCAATCATTTCGGCTTCCATTTCAAAACTTATCCGGCAGTGATAACAAGTCTGATCTTTAATACTGGTGTTGTGGGATAACAGGGAAAGATAGCGTGATAAAGAAAAGTACCGTAGGGTGTCCTGGTCTCGGAGATGATCTGGAGGATTAGAGCAGGGGAGAAAATCGGCCAAAAAAAGCTGGTTCATTTTACAACGTCCCGCCAACCCCTCCCCACTACGAACATCAACCTTCCTCTCTTCTCTCTACCTCTCCCTTCCCCTTTTTCTCCTTCATCCTTCTCTCATTTCTTCACTTCCTTCCCTTCATCACACCCCTCACCTTCATCATCGCTTTCAGATTCTCCTTGCGGCTGAGGCTTCCGCAATTGTCCCCTCCCCTCTTACACAGCGCTTTCTCAACGGCCAGAATGGCGGAAAAGCGTCTTGAACAAGCTGAAGAGCACTACTTCCAGAGGTAAAATGACGATTCACCCTTGACAATTCGTATCATATAAAATTCCAGTTATGTAATATTTTACTAATATTTGACCTTCTGGATAGCTACAATCATCATGGTTAGTTTACAATTACTCACTCGAGGAAGAGGCGGAAATAACACCAATTTTAAACCCGGAAACTGACGCGAATTGTCTTCACAACCAGGCATTCACGAGGAGATGTTGGTTCGTGATATTCCCCCGTTTGTCCTGCCTTTCACCACTGGAAAAATTAGCTCATATCGTATCTTCCGCCAGAAAGACGAGGTGAGAACCAATGCCTACAAGAATGCCATTTATCAGAATGCGCACCTATTCAAGGATAAGGTTGTTCTGGATGTTGGATGTGGAACATCCATCCTTAGCATGTAAGAACCGATATTCTGCTCCCTCTCCATTTTAGCATAAGGAAAAATCCCCCAACCCCATTCCTTCACAAGGATGAGAAACCTTTTTTACACAGTTATCCCTGTCATAAATACACTGTTGAGAATTTACCTCTGAGTCATGCTCGCAAATCGCCCTTTGTCTCCTAGTCCTCCCCCTACTGAGGAAATAGTATTAATATGGGGCTGTTTGGATACAGGTTCGCTGTTAAGGCTGGTGCCAAACATGTCATCGGCGTTGATATGTCTACCATCATTGAAAAAGCAAGTGAAATTGTTAAAATCAACGGAATGAGCGACCGGATTACTCTTCTTCAAGGAAAAATGGAGGAAGTTGTGCTTCCTGTTGAAAAAGTCGATATCATCATATCTGAGTGGATGGGTTACTTCCTACTGTATGAAAGCATGTTGGATACAGTTTTGCTTGCCAGAGACAAATATCTTGCTCCCGGAGGATTGATATTTCCAGACAAAGCTCATATCTACATGGCTGCTATTGAAGACGGGGACTATAAAGAGGAGAAGATTGGCTGTGAGCTTTACCCAATCATTTCATTATTATATGACTAATTGCCTGTGTTAGATTGGAACAACGTCTACGGATTTGACTTTACGCCCCTTCAGAGAACTGCCCTAGCCGAGCCTCTTGTCGACACCGTAGAGATGAAAGCTGTAGTTACAGATCCCGGCCAAGTCTTCTCAATCGACTTGTATACCGTCACGGCACCTGAGCTCGCATTTAATGTGCCCTTCGAACTCCATTTCAATCGGAATGACTTTGCGCATGCATTCATCGCTTGGTTTGATATTGAGTTTTCGGCGTGCCACAAACCGATCAAATTTTCTACAGGACCTCATGCGAAATACACCCACTGGAAACAGACTGTCTTCTACCTCCATGAAGTTCTGAGAGTTAATAGGGGTGAAACCATCACCGGCAGCATCAGCTCAAAGCCTACAGAAAAGAACAGGAGGGATCTCGACATCAAAATTGACTATCAGCTACAAACTGCAGATTCTTCTCGCGCAAGTGCTGGCAGTTGCAATTATAAAATGTTTGTTTCGAAGTCTCCCCTCCCTGGAATTCAGACAACTAACTCATCACAGGTGTTAATTCACGAATCGTTGCAACTTCTGTTCTGTTGTCATGACTTCTACGACTCTTTGAATAGGATTGTTACTATTATTCTTTCTTGCACGGCAGCAATGGTACAGGGTTGGTTTAATATAAAGTCAGCATTTAGTGGTTGTACGATATACTTGTAGAGGTGTCAAATTTTATACGGGATTTGTGAACAATGGAAGACTCTAAAAAGTTTGCAGTTAAATTTAAGGCGGTTGATTTTAATATCATCGCAAAAGATTCTAGATATGATACAACTATCAGCGATGTAAAGTTAACGCTTCTAAATCCCGCTACACTTGAGTACTGTTAATATATAAATGTGGTCCATTACCGTGATGACCCAGGTAATCACTGGTGGCCCCATCATGACAATCACTACTTAATTGCCCTTCTTCCCAATCGCAGCCCTATCCGCAAGAGCAAGTCTGCCCTGTATCCTAATCATATTGTGAACCGCCATAACCGGGACTAGATCAAGCAAATCATGATTAGCCACTGCCGCCTCAACTCCCGCAATGAAATCCTAAGAAAACTCACAGATAACAGCAAAGGGCACATAGCATAACATCAGCATCTTCTGCTCCAAAGCAGCTATGTCGGGATCCTGTCGTATCTCCGCAATGCAAACAACAGTGCTAAGCGTGCACAGCGTACCGAGCATGCACATGTGAACCCAAGAGCTCGAGTCCCCTACAATGCAATACAATTCATTAGTAATACTCCCTCTTTTCCCTCCTCTTGCCGTTCCGTAAAAGGGAACATACCACGACGAATCCCGAGAAAAATCCAGATCGCTGCCGGCAAGTTATAGCACGCCTCGAAGGAGATGAACACGCTGAACCACGTGGGGAACTTGATCACCAGCTGGTCGTTGAAGTTATCCAAGTAGAATTCATGAAGAGCCCACAGGGGCGCAGGGACAATCGCGCGAGGCCAGATAGGGATGAGGTCCACGAAGACCATTGCTGGGATGAACATGGCGAAGAACACCAGGTAGAACCTGTCGGCTGTTGAGTAGCCCATTGTTGGTACTCGAGTACAGTCTGGTTTGTTTTGATTTCTGTTTGTTTGTGAAGGTCAATGGATGAACGAAGGAGTGGTGTTGAAGTCAGCCGTGCTTTCGTCCAGGATATTACTTTAAAGGCCAGGGAGGTGATGTATCTGTCGAATATTTTGCGGTGTATGCGGGTCGGAGAACTTTCTTGCTGAATTAACTCAACCGCTGTGCTCGTATTGTGCTGGTAAGTTCCAGTACCTACGTTCCCTCTCTCTCTTGAGATTCCGACTGTGAGGCTCTAATACTGTCTTGGCGGATGATCCCGGTAGGATCCAAAACATGAATGGCGCCAGGTCACGTGGTTTTCATGATTAAATTTGTTACATGAGTGAGAGGCTGTGATTCTAAAGGCAGTGGATAATGTACGAGCGCATGCAGAGGAACTATCAACCGCGCACGGAATGAAAGGAGGAGGTCGAAAGGGAAATTACCAAAGAAGAGGGAAGACGTTAAGCTAGGGTATGGGTCCATCTCGGGAAAACCAATGAGCGTGACAAGTGACGGGGTTTCTTAGCAGTCACTCAAAATCAAGCCGGGCAAAAAGCAATCACTTGGCATGTCACGCTCGCCTCTTATTGCCCGATCTTCAGTGACGATAACTGGTCGGTACCCTGGTATTTCAGCCCTCAATATACCTCTCAACCCCTCTCGACTCTACTTCCAAAGTATGATGCTTCCAAAACTTCAAACCCGACCTCCGGCAATGCAATTACTCAAACTCCCGAATGAACTTCTGATCCTAATAGCCTCAAACCTAGGTTTAAGTGACCTAAACAGCCTCCTCCGCTGTAACCGCGCCCTCTCAATCCTGCTAACCCCCCTCCTCCATAAACTTGCATTGCTAGACAAAGACGGCCTAGCACCTCTTTACTGGGCAGCTCACCAGGGCCATGAGCATCTTGCCCGCCTCCTCCTGGATATGGGCGCGGACATCAACGTGCGCAGTGGGCCAAACAAAAAGTCCGAAAACAAGCTAACCCCGCTACAAGCCGCGATCTGCTCGAAGAAGCCCTCACCAGCGATGGTAAAACTGCTAGTGGAGCGCGGCGCCTGCCTGAAGGCAAAGAACTCCTTCGGAAACACCCCGCTGCACGACCTGGTTAGCAGCGACCGACCAACCCCTTGCGCTTCGCTCCTACCGCTAATCTCCCTCCTCCTCTCGCATGGTGCTTCGCTATCTGCGCAGAACATATTCGGTGAAACGCCCCTACACCGCGTCTACGACGGTCCGCACTGCGGAAAGGTGATTCCGTTGCTACTCGACAAGGCCGACCCTGCCGTCCTCGGCGTGCAGAACAAGGATGGTGCAACGATACTGCACAAGGCCGTGCAGTTCAATGACATCCCGAGCTTGCGGCGGGTGCTGAAGATGCAGAGGGGCATCATTAATGTTCCCGACTTCAACCGCGAGACACCGCTGCAGTTCGCGGCATACATGGGCTACACCGGGATCGTGAAGGAGCTGTTGAAGGGGGGTGCCGACGTGCATCCTAAGGGGTTTGGAGGGCAGACTGCGCTGTACTGGGCTGAGTATTATGAGCATGTGGATATTGTCAAGATGTTGAAGGGGAAGGGGGCGAAGGTTGATTGGAAGGTTGTGGGGGCGTAGGATGCTCCCATCCTCTTTGTATATGTTCGACTGGGGGGGGGTTGCTTGTGCATTCTATTTGAACCAATTTGCTTGTGGGCGTTTGGATGACCGGGGGGGGGTTAGAAATTCGTTATGATATGATAATGACTCTGTTCTGTCCTTGCTACTTTATAGTTTTTCCTATATCACATTAGCTAGTTTTATGATCTACGGATTGGGAGTTAATCGGTAAATATAATATTTTGGATTAGTCTCTCCCTCATCCCTATTGCGAAACTCTAACCAAACAACCGCCTGTACAAGGAATTCATCAATGTGTTATCGATACGCCCCCCCTCTGCGCACTATCGCAAAACCCCCATGATAACCGCCCCCACCCTTCCACCATTCCAACCCTCCCACAGCATCCCACCACATGGATCTAACCCCCTAAAGTCACACCCCAGCCCTCAACCCCGCAACCCCGCAACCTCAGTGTTCATGCCGAGACTTTCGTCACTAGCAACTAACTCTGGCCGTCACTCGATATCACTCGATATCGTCACCCGCCCCACTCCAATCCTACCAACATTATTCCCGCTCGCGCGCGAGAAACGAGAGGAGTCCTGGGCGCTGCGAAGGCACATGAATAGTTTCTACCAAGAAGGAAACCCTCCAGCACTAACCGATATATGATACCGTACCCACGAGGACTCAAAGAAGCGAAAGTTAAAACCCCAACTTAGAGAGGACGGAATCGTCCTAGAGCATAGCACATGACGAGCAACGCGTTAAGTAATAGTAGCAGTCGAATACTGTAAAGCATAACCCCCATAAGAAAAACACCCAAGGAGCCGGGGAGCGACTAATAGGACGCAGTAAAACATTTAAGCTTTGTTTTTTAAACCCCCCCCTCACCCCAGGAAAATGGTAACTTGTCACGCATTGTGCTCATACTCCAACCATATTAACATGCAAGGTTAACGCTGCGAGATCGGAATGGGAATTACTGTAAGACCCTAGCTACTGCACGCGTACAGTACTTTTTGCAAAAAAACAAAAAAAACAAAAAAACACCCACAGTAAAAATTGAATGCTGATCAAGCGATTTTGCGTTACTAGACTGTGTGGGTTGCATTTATGGTTCTCGAAGCTCGGGATGATATACGGGCCGGCCCGGAAGCAATCCACTTTATTCGCTAATATGGTTCCAGCCATCCAAAATGTGTACCAGATTTTTCATCATTTTCAAAATCTTACGGCTTTACCATAACAGGTCCAAATGAGTAAAAAAACACTGTTTCTGAAATAGACCATGAAGGATAATAATAAACAGGTGTTTTTTTTACCAGCTAGCCTTATAGTTGTAAAGCCTTAAGAATTTAAAAGTTACTACTTTTGGTGTAAATGGAGAAAAAGTGTTACAACAGCTACACTTAATTTGCTTAGTAATACTGGATTTGCAGTACTCGTGGTGTCGTGACGTTCGTGAAATGGGCCGGGCTTGCATGGTGGTGTACAGGAGTACATTATGGTCCATATTTAATCTGAATAGGTTTAGTTAATTGTTTAGTGTCAATCAGAGTATTATTAGGATAAACGAGAGTAGAATAGGGGAAATAGGAGAATATACTATAGGTTCAAATTGTTATATCAATATCAACAACACAAAAATTCAGAAAAATGTCAACTCACTGAGGAAAGACAACTTCAATGGTGAAACAGGAACAGATTGTTGGGATTGTGATACTGAAAGGAGCTCAAAAGATGAGTTTGAAAGAGGTTTCAGCAAAAAACACTAGTCTTAATAGGCACTTACTTGAACATCATCAGAACTATCCAGCAGTGAGCCAGTAAAGACTAAAACCTAAATCTCTGTGCTGTTGAAAATCTCACTCCTGTACTCAACTCAGTAAAAAGTTCAGGTAAAGCCTTGACACAGATACAAAAGGACCATTTGAGTGAAGTAACTTTGCAGGATGTAGACTATAGTTGTATAACCTTTATATAGATAGTAGAAGTAGGTAGGGGGGGGGTTTTTTTTTTAATTAAATAATAATATTATTGAAAATGTAATTAATTTTTTTTTAAAAACAAACAATAAGTGGAGCTTAATATAAGTAGGCAAACAATTCCAAAAGTATTGTGAGAATCTAAAATTTATCATCAAAAGCTAGCCTGAAAACCAATACTAAATCCAAAACAAAAGGTACAAAGACTTGCATTTTATTACTAAGATCAATATCACAATTAGAGGAATATAATTTTTACTGATAAATCATATTTTGAAATAGGAAATCTGTAATCACTCAGAGCCTGAAGAGTACTTCATCACAATGGAGAAGCCTATCAGCTACAAAATATTGATAGAAAGTTTGCCCAAAGGGCAACTGTGATGTTTTGGAGTACAATCCTTTATAGAAAAGTTGGTATGTACTAGTATAATTTCAATCATTTATTATTTCCTAATTTTTCAATTCAAATTTATTATTTATTACAAATTTATTATTTATTTAATTTATTTCTAATATGTATATAATGTTTAATGCTAATCAATTATTAAATATTTACAAGACCACAAACTTCCCTATTATATAGATACCATTTAGGGAAAGAGGTAAACTTGTATTTTAGATGTTTTGAGCTAAAAGTAATTTTAGTTTGCATACTAACTAGAGACATTTTGAGAAAATGAGCAAAACATTTTTTGACAAAGAAATTGAAATAGCATAACTATCTGTACAGTAAATAGTATTAAAATAAAAAAAGATCAGAATATTATAATCTAAGTGCTTAGTTCTATGAGAATAGTTTTTATTTTTCATACTACTAACATGTGAAANAGGCCCCATTAATTCTTTCTTTTTTTACTTTTTCTTTTTTTTTAAATCTTGTTTTATTTAGTATTAAGGAACAAGGTCACATCAGCGCAAGCTATGTAGACCTAAACCTCCACCCCTGCCCCAGCCCAGAAAGGCTGAAGAAAAACTGTCTAGCTAAAAAGCAAGTTGGTGTAAAAAACTCCGCCTGACCACAACTGCTATAGTGTACACGAACCCAAAACCTCCACAGACGCGTGACATAAGAGAAATCCCAAAACCCCAACAATGAACCAACCAAAGCAACAGAAAGAAACTCCAAACTAATGAAAACCCATAAACCGAACCCTAAGGAACACCATAAGCCTAAGCTACCCAGATATACGGAGGTCGCTATCAAAGAACCAGCCCTGAGCACTAAATGGATAAATTTATCCTACGCCTGATAGGCTTGGCAACAGGGGTAAGGGAAACAAAAGTAAGGAGGCCAACCAAAGCAGGATGAAGGCATGTGGCAGGGTCCAAGAACTCCTAGAGGTCTGCTGGAAAACCAGACGGGGTGGGGAGGCCAGCAGCTGAGGTGCTGACCAGGAGGAGGTGGTAGTCATCAGCAAAAAAAATTCTTCGTCATGTAGTATATACTTATCTTCTTGTTGTAGCTAGCACTGCCAGATCCCCCTATACCTCTCGTACCTCGTGCAAACCTGTCTATTACACGTCCTCAAGGAGCCTCTGTGCAGCACATTGTAACTTCGTTGCGTCCATTCTGATCCTGGTCCCTTTTTCTCACCCCACCACACCCTCAATCAGTTAACAGCTATTCCGCAGCCCCCACACCTTTTCGTATTTTCTCCCCATCTCTAATAGGATATTGTGCGGCCTCTTCCAGTCCTTACTCAACCGGAAAAACCCCTGCCAACTCACCACTCCGTACTGCCCCCTTGTTTTTCCGTTGTGGCCTTCGTCGCCCTGTAGACGTTGTCAAAGCCAAAATACCCGTATGCATTCACAACGTTTCCCCTTTCACTTCACCACATCTACCCAGATCTGCCACGTGTGACTCCCTCTTGCTTACTCATGATCGTCTTCTTTAGCCGTAGTTTGTCCTCTTTGGTACCCTATATGCCCATTCTAGCATTTCTCAACTTTAAATTTTAGGTAGATGTCTTTCATTAGTTGTCAATTTCCTTGCTTATCCATTTCGTCTCATTCATCCCATTTCGTCTAATTCTGACCGCTACGTGTCGCATCGATCACGCTTCAAATTCGACTTTCTTATCACAATCTTCTAATAAATTCTATTAAAAGTTTCTAAATCTATTCTATTATTTACATATCAACGTGTATTCCTTCTCCCTGGAGTCTCCGGAACTAGATGTGCCATTCCTATGATACGTTTGATGCTTACCACAATTTGAGTTGTCATATGTGGCCTCCTCGCCGTCCTCAAAGTGACGGTAACTAGTCCTGTAAGATCGCTAATCTTTCCCGAATTCTCTACATAAAGTCTTTCTACTAGTACAAGCCTGTCAACTGAGCCTGTAATCTGCTCATGAACCTTGAAAATTAAGACTAAATGTGGCGGATAAAGTCCTTTAAGTGCTCCGTAGATATCTTTGTTGCAAGAATCCACCCATACCCAATTATTCCTACTCCACCCAGTCGATTTCCACCGCTGTCGACCTGTGCAACGGAGAAGGTGCCAGGTAATCTTGCTCGGGTCCTGAAAGTTCCTTACCGGAACTCGTAAAAGACGGCATATTTTAATTGGAAACTTCTCAATTAAATCTTCACCGAAAATCCTTTCTCTAGCTGATTTCTTCAGATAATAGTAAACCAAGAGCCTGGGGAGATATTTTAATGTTTGGTCAAACTGAGTAACAGTTTTAATACTTAGTCCGTGCCCCGGCTGTTGCTTAACTGATGATTCGATCCGTCGTTGGACTTGTTCGCTCTCGGGTTCGTCACATTGAGGATGTATATCATTCGCGATGACATTCGTTTCATGAATTTTGAAGCTATTGAGTCTCGCATATGTTTGTAGTATCTAATAGCTGGCATCATTTTTCTTTGACCGTCTGTAGCCCTCCTTGATTATTATCTTGTGACTGGTCTCCCCAGACTCGGTTGAATACATTTGAATATTTCCAAAACGCCGTATATGGTCCGCAAAATGACTTAGTAGATGAATCTTGACAAAGTTGAAATCAACATCTTCATCATAGATATCAGCCATGACTCCTTCTAGGTCTTGACGCTGTTCGTCCGCAATGCACCATCTTTGAGTCACCGTGAGACCTGAAAGTCTGTGCTGATTAAGCACCTCATAGTTTGTACTCCTTATCCTTGCGGTTACCTCCTGTACCTTTCAGGCTGTGGACTTATCCTTTCGATACTTCTTAAAGACATCCTTGTGATCATGGAAAGCTTTAAGGTATCGCTCAAGATATTGAATTGTCTCCGCGGTATGACTTTGGTATTGTGCCATTAGTGTAAAGTCGATAATTGATCGAACACAAGTTAATGCTTTTGTGAAAATAAGACGTTCAGCGGTACTCGGACGACATAGCGCAGTGGCAAAACAAGGTAAACGGACCCTAACAAGATTTCTCATCTCTTTTCCGGTCCACTGTGAAACTCTACTATACTCTTTATTAGGGGGAGAATAGCCAGAATAAGCTGGTAAATTCTTCCAAACGGCGTCAAAAGCCTGCAGCCTCTTGTATTTCGTGAGAAATCCGATAATCCACTTCAAGAGATGAGTCCCAAATATTCCCAAGTAGACAACATGCAGGATATCCGGTTTCGGCAAGTGAGCTTGGTGAACGTCTGGAATGCCCCAAAAGACGCTTGAACGCAACTTGAACCCGCGATTAATCAGATCTTCACCAGCATCGCTACTGCCGTTGGAGTATTCGGCAAAAAGTGTTTGGTATTATTTGTAATCGCATATGGCTACAGAACGTCCTGTATAGGACCCTAACTGATCTGGAGTGGTTTCGCAAACAGCACACTGATTTTGTTGAATTCCATGCAATGTAATATTTTCTAAATGATCAGCAATCCAGGCAGCAAGATGTGGAAAACACTGCCGAACCTTGCTATCGGCACATTCAATCTCAATTCCGACTTCAGCAACCTCGCCTATCGGAGTGAAAATAGCTTCGATCAGCTCATAAAGGATTTTATTGTTCACTAGTCGCTGCCTTGAATCTCGCGATGCCACTCCTAGTATCTTGGGTGGGATAGGTAAAAGTGCCAATAGGACGCTCGCATGCTTAGAAGATTTGTTCCTTGTTTTCGATAAGATATTACCAATGGTTAGGTAGATTGGGCAGGCTTTCTTATCTTCAGAGAAGTTTGTTACGAACGTAACATCTGAAGAACATATGATCGGTACAAGTGTTGCTCCTTTGGGTCAGCTATCCTGTACAACTCGTTAACCTTACGCCTGACCACAGTGTGGTAAAGCCTCAGAATGTCAAAATTTAACCTACCTGAGTCTCCCACCACCAATCCCCCGTGTGCATCTCTGAATAAACTCTCGCCGGAGGTGTTTCACTATCCCCATCCTTTACCGGGGCATAAACAATATCGTGAGCAAAGCATTTTTGGCTGAGCAGATATTTCACACAATCGAGAGGATTGCGATAAAAAAAAAAAATCTCTGCTGTGATGTAGCTAGCTCTAACCTGTTGTCACGAATGTGGCTTAGCAAGGAAAGGTTTTCACATGACTCATAGTTATGAGTCATAGGTATGTTATGTTTCGCACATGACCTCATTAGAGGTCATGGGATTTCGCACATATGACCACTTTGGTTATATGATATGGTTATGATGATATGTTATGTTTCGCACATGACCTCATTTAGAGGTCATGGGTTTCGCGCATGTGACCACTTCGGTCATATGACTAGTTTATGATGTTTTTGGTATGACTCACAGTTGTGAGTCATATGGGGCGTGTGACTTGAAGGATGAGTCACAAGGGCGTGAAGGGCAACTATATAAGGAGGACATTAGGTTCGAGTAGATAGGCCATCCTCCGTCTCCTCTACACACCCGGCGATTGAAATCAACCCTCAACGCTAGGTATCCACGAACCTTCCACCCCCTCTCTCCTCCCACGATGGCTTCGGCCTAGGAGTGATGGCCTTCTCCCTCCTCTCCCCACTGTCCTCCTCTGCTCTTTTACGCGTCGAGGCTCTCCTTCCTCAGGCTTCCGGTACTGCTTTTCTGCTGCCCGTTCTCGC
>JACCEG010000335.1:46097-179244 GCA_014065205.1 Tuber brumale | reverse complement strand
CATAACATATCATCATAACCATATCATATGACCAAAGTGGTCATATGTGCGAAATCCCATGACCTCTAATGAGGTCATGTGCGAAACATAACATACCTATGACTCATAACTATGAGTCATGTGAAAACCTTTCCTTGCTAAGCCACATTCGTGACAGCGAACACTCAGACACAGGATATAAATATCGAAGTACCTCCCGAGCTTTACAGATATCATCAAGTAACGGAGAAGAGATCTTATCAATACAAAATTGTTTACCTTATAAATCTTTTCTTTACCTATTTTATCGAGATGAGCCTTCCTCGACAGATTCTCCAAACGAAGATTTTGGCCTACATCCCTCAGCTATATTAGAGATTGGCATCCGCCGAATACATAATACTAAGACCAGATTTTTTCTTATCTGGAGTGGCCAAAGTATATGGATCTTCTCCCTTGTATCTGGTAATGTTCTGTAGCCTCTGGAGTGCTTCAACCTCAAAAATCATCTCGTCACTAGAGACAAATGATTCTATAGGCTGCTGCAATTCCCAGTTGACCAAGTCCCAATGATCCAGCTTGCCCTGTGGCGAGAGAGGAGGCTCTGCTCACCACTTGTAATAGAATAAATTATGATGCTTGCTCATCATTCAGTAAGCAGTTGCTCACAATATATCAACTCTGGCTTCTCGTACAATTTCGGGGAACATCAATAGACGATATTTGACATCCTACAAAGTAAGGGTTCTTATTCGTTAGGATTCAGCTGAACTTGCTGGAAATTGTTTCTGAACAGCAGATTCTTCACGGATCTTGTCACCTAATTCTAGTATTGCTAACATATTTTCAATGTTGTTGCCAGGTAGAGAACCCTCCTATTTTTTTTGAACATATTATTAACTATCTAATTGTTAGGCATATGGAAATCTGAGACAATAAGTGCACAGACCTCACAGTAGGGTAACTGCGCACAGACCCTCGATTTTCCGGGAAAGCCAACACCCTCCTCCGGCCCTCTTATAGGGCCCACATGTTATTAGCGAGATTTCGAGAGTTGCATCCTATAACTAAAATGTCACATCAATGAAGCCCACTTCATATCACTATATACATCGCCACTGTCTGTCCAACTGCATGATGCTTGTAGAATATATGAAAAGGGATCTTTGGTGACATCTGAGAAGTGGGACAGAAGAATTCCGTTAGAGGTGTATTGAGATAATAGACTTCAAAGTTAGGCTTTCTAAATATAGGTCGAAAGTGACGGGACATTTCCGGCGAAATACTCAAAGAGGATGTCCCAGTGGTAGAGCCTATTGAGGATATACCGAATCCACCCATACCCTTCTGAGATCAGCTGTAGGTTGATTGGTCCTAGTAATAAGACCCCTCTATGGAGGCAGGTGGATCAAGGGAAAGCACACTCAGACAGAAAGGCCTAGATCAGTCAAAGACCTATAAGACGCTGACACGTGGGGCTCGGACTTGCGATTAGTACTAGGTGGCCTGGCATGAAACTGGTCACTTCATGACCGAAGAGACTACTGGAATAATAGTTAATAAGACTAAAGTAATATAATAGTCTATGTGGATAACTAAGTTGAAGGCAGCTATTTGGTATAACAAATAGCACAGTTATCTCAATGGAGGAATACTATTCTATAACCGTAAAAGGGTGTGAGAAGTTTCAGGGTCAAATGGTGCTCGCACTTATAAGATTTTGGACGTTTGCATATTAAAACCAGAGTGGTACTTCGGAGGCATAGTAGTTAAAAGTAGTCTGCGAACACTCAAACGTGGGATATAAATATCGAGGTGCCTCTCAAGCTTTACAGACATCATCAAGCAATGGAGAAGAGATCTTATCAATATAAAATTGTTTTACGCTTTAAATCTTTACCTTACCTATTTTATCGAGACAAGCCTTCCTTGACAGATTCTCCAATCAAAGATTTTGGCCTACGTCCCACAGTTATACTAGAGTTTGGCATCTGCCTAATACTAATTACTTATTGAAGCTGTTCAGCATTACTTATACTGACCTCAATCCTCTTGGAGATTTGTCTAGCTGTTTCTTTCTTGACCTGCAGGCAAATCAACATTTGTTCAAAGGTCATCTGTGCACAAATATGAAGGGCAATAATTACAGCTTTAGTGGACTTAGAAAGGCTCTATCTCTGGGGCATGGAGAATTCAGTTTGGTGATGTTGAACTTTCTTGCAACACATTTACGCAATCTAAATTGTCTTTGCCACTACTCTAGTTACATAGCAACAATATACTATACTTCTTTGGTAGTAAAGAATGACTTCATTACAGACTACTACAAATGGGGAAGGCAAATCTTGGCTGAGACGCACGAGTATGATATGTATAAAACTTAATCTTGAAAAAAGAAAAAAAACTCGACTTTTGGAATTGAAAATTAAAATATATTATTTAGAACTAATCTAGGTGTATTATTTACTTTCAGGTGTTCTTTTTTTCCTTTCATCTGGAATTTCGTATGATATCATACGTACACATGAGCCGGGAAAGGTCTGTCGCAATGACAGCTTTCTTTCCCGGACAAGAACCATACTTTTTGATAAGGTTACAAATTAAAGTGATGGTATCATAGTATAATTCTAGTAATAATATGATAGTATGGGTGTGAATATGAACAGGTGTTGGTGTGGGCAAGTTGTGTGTGCATGGCCAGACCATGGGCAAAGGGTAATGTTGAGAAACCCTGCAGTACTGTTTTCTTCTATGATAATAATATGATAGTTAGTTTTCTTCGCTCTCTACGAGTAATCGTTTCTTTTGTATCATAATATTATATAGACAACTGACATCCCCTCTCTTCCCCCCAACTAGTCGTGCAACTGAGCGATCCTTTTTACCACCATCATAAAGTACTCGAGTATACCTTTTGAAGGAAAGGGAAATATTCATTCCATGCCTCAATAAGTGTACTGTACTGTACTGTACTGTATGGTAAGGGGGAAAAAAAAAAATCCCACACTCATTTATGCCGAGGGGGGGTGTTACTGTGCCATAACAAATTACATTTGATTTCTTTTTTTTTTTTTTTCCCTTCTTTCTCTCTCCCATGTTTGCCTCCGGCAATGTATGGTTAGTTGGTGCAATGATAAAATAATTCGAAAACCCCTTTCCTTTTTTCGCTTTTTGGTTGTGTGTGCGCGTATCCTGCTTGTCCTCTTCCCCCCACTGGGAAAAAAAGAGAAGAAAAAAAGCACGCAACGAGTGAGAAGGTGTGAGCGGGCGCTGATGAAACTTTTGGGTTGTTTTTCCTTCCATTGTGCGTCTCACGGATGTACTTCGAATAGAAAGAAAGAAAGAAAGAATGTGTGTTTGTGCACACTCTGACCTGTTGAGTCTACCCCCTGATGGTAGCGGGAGCACACGAGTAGTTGAAAGGGTGGTGGGGGGGGGTCGATATATGGTAGAGGCATCGTCGTGCAGTTCTCGTTAGAGGGGGTTTTTTTTTTTTGCTTGCTGGCACGGTACTGCACTGTACTGAGCTGTGCTAGTACTGTATAACTCGTGCGGTGGTGTCGGCTGGATAACATGGCCTGGCGAAATAGCGCCATGTCAAATCGCGGTTTATATTGTCTACGAGAAGGTTGATTATATTTAAAAAAGAAAAAAAAGAAAAAAAAACTAATGTCTCGAGAGGTCAAAGTGTTGCATGACTGAGAAAAGTGGTTGGGGGATAATTGAGTTTTCTGGATAGTTTTTTTTTTTTTTTGTCTTTTTCGGATGTATAAGAAGGTAGGAAGAAGAAAAGAAAAGAAAAAAAAATCTTAATAGTGCAATAGGTGCTCTGTTGCTGGTATGATAGAAGGGATATTTGGAGACGTTTAGTCTAATTGCAACAATTGAGGTTGGGGGGGGGGGTTAGTATCATACTGGTAGTGGTAGGTAGGTGGAGTCTAGTCTTTGTCGAACTTGTCTCCTATTATCATACTACTGCGGAATTAATACAGGTACTCAAGCGGCCTGATTGAAGTCAGAAGGCTCTACCGCACAATTCACTTAGCCACCTTCTGATTTCAATCACGCCGCTTGAGTATATTATATATATATATAACAGGGATATCATTACTCCAATTACAAAAACCCGATAATTAAATATACAATACAAGTACAGAAATGGTATGATATCGTAGAGAGGATTGGGGAAAATGAAAAAAAAAAATGAAAAAGAATAGAATGCATTCCAAACATGAGAGATTGTAAATTGCTATAGTATATACGATATAATTCGTGAAAAAGAGATACCATCCGACGACAACAAAAAATCAATAGAATAAATCAGATATATATACACGACTATAATATATGGAAGGCAAGTTATTATAGCTCACACTATAGTTGAAACAGGAGGTCGCCGGCAGATTCTTCTTCTTCTCCTCATCTCTCCCTCTCTCTCTGCAAAGGTTCTGTCTGGATCATTGCTTACTACTACTCACTCTTAGACAAAGAGCCACCAACTTATCCTTCTAATAATAATAATAATAATAATAATAATAATAATACTTTTAAGAAACCATATAGCATGAAACTAGGTAACCCATCCAAAGGGTCATAACCCCCCCCCATCCTTCTTCCAAGACTCTCTCAAAATCCTTAGGACCTCTTCATTTTTGTTGATCATGGCGAAAACTACATTTTATTTTCAAAATAATGAGTGGTAGATAGATAGATAGATAGATATGTAACTCAGCACTTACTCCTGGGGGGGGTACTAAAAAAAAAAAAAAAAAAAAAAAAACACAAGGCCGTATTCACTTTCAACAGCTTCCGCTAATGATACCGGAAATGCTCCCTAGCCCGAGGGTATGGTCGCTAAACATGTACTGAAGCACTTTCTGCCCCAAAACTGATACTGAAGTATCATAATATATAGTCTCACTATGATGTTGTTATTCATTCCCGGAAAATACAACTACTCTAACACATAAAATATTATTATTGTTATTATTATTATTATTATTATTTACTTATTTATTTTCCCCTGATATCCACTCCCATGGTAATTCACCGGAAACGGCAGGGGGGGAGTTTTTTTCTTCTTTTTTCTTTTCCTGTCAAAAGTATAGTCACCATGGACCAACGGGTTTACAGTACAAGTACAAGTACAAGTACAAGTACTAGAGGTTGGGAAGAAAAGTCTGTCGAACTCTTGGCGCGAAATCACATAGTAAACACTGCCAAGAGTTCGACAGACTTACCCCACAACCCCCGGGTACAGTATACATCACGCTCACCCAACAAACACTATCATACCACACCACCGTCAATCTCGGAACCAACCAACCCAACTCTTCCCTCAAGGGAGGGGGGGGGGTTATTATCCCCGCACTAGCATACGGTATTCTACTTCCTCCTCACCCACCCCGCTTCAAACCACCGGTAACATAACCACTACAATTACAATCACCCCACATCCATCACTCGGGCAGCGCACCAAATATCCACGGTGCATCACTCGAGCCCGAAACCCCCCCCCCCCCCCCCCATTCACCAATACCTACTTTATTCACCCACCCTCACAAAACACGAGTTGGGTTGGTATGTTAATATCTGTCTCTTATACACATCTAGATGTGTATAAGAGACAGCCCTCACAAAACACGAGTTGGGTTGGTATGTTAATATAATATCGGAACAAACCAACATTCCCCCCCTCCACACACCACTTCCCAGCGCGGTCGAGCATGCAACAACCGCAACCGGTGAAAGCAGCGAACGTAGCACACCCGGCATCCCGGAGAAACCACCACCCCCCCCCATCCCGGTCAGCCCTACCGGCACACTTCCCACAACAACAACAACAACAACTACCCACAAGTGCGCTCAGGGACGGGCATCGAAGCGTACGGAATACAAGCCCGGAGACTATGAACGTCGCAATTGGCGGTGCGGCGGAGGAGATACAGAATGCCCGGACTTGTAGAGCAAGTGAGGGGGGGGATTGTTTCATCTTCACTTCCCTCCCCCCCTCCCCGTGTTGAATTCGGAAGAAGAAAAGAAAAAAATTGTCGTTGAGGGTCTGGTCTCGTCAAGTGTGCCGGGTATCACATCATAGTTTCCATTGCCTGTTGGGAGGAGCATGTTTGGGGGAGGGGAAGTTTCCCCATTTTTTTCTATATTTTTAATTAGAGTGTACTGTATAGGACAAGTGTCCAAGTAGACATCACAAAGTACCACACTGCACGACACAGGACCAGCCGCGGGAGAACCCGGAGGTCTGTATAATGTACTCCTCACTTTTTTTTCTTCTTCTCCTCCTTGTTTTTGAGAAAATTCCTGGGTTGATCATGATTCTATTTTTTGCCTCCCTTCTCATGGCACTTGTTTATCGTGCATGGAGGTCTGCCGTCATAAGTGGTCACTCGGCCCTCTACGAGCGGAGTCGCGGTAAATGATAATTTCGGTGATCGACGCATACTCTCTCAGGGGCTGACGCTCTCCCCCTACCATTTGTCTCTCTTGGTTAGACCATGCACAGAGACATTTACCCAACGCACTGGCAATTCCTCACATACCTCACTTCTGAATCAAATCCCCTCCGCACCAGCACTACATCAAGTTTTCAAACAGACTAGCTCCGCAAACAATTAACGGATCCAGTATCAGTGCCCTATGATGCCTGGTACCATAGGCCTCGCATCCCGCATAGCCACTGCTTAGCATGAAGCACCTGACTCGAAGGAACAAGGGAGA
Organism: Tuber brumale; assembly: GCA_014065205.1. Classification (NCBI taxonomy): domain Eukaryota; kingdom Fungi; phylum Ascomycota; class Pezizomycetes; order Pezizales; family Tuberaceae; genus Tuber; species Tuber brumale. The sequence continues at coordinate 172,530 of JACCEG010000335.1, read as the reverse complement.
TCTTTGCCAATTTACACCGCTAAGGAAGTTAAATAATCTTAAATAAATATTTCATCCATTAGGTTTGGCCAAACTTATATCGGCAACATTAACCACCTTCCCATATACCCTCACACGAGTGATAACATATTATGCCGTAGCATATCCTTGCACGTCATACAAAAATCGCAGCCTCACGCAAAACAGAAGTCCCAAGCCCCCCGCTATTTATCAGTACGGTCCGTTGCGTTTCCTGTATTGGCCACTCCTTCCCCAGCACTGGCCCCAGAGACAGCCTCGATGTCCACTTTAATCTTCCTCTTTGCGGTGCCGATACCAACAATACCCTTCTCTTGATTGAGTCCTAGCCAGGGCTTGTGCGACTCGCCGAGGGAATTTTGGAACGCAAAGTAGGTGATTAACCCTGAGGACGTTAGGTCCACATTTTTTTTTTCAAAATTGGGGGGGAGAAGGCGGGCTACCAAGAATGATCATCACAAAAGCCACCGGGTAAAGCTTGCGAATAACATATCCAAACACCCGAAGCCCGATTAGGACACCCCAGAAGCTAGTTGTTAGGATGGAAATATTAAAGAATGCCGCTGAAGCCATGCGTAGAAGGATTGGCACAATGCTGTCTGTTATGCATTCGTTAGTGTCGCAGCTAGGGCTTGTTGGTCGGCTTGCATGCTTACAGAAAATAAATAAACTTAGAGTGTATCCAACCATATAGCCTGCAACCTTGCCATTCCAAGTAGCAGACCGGAAGCTGGCTCTATCGAAGATTCCAGCTTGTGTACCGTTGATCAGCATACCCCAGAACGCCAGCTGCCCAATAACTTCGAAAATTGGCTTCTTCGACACAAAGAACTCCTCCAGTACGTTGGAAATTCCGTACATAGTTGCCCCCAGGAGCATGAACAGGTCACCCTTCAGCTCCGCTGGCACTCCTGTGATGGCAACGCCGCCCATTGCGTCGCTGGCCAACAGGACACCCATACCCCCACAACAGATAAAGATACCAAGGATCTGTGGTATTCTATAGCGAACACGCAGGAAGATGAATGATAGTATGACCACTACTACTATTGCCCAGAAGTTGATCAGCTGGGCGGAGAGTATTGTTGTATAGCGGTATGCGAGCACAACAAAGTAGTTTCCTTCGACGTCCAGGAAGCTGAGAATGAAATCTGATTACCAGTCAATTATACCATCCTTGGAAGTAATTCTGGAGAGGGTTCGGTGTGCACATTTCCAGCCATCCTTCAGGACTACCTGAGCCCACTTCTTGAACCCATATTGGTGCAGAGTGTAGCTCGTGTAAACCAAGTTTAAAAGCACATAGGAAAAGAATGATTGGAAAGCTGGAATTGAGGTACCCTGGCCGACCAGCAGGAGCGAGAGCGTGCCCGTGGATACAAGACACAACGAGAGGATTTGGCTGTGAGAAGATAACAAGTCAGTTGTCATGACAAACACAGAGAAACTTTACAGGGGGGGGGGGGGTAAAACGGTGAGCAGTTACCCAATCACGAGCACCTCGTAAAACCGGCGGGTCTTCAAGAATGCAAACCTTCCCTCCCTAACTGGGGGAACAAAGACCTGTTCGGCAGTATCCTCAGTGTTTGCTGGTACGGTCCCCTGAGGAATATATGGATCTCCGGCTTTTGTATCGATGGTGGGTTCCGGGTGGTCTTTGCGTGTCTCCTCCATGTTGGATCTCATATGCCTATCACCAGTTGGTTAATCGATAACAGATTTTCTCTGAGGCCTGCCTGCGGTGCCCGACTCGAGCTGTTATATACTCGAACACTGTAAAGGGGAAAAAAAAGCGGTTGAGGTGCTATGTGTCCAAATAGGCTCTTCCCTTCTTAATCAGGATTAAACTACTCAAGCAACTCAGATCCCAGCTAGTGGGCAAGAGGAGTTCAATTGCCAGGCCTGGGAGACCTCCGGGCGGGGTTCTCTTGGTGCTGCAACCGTTTTAAACGAAAGGGTAGAAAAAGAGGGGGGGGTAAGGGGAAAAGGAAAAAAAAAAAACCTGCGAGACACCAAAATGTGGAGGAGAAGTGGCAATTCATCAAGCCAACCATCAAAGCATAGCGATCTCTCGGGACCCCCAGCATGGCGCATCAAGAAAAGCACTCGCCCCAGGCAAGAAGTAGCGGAAAACAAGGGAGGTCTACACTGTATTGGTGCTCAGATAGGCATAGATTTCCTCACCATAATACCTCTCCAATCCTTGGGTGGAATAAGAAAGTCCTGTACCCCCTCACCTTTCCCACTCGTCCCTCCCAAGGCTCGGCCGCCGTGCGGATTTACCGCGCACCATCGGCTAGAATGCATAGTATCACACTAAGTCTCACTATAAACCTATAAACACTTACCCATCCTCGGCGATTACTCGAGCAGATTATTTCGACCAGGTTCAATTGTTAGCAGTACCGGTACAATGCTTCCATGAGCTGTGCGATTTTAGACCCTAGTCCAAAGCATTTCGTAAGCCGATGCTCATCATGCCGGGAGCCCGCCATATAGGGAAACATTGTACTCGAGTACTATAATAATACCGGTACTCTACTCGAGTACACAGTGGCAGTAGGAGAGTTCAATGGACAAGCATATAAATGTCTTGGCAAATGTTGACTTGTGCGATATCAAATCTTATGGCTCACCGTATTCGTTGAACCCCTCCTCCTAGTCGTCGTCGAGCTCGATCACGGCCCACTCTCTGCTTTCTTTTTCTTCCTTGGATTCTGGCCTCCCAAGCCAAACTCGCCTAACCGGCCACATCCGGCGCCGTCGCTTTGCTCCCGGGCCGCACAACAGCGAGCCCATCGCATTTCATGGCTTCCGATTGAGCAAGCGAGAATCTAGGAATCGCCTGCAAGCAAAGCATGCCATTCCTCTTGCGTGAGTGTGTGTGTGCGTGTGTGTGACCACTGGCTTGCGAATTATGTAATGCGGTAACGCAACGACAACCCTTTTCCGTCCGACCCATAACAACAGTGATATACCGGCACTCCCACCATGCTCGCAACTCGAGCACAGCACACCACAGTGTCATTACACACAGAATCTACACTTCCAATCCGATGAGCCCTCCAAACCCTCAAAAACCAACACCCAGATCCCCTCCCATCTCCATTGCCGGAATTACTCGAGTACTCGTACATCTATCACACAACACCGCATCCCCATCACATCCCCGCTGCCCCGCCGAGTAGCAGCAAGAATGTGACAAGCAGCTTCCCATCACTTTCCAAGAAGGTCTACTCGGGCACAGTAAACGCCACAGCAAGTGCGAATCCAATCGTGCGCGCCCGATTGCTCGAAAGATGAGACGTGGGGAAAGGGTGGGGATGCTACCAAGAAACCACAGGATGCGACTCACCGGCGCTACCCCATTGGGCTTAGCAGGGTCAGGAGATCAAGAAAATTAGCGAAATAGACGGGGGGGATGCGTCGGAGCTTCCACACATCTTTCACTCTCCTTTTCCCCTAAAGAGATTAAAGCACGATATCACAAATCCCCACCAGAATTTGTGGGCGATTTTCAAGAAAACGAAAGGGTTGAATGAGGGTTTAGAGTTAAAGAGTTTCAAGTGCTCTTTTGTGATAGTGCTTACCGCCTTCTCATCGCAACTTTGAAAAAAAAAACCCGACGATCCGAAACGAAGCCGAAGAAGAAAAAGGACACACACCCCGCCGCGCCTCAGGCAAAGGCAGTCATTGACCGACCAACCAAATGGGAAGGAAGGAAAAACATCACCATGGGGTAAAGCTTGGTCTGAAAGACGATTCTGGACCCCAAAAACCAACGGCCCAGCAAAAAACCAACAAAAGATCCAAATATCTTCACTGGACCAGGTTTATAACACAACCTGATGTGTGTCCAGGACAGGAGGGAGCTTTGTTTTTTTCAACTTTGCTCAGATTGTCGCGGACAGAGCTTTTAAAGTTGCAACAAGTACTCGTATCATACCGGTACGAGTACAAGTAATTTACCGGTACCGGTACTCGAGTGTCGAGGGTTAAAGTTTAAAAGCGAAGTGGGGCTCGCACAGCTAGCACCGAGATAAAGTTCATCACGATTACCCACGCGGAGCCGGGATCGCATCCTCCTACGCCATGTCCCTGCTATCGGTATTATCTTCTAATACCGGTACTGAAAGTCGCGACCTGCAGCCCATGCCGCAGCACAGCACCCATCCTTCCCCTCCTCCCTCCCCCCACCTCCAAGCCCCCAAATACCGCCCACAGCTACTCGAGTACGGTATGATACTTGCTGAGTGCGAGAGCCCTTAGGGCGAAATTGAAATTTTAACGCTCAAGTAAATAAAGGATTAGAAAGGCCAGACGCCACCCGACCCTCTGCCCAGCACCTCGAGGCCCGATTGCGCAAAGACTTTAACATTACTCGAGTACTCGTATACCGGTACCATACGCTGCTACACTAACATGGCATCGATACCGTAGTGGTACTTGCGCTTTTTCTTGCCAGGGAGGGATAACACCCGCAGAGTATTATAATTATATTACCATATCGAGAGATATGATAAAAACGCAAGATGTAAAAAAACCGGGGCGCAGGTTGCCCGGGACGGCTTGGTTTTTGTTTTCGGGGTTGGGAGGCAAAGTTATGATTAGTTTAGAGCTTACGATGGGGCACGGTACAGTATCTGGGTTGCTGGAATAGGGATAGATTGATGGAGAGGGGGAGATGTGGGGGTTTACAGTAAAATGAGGGGGTGGGGCCGTCAGGTACGAGTAGTGATGTATCATACCCAAGTATTATCCCTTACCGGTAGGTCCATTGGGAGGTGCGCCCAAGAGCTCTGGTTAAGAAAATAGCGAGATCCGATTAAGAAAATAACGGGATCAGGAAACCACCCTTCCCCAACTGGAAATAAATTTAAAGCCGATTTCTTGAGCGCACCCGACAGACTGCAAGTACTCGAGTATGGGATAGGCTACTGGTACCGTAAATTCTGGGTACGTTAAACTCGACCCGCAGCCCTTCTCTGTGCTCCATGCCACTCATCACCCCCAGAAAAGCACAATTCCCACAGGATTAGGCCCTAAGAGAACTGATGGCTACCCCAAGAAGTACAGCGACGGGTCGAGTTTATCCAGAATTTACAATACCATACCGGTACTGTATTCAGATGTTGCCTGGTATTTGGAGGACGGCAACTTGTATGTAGTCTACTAGCTATACTACAATATCACACCTCACGAGCACTTGCACGGCACTCTTTGTCATCGAGCCACGGACAGCTACCGGTACCATAAGTTAACATCAGGCAGCGCAAGTACTAGTAGACTACTCTCAGTACTGCGCCCGAGTACAAGCACAAGTTATTGATCCCGTGAGCTCCTCCCACACCACAACTATCCGGCGAGAACCGGCAGACACTTTTTTTTTTTTTTCACGTCGAAATGGACTAAAGGGATGGCTGAAAGTGAAACCTTACTCGTACGGTGCAATTGCGCCAAAGAGAGAGAGAGATACCTGAAGGGTTTAGTCCTGGCTGTGGGGGGGAGGATTAGGATATGGCGATTTTGAGACAAAAAAGGAAAGAATTATTTAGACTAAAAAAATCTTATTCGAACATATTATGATACAGGCGTCAGCAAAGAACCCGCTGGGTTCCAGCGAGATAATGCCGTATGATGCCGGCATAAGAGCCAAATGTTGCATACCACATCTAACTTACTTGTATCCTCGATCTCTCGATGACCACACAAGTCGTTGGGGCGGAGATTTTTTTTTTTTTTTTATGTCATGGGATTCCCCCCACTCATGCGCCCGAGTTGCCAAAGTAAATCACGTGATATCCTCTTCCGATTGGTCCGCAATGTCTCAAGTTAATTTAGACTAGATGTCTACGATGAAGTTACCGGTAGGAAAGACATCGTTTCAATCACAGAAGACTGCCTGACACTGGAAGCGAGTAGAATACTAAGTGGAAAAAAAGTCTCGACCCTCCTGTGAGCCAAAGGCAGAGAAACGGTAAATTACCCATCATCAAAATTGTTCCGTTTATCCAAGACATTGTTCGCCAATTGAAATATAAGATCACGTGATTTACTTAGCACTCGCCCGCACGAGTGCAAGTACGAGTACCGGTATGGTGCTGTAGTGGTTTCTCAGAATTGCGCTAGGGTCCTTGCCAACAGCACGTGGCTTTCCCGCACTTCCCCATCTATTCGAACGGACAGGCACTCCTTCTTGCACTTCGGTGATTTCTGCAAGGTGCGTGGCGTTTTCTCTCTTTCTTTGTCGGCCCGCCGGTAGGATATGCCATCGCGGGACGAACCGTAGCCTATGTTTTATAAATCCCACAAAGTCAATTCAGTTTCTAAAGGTTGCTATATTATGATAATATGATAGACAAACATATTGTTCTGCCTGCCCTTGGGCCGGGGCTTCTATAGAACCAGCCGGGCAACCCACATAGGACCCTATGAGGCATAAATCGGAAGTCAACAGGTTTGAATGGCGGATATACAAGTTGGCAGTCTCTTCCTCGCCCATCCGCTACACCAGAACGCCCCCCCCCCCCAGGCCGATTGTCCTCAATAAATCGCTCAGAGAAGCTTGGGAGCAGGGCAGCCCGGTATTTGTGCGCAATCGCTTTGTTCAGGGCATTTCCAAGAGCATTTTTAATCCAGCTCCCACTGTGCAAAGCTAGGCAAATTTTAACAATAATTGATGCCTTTTCAAGGATGTTTGCGTGATTCCGCCATTGATTCGCTCCCAGAAATCACCTCCTCAATGCCCCATTGCCCAATGCAAAGTTTATGCAATCCACCAACATGGAATTCCCCCTCAGCCACCTTTCTCAAACACCATAACCATGGTGTTTGCCTTCTGAAAAGACGCGCCACCGTATTCAAGCATTTGTCACCGCTTCCGCATCGTAACGAAGCCTGCATCACGCATGTCTATCATTACCGGCAGACACGCTTCATCGCCACTCCAAAGGAAGATCCCTTCGCCTTTGCTATGAAGATTAACCTCTCATGTCCGCAGAAACCGGATCCAATAGAGTAAATTCCTCCGTGCAACCTGTCTCAGCGTCTGTAGAGAGAGAGGACTCTCTCCTCGCTCCGTAACAGCTCAGTGTGGCGTCTATTTCTACGTACAAAATTGCCGAGCATCTGACAAATGGTCGCATATATCAGGTGATTCTCCAAAGCCAGATCCCCTTCCATAGGGTCCTTCAATCAGAATGAATTCGGCTATGTGGTCGCACACCCTTTCCCTAGTGTTCAAGATGTCATCCGGGTTCTCTCTGTCATTTGCGTTTCCGAGCATTCTGTCAACCGGCATCCTTTAGAGCAATCGAACCCGGAAGTCTAGTCTTCCTTCAGCTTGTGAAACGCTCATGGGGGGAAATAAGACGTATTCCACTTCGGCTCTCGCTTCTTCTTATGGCCCCCATATGGTCACCCATCGTGTTCGAAATGGCTACCCGTCGGACATTATTGCAGCCGTACCCCGTCGATATTTGTGGACGCTCGCTGGCGGTGTGTGTGGCTGGTAGGGTTGTCGATCGCTGGTTCCTGAATCGAAGGGTTGGGTGTGGGGGTTAAGGTCAATCAGGTGGCATGTATGATATCATACTAGTACAGTGACATATTATCATACCGGTACCGGTATCATAGTTGTATTATTTTTGCTCCCCAATGCTCAAGAACCGGTATCGAGTATATTTGCCACATCTTGAGTTACCCTCCCATTTCTTAGCCACAAGGGACCCCGGCACCCCTCCCCCTAGACCAGTGTCTCTCTTTCTCCCAGTTGCCCGGAAGGAATCGCAGGCGTTTTGTTGGTGGGACGGATTCTGGTTCGCCAGGCTTTCACAATTACTACCGCCCCGGGCTAACGAGAAACGAGACATGTCTAAAGAGGTGCTTGATAGGTGGAATATCATTGGAAGTCTCAACCCCAACGAAATATCAAAGAGTCCAAAATATAATGAATTCTAATAAAATGAGTATATATATATATATTATAATAATATTATAAAATAAAAAAAGACGTCTACATCTTGCCCGCTTCTCTTCTTGTCCTGGTGGGGAAACTCCAGCCCCCTATAATCTATAGACTAAGAACGCGCAGCTATTCCCGGTATCGTAATCATCCACAACATGCAGCGCGATTGCGTATGGCATCACGAACAACATTACCGGTGCGTTCCCAACATCGATAAGACGATTGAAAATCTTGTGCCACCCCCGTCAATGTCCAAGACACAGATGACTAATGAGAATTTGACTCTCCACTTCGGCATGATACTTGTATTCCTCGGTGATTACGAGCGTACTAGCACCTGCACCTGGCCATACCGGTAAGTACCCGAAAACAGGATATGTGGTTATTAAGATATATGAGTATTCATGTGAGATTTTAAGTCTATGGCATATTGAACCATAAAGTAAATTATTACATTAATTCATTGAAAATTGTTTCTATTATCAAATACCAATTGCTTTAGTGTATACAAAAAAAAAAAACACTATCTATATATTCAATAGCTTCTAAACAATCTTGATAGATGGAAAAATATATAGTTTATTGTTATTTTTAATCATTAACTTATAGACTAACAAATCAGGTAACATTAGTGTTATCAATATACAGGTTAACAAACAAGATCCTAATACCTCAACAGAAAACTTAAAAATAATCCTATCTGTAAAATAGAGATCAGGAAGATATTAATAGCTAGGATAGATGTAAAATATTTTTATAGTTTTTCAAAAGTATACTGGCTTCAATATAGCAGATATTATAATAAATTAGCAATTTTAATAAGTGTAGAGTAGGAAACTTATTTGATTCTCAGACCTATATATTTAAAATAGTATAATGATAGTAGCAACCAGTTTTTCTAATTATATATCAACTTAAACATTGTAAAAATTAATAATAAAACTTTAACTTGTACCTACATTTTGCCTAATAGAAAGGTTAGCATAGAAAATTAGAAAACAAGGTTATCAGCATATTATATAGTATAGAATATATGTCATGACCTCTTTCAGAGTCCCACCATGTCAATCAAATTTAATTTAAACAGTAAATAAAAATTGAAAAAATTGAGATATATGGTATGTCAATTCATGTAATAAATTTTATATTAACCTTTTCTTATTTTCTCTAGAGCTTTCCTGTTGGCAAAGATTCTCCAGGATTGGGCAATAGCAGGACTACTGGGTTTCCTATCATCTACTAATTTATTGAATTATTATCTATGAATTTGAGTTGTTGACCACTTTGAATTATTGTATACTAGTAGTCTGGTTGCCATGAGGGGTATCATAATAACTAATGTAGACTTTTCAGACACGACTGCACCATTCACCCAACAGCCAATGAGAGCCTGAGTCAAAGGAGCTAATCACTGCTACAAGCATTATCTATCCAAACACCTTTTAGGCAAGGGGTCCTAAGGCTGGTACCTTTTTGTCCTTGAAGCTTTCGACGAAAAAAAAAACAAAAGTGGATCAACCCACTAGAGAGCCAAGCTCCTAAATTGACGGAAATCTCATTAACCCCTCTGTCTCAAACGCTGACAGGGGCAGCACGAAATTTTCAATGTCTTGCCGGTCCAGGGGTGAGAAGCCGGAAGCACCCATCCTTGGTTTTTTTTCTCCCCCATCTTCTTGGGTGCCACGCTACTGGGTAACTACATCATTCCTAGTTTAAAATTCTGCCTAGGGCACTGGTAGTGAAATACCTTTCTCCCTCGAAACTTCAAACTGTATTGGTGGCCCACCTCCCATCGTCGGAGGCGGGCTCCCGGCAGGCGGTGGGGATCAGGCCCTGTACTATTACTTCAGGCTGATGTATTCAGGTGTAGGCCTACACGAGATTCACTTCCCGGTGCCATGGATGTGGGTGGACCCCACCCACAACCCTCACGTGTTAATAGATCCTGTCACTAGTATGATACCTGAGTGACGTGCGCTCTGATGCGATGGAAGAACATGCTCCTTTCCATCCCTGGAGGGCTGTTGTTGGGAATTGTGCTGGGTGCTACTAGGGTTCAAATTGCGAGCCCTAGTGATTGCCTTGCTTTGGCGAATGCCAGTGCGGTTGCCGGTGTGGGTTACCGGTATGTGGGGATGCTAGATCCTTCTTGGGCATATGCTCTAGGAGGTTGAAGCTCACGAGGCTGGAGCGCAAATTTCTCACGAATATAGACATGAGGGTTGCTAGTTTATGAGTCGCGCCAAATGTCAATTTGGGATACGGGCCGTGGGAGAACAGTATACGGCGCAGAAAACTCCACCAATAGTTTTTAACTGCACTACTTTTTTTTTTTTTTTTTACGAGATCAGCATTATGATTTACTCGTATATGCTTCAGCAAGTTCGAGAAGTACAAAATCCTCCCCTCTAACTGGCTTAGCAGCATCTAAATCCAATCTAACTTACGTCACTCAACTATAGGATCCAATACCCATCTTTATATCTTCCGGCTGAGATCCCATATATCCCAGAGAAGAACTTATCAAACGTCAAACGTTAAGCAAGCGGTCAGACAACATGAAACCTCCAACTAACCACACCCAACAGTACCAGCAATTTAGATTCTGCACTCCGCACTCGGTTCATCCCGGCATAAAGTGTTTCACAGACATTCAATTACGCTAGAGTACCGGTACCTCGTTTCTCCATTACAGAATCTACGGCAACCAAATCGGATAAGCGAATACTATGATCGCGACAGGGCTGTAACAAAAACTTCTCCTGAATCCGCGACTGTGGGGAAGGTATGTTCATAGAACACGGTAAAGATCACATTGGAACACGGTACTCGAGTACGATGGGTTGGACCTTGACATATATAAACCTGACCAAGCTATTGACTACTCGTATATTGTGATGTTTTTGTTGATGATACTGTATTGTGCCTAAAGTTATATGCGGAGGACATCCAGCAAGGGATCCAGTGGAATTGGAGAAATTTCCTAGAAAATGTTTCAGCCTCACTGGATGCGCCACTCGCTGCCATCCAAGGTGTATAGTTTTGGGTGTAGAGTTGTTGGGGTTCTGAACAACAAGATCAGCGTCAGTCCCGAGCTGTAGTCTATATTTTAAACTCTTGGTTCGCGTGTGGGTCGCGTGTCCTGGCGAGCCACCGTAGTAATACCCTATGTGGGCAAGGCTGAAACTTTTAGCTCTACATCGCAGCACGCCGCTCCCATCCAAGGATTTAAGATGCTACTCGAGTGCAGCACGGTAGGTTGTGCCGTGCTGAAGTGAGCGGAATGCTTATTATGTTGTAGGATTTTTATTTTATTGCAAACTGAGGCTCCTGGGCCGAAATGAGGATAGCCAATTATTAGGGGTATTTTAAGTAACCTACCGGTATCAGAAAAGAAGAGTTGGGCCTAGAGGTTCTAGTTGGAGTTGGAAAAAAAATTTTCCGGCTTGCTGTGGTTGTTGTTGACAGGCTTGGAAAGATAAGCAACAAGGGCTCCTGAAGGCACATAACAAGACATGCAGTCGTTGGTGCGGGCCGTTTCTGGTAGCTGCAGCCCCGAGAATACAGTAGGAATCTTGACAGGGCCATCCCTCCCCCCCTTAAGCTTTGGTGACGCACAGATTTTAAGTGGATGGGGTACCGGTATGGTGTTCACTGGTTGACTGCCGGTAGCATATCCCTCCATCATCACCAAAAGTGGTGGAATATGGAAGGAAAGGGTGAGAGGAGTGGAAAAGAAAGGAAAGTGTAAAAACTTGTTCCATGCATGTCTCTTCGACAGGTAGAAGCTGTCCATCAGTATTTTGTACCTCCAATGATATTACCCCTGCGCCCCTGGCCCTAACCCGGTCGAAGCCGTTTTCTGGGTCTGCTGTTCCATGCTCAATAATTCCCAATGCCATAATATCATAGGAATGCAGCCGCACTGAATTAACCTGCTAGTAGAAGCCGGATTAGAATCCTTATTTTGGCATTAAGATTTCCTGATCCCATCTAAATGTTATAGCCTTTCTAAATATGTGGTTGTGGTTTGAGTTTGTACTCGTACGGTTACCGGTAAAGCTGTGGTCTAACTTTAGGTTGCTGTCGTACCGGTTCCGGTAGTACTCGACACCCCACCGGTACCAATATCGCGGTAGTTAGCTGTGGTTGTGAGGAGAGATTGCTTTTCTCTTTTTTTTTTCACTCGTTCGCCCGCCGAGCTGAGGAAAAGAGTTTGGCAAAGTTAAACTCTGCTCACTCTCGTTATTCAAATAGTCCTCAACACCGCCACAGCCATCTATCTACGGCACTTTCAAAGGGCCATCCCTTGTGCGCCAGGAGATCAATGGGCCGCTCCCTAAACTTCGTCGACGTACCGGTAGAGCTCAGTTACTATGGCAGCATAGAATGGGAGACATTGAGTTGAGACCAGGAGATCGCTTTTATAGTTTTTGTTTCTCAGCCCGATCAACCCTTGGGTCCTTCACTAACTTTCACCCCCCATCCCTTCCTTTCTTTCCTTTCCCCACCCGTAGTTTTACATTTCCCTTCTCTGTCGTCGGCGCTACAGTGCCATATTCTCCCTTTCTTTCGTGGAGGAGCTGGGTATACCTGCTGGACCGCTGTCGTCTTGCTGCTTCACTCATATTTCCCTTCTGCTCTGCCGCCTTCTTGGCCCTGGAGTTCGTGTGCTACTTGCTTGGTGCCGCCGCCGGGTTATCCTGCCCTGCTCTGCTGGAACTGACCCGTGTTCTCAACCAAGAATCCGTGTCCGTACCAGTATCTCTTTTCTCCCCCCCACCCCAACCCCAACTCCAACTCTAACCCAAACCCCAACCCGGGCGCCGCATTAAATATCAACCGTCCGTTTCCGCGCCCGCGTTGTTTGTGGCCCGCGTTGTTTGTGTGAAGTACTGCAGAAGGGGTGAAATTTGCAGGAGACTCAACTTCACCAAACTCCTCACCAATCTATCGCACCCCTTACCCCCGCCGGCGGTCGCATCCTTTTCCCTATTTTCTACTTCGTTCATTCACAGTTCTGGGGCGACCGGAGAAAATTTTTAGCGGCACCTGGTCTTGTTTTTCTTTCTTTTTTTTTTCTTTTTTCCTTTTTTCTTCTTCCTCATCTGGGAAGGGGGTCTGCTAGCATCTTGGAAAGGGTTGCGGTTGTCGTCGCCACTAACTAACTGACCAACCTTTCCTTCTACCGTACCGCATTGTTCCCATACATACTCCTCCCGAAAATATACACACATCTCCCCCCATCATCATCGTCGTCACCATTAGCATCATCAGCAGTATCTGTCTTCTCATCATCGCTCACTCATCACACGTTGGCGCTATTTAGAGCTCACACTGTGGTCCCTCACCTTCTTGTTGCAGTGTTCTAAACGCGCGTAGTTTGCCTCACCAGGAATAATCTTCAATTTCGCTTCCCCATACATTGGCTTTGCAGGATCGAGCCTCATCGCGCCAACTGACGCCCACCCTCACTTCAAGCAACCCCTCTTACACGTCAACTCCATCACTTCCACAATAGCTGCCGAACCTTTGTATCGGCACTTCACCTAAACAAAAGGAGTTTCAGACGATTATTAGGCGACGAGGAGAAAAGGCTACGCTTTCGTTGCCGCGCTTCCTCGTCGTCCGATTACCGGACTCTGCCAACCTAATCAACATGGCCCTTTCTGTGCCTAATCCACCCACGACACCGCGACGAGTAAAGGTGTATGAGTTGCGGAATAATGATTGGTTTGACCGGGGAACTGGATATTGCACGGGACAACTAGTTAATGTAAGGATTGCCTACTTATAAGCGTGACGAGTTATCGTGGCAGGGACTTGCTTTGTTTTTTTTGTTTTTTTTCTACCTCCGTTATTTGGTGGTCCCTGCATTATGGTCGTCTTATAGGCAATGGGGTGGCTGATATCCGTGGCGTGCAGGACGAACCACATATACAAGTGAAATCAGAGGAGGAACAGGATCGTATGCTGTTGGAAACGAAGATAATAAAAGATGATGGGTATCAAAAGCAGCAGGGTATGTTCGGCCTACCGCTTGTTTTCCCGTGCTGTTTGCAGGGTGTTTTGATACATCAGTGCAAGTTTTTCTTGTCCTTCGGGTTAGTTGCTGACATCTAGTTAGAAACCTTAATTGTGTGGACAGAGCCACATGGTACAGATATGGCTTTGAGCTTTCAAGAGCCAGAAGGTTGTGCTGCGATATGGTACGTCTGCTCTCTGCGCTTGTCTCATTGTGCTTTACACTTACCGTATTTTGTAACAGGGAGTTTGTGAGCCATGTTCAGAGTCATCTTCTGTCGGTATCTGGTGCAGGTATGTGCTTTATCCACCCGCTTTTGCTCTATTTGCTCTTTGTTTGGGCTATTGTGTGGGAGAAGCTCTTTTAAGGATCTATGCTCTATCACCTCAAAAATAAATATTCACATGTATGCTGATAGATACAGATGAAATACTCTCAGACGATGCGAACGAAACCCTCATCAGTTCGGTGATGCTACCTTCCCCCGAACTGGGGAATCTTACTGAAATCGAAGCTATGATACGATCGGCGAGCTCAACAGCCCAGGCCAGGGATTCCCTAGGGAAATTCGTCCTAAGTGAAGATTTCATTCGAAAACTCATCCCGCTGCTGGAGATGGCGGAAGATTTGGAGAGTCTGGAGAATCTGCACCGGCTGTGCAATATTATGAAGATGATAATTTTACTGAATGATACATTGATCATCGAGCATATTGTCACGGACGAGGTCATATTTGGAGTTGTAGGGATCCTGGAATGTGCGTATCTTTGATCTGCTGTGTAACAGCTTCCCTGATGCTAACCACCCTTGCCACAGACGATCCTGATTTTCCAAGTCATAAAGCTAACCATCGGCAATTTTTGTCCGATACGTCCAAGTTCAAGGAGGTAGTGCCGATCAAGGACCCAGAGATCAAGAAGAAGATCCATTGGACTTACCGATTACAATACTTGAAGGATGTTGTTCTTGCTAGGATTCTTGACGATCCTACCTTCTCGGTGCTTAACTCTCTTATCTTTTTCAACCAAGTGGACATTTTGCAGCACCTCCAGAGCAACCAGGCGTTCTTGAAGGAGCTCTTTTCAATCTTCCACTCTACGGAGTCGGAGCCGACACAGAAAAAGAATGGTGTTTTGTTCATCCAACAATGTTGCTCAATTGCAAAGAACCTTCAAGGGCCTGTAAGAACCCAACTCTACAGCCACTTTATCCAAAACGGACTCTTTGCTGTTATAGATTTTGCGCTGCTCCACGACGATGCTTCTGTCCGCATTGCAGGTACGGACGTTTTGGTGGCCATGATCGATCACGACCCAGCGATGATGCGAGCGTTCATCTTTCGACAAATTAGCGACAAGCAAAAGCCATTGACGGACACCTTGATTGAATTGTTATTAGGGGAGCAGGATCTGGGAGTAAAAGCACAAATTGCAGATGCTATCAGAATTCTGCTAGATCCCTCTACAGGGCTACAGATCGAGGGACTTGGAAAGGCTAGTGACATAACCTCACGGTTGCATCCTCGAAATCATAGTGCGGACCGTGAAACTGAGAATTTTTTAAAGACCTTTTACGACGACTCCGCGAAGAAACTATTCCTCCCCCTGTCAGAGCTCGATAACAGGAAATCACGTACGTTACCTCTTGACACCCAGAGGTTGTCGGATTTAGTTCACTGAAATTTTGTTGTAGTAAAAGGCTTGTCCATAGCAGAAGTGTCGTTATTCTCCCACCTCGTGGATACCTTATGTTTCTTTGTCCGACAGCACGCATTCCGAGGAAAGTACTTCTTTCTGGCGGAGAATCTCCCCTCGAGGGTTGCACAGCTGCTCCAATCACCCGAGAAACATCTGAAACTATCGGCGTTGAAGTTCTTCCGAACGTGCGTTGGTTTACAGGATGAGTTTTATATCCGGCATATGATCAAATGGAAGCTGTTTGGACCAATACTGGGCATCGTTATTGACACTATGCCGAGGGACAACCTGCTAAATTCTGCCTGTCTCGAATTTTTCGAGTTCATCAAGAGGGTATGAGGTCATTCTATTCCACGGGTTTCACTGCGGAAACTAACAATTTGTTACAGGAGAACATTAAACAGATAATTGCCCACTTGGGCGAGAACTATCGTGATCAAATGAAGGAGATAACCTATGTTGATACCTTCAATATGTTGATATTAAGATGCGAACAGTTGCAAGATACAACCATGCCTTCATCATATGTTCAGGAAGACAAGTCCATTAGGTATACACCCCCAAGTTCCCGAGCTAGAAACGAGGCATACCGGGTCAATTGGGCCTGGGAAACCCCGCTTAGGACGAGAGTGTTGACAATCAACTAGGAATCATGTCAATGGTGCCAGAAGGTGGCAGGGTGCCAAGGATATGGACGCTGCCGAGGAAGAGTATTTCAATACTTCCGATGAAGAGGATAGCGCTCCGACGCCTAAGGACAGTCCTATTAAGGGTGCTAATGGCAGTGTATCCCCGGTACCCAAGCCACTGGTTGACTACGCAGACGACGACCCAATGGATACTGCTGATGAGAGCAAACCCGAGGAGAAGAGGGGGACTGCTACACCGGCCAAGTCAACACCCGAAGGGACCAGTTTAGCTAGTCCGACTCCCCCTACTACTCCTACTTCGCAAAAGCCTGATAGTGACGTACTATCTGGAGCCCCCATGCCCGAAAGGTTATCGGAGAAACGAAGACGCGAGGAGGAGGATGATGATGAGCTCGGAAAGTTACGAAACAAACGCCGCAGTCCTACTGATGGTGGGAGTATGAATGCTCTGACCAAGAAGCGCAGTTCTGGACCTGGCGGTAGTCCGCCTACTAAAAAGATAGCTATCAACCTGGCCGTCAAGACAAGTATAGGAGGTAGTGATGATGGTGGTGGTGGTGGTGGTGGTGGTGGTGGGGAGATCACCGGGGATGGAGGAGGCGAAGCAGATGATGAAAAATAGATGGGATGGGCGATGGATACTGTAGGGGGAGTTCCAGATCATTTTACTTTTTCGATCAATTCTTATTCTCAATCTAATTCCCTTTCTCTGGTCTTTGTTTGCATACGGATTCCCCCGCTTGTTGCTCTGCTATTTTTGAGCTTTTCACCCTTTTTTTTTTTTTCATTTCATTTTTTCACACCTAACCTCGGCGTATCTGATTNCCCCCCCCCCCCCCCCCTCCCTCCCTCTCTCTTTTTTTTTCGAAAAAAAAATTAGCTTCTTGTTCACCTTAGGAGGAAATGAAATGTCCGGAGGGCCCGATATCTGGGAAGGGTTGGGTCTGGAGGAATGGAATGAACTGGAAAATCAAATGTAGAGACGGGAAAAACGAAACGGGCGGGAAGGAAAAGCCAACTCTGTATGATAAAAACCGTGTCTTGTATCAGGGGGTTCTTTTCAAAGGGTTTTTTTGTACATTCTTCCAACACTTTTTCTCTCCTCTCTTTCTAACCTTTTCTATTTTTCTATTTTTCTTGTCTAGGACAGGGAGAATGAAATGAAGAGAAGGAAAAAAACCCTCCACCTGACGAGGGGTTTTTTCTTCTCTCGGCATGCCGCATTAACGATGAAAGACCACCGGGACATGGCTGATATTGGAAGAGAGCAGGGAAGGGACGGTAAAAAGAAACAAATTATATTCGAAGACAATGTCATGATTCGACCACTTTTATATTCTCTATGGTCCGTGGTATAAGTTGTGTTTTTTCTTTTCCCTTTTTCCCTTTCCTTTTTTTCCTTAACGCTTACTTGCTTTCCTTCCTTCTCATGTGTATTCTCCAGCTTTCCCTCCGCAATGGGGGAAAGAAGAGGGGGAGGGTATCGGAAGATTGGGTTTTTTTATTTCATTTAGAGAAACCCAAAATTGTGCAGTAATCGGTATTACACCCTACTGCAGCCTATCATACTATAACACTACTCCTCGCGTACACTACAGGCATGATAAATCACTTGGTCGCAAGAAGGGCTGCCCTGTTGCTCTTGGCCGGTTGACAGTTGGATGGGCAGCACTAATAATAATGTATCGCCCCGCTACCGTTGCCGGTACCGGTACTGTACCACATTCGAGGCAACGATTCCTCCACTGTGCATCGTGCTGTGAAAAATGATTCCGCCAGGGACCCAAACCTCCCCTCCCCCTCCCTCCGTCCCTCCTTCCACCTATTCCATCCTCATCTCATGGCGACCTCCTCAAAATCTCGTGTCTTCCCTAAATTTCCTTCGGGGGGCTCGGGGTTGCCTTTTTACTGCACTCGGTACAGTACAGTCCAACAGCGGCAATACCAGTGCTCGAGTAGCCTGCCTGCCAGCCAGCATCCCCCCTACCTTGTTGATATCATATCTGCCGCTACTGTATTGTACCCGTACCGGCATCTATCCATTTATCTGTTATCTGCAAGATGTGATTCGCCGGAAATGGAAAATGGGAATGGAATATGGAATGGAATGCGGCGGGAAGTCCCATAGTGCATTTTCTATTTTACTCCAACTTATTTTATTTTTGTTTTTTTCTACTGTCTGTGGGAGGGAGGGTATTTTGTGTTGATCCCGGGGGGTTTGCCACATCATTTGTGTGTGGCGATTGCTTGTCGATTTTAGCCTTTAATCCTTTTGAAAGCAGTTTTGGATAGGATTGGTGGAGTTTGCGATGAAAATAACGCTTTTCCATGTTTCATCCTGATTTCCACTTTACTCTGGGGGGCCTGTCCATTGGGCGGTACAATACCCGTAAGTTACTCCCTATTATTTTTGAAGGATGGAGAAAAGCAGGACGGGAGGGGGAAAGAGGTGTAACGGGAGTTGAGACGTAGTCTATGTATCAGACGATCACGACCTTATCGACATTGCTACCAGAAAGAAAAAGAAAAGAGAGAGAAAACACAACCAGAGACGCATATCAAAAATTACCATGTTAACTTAAACGATCAGATAAAGAAGTGAGGGGGGGGGGGATGGGGAGGTTAGGTTACTCCATGATTACGATACTATACGGGAGTATAGAGAGAGGATGAACAGCTTTCTTTTTCCCTTTTCTCTCTCACTTCTATCCCCCTACACCCCCCAACTCCTATCATACCTTTTCTTCTTCCCTACTTTACTGTTTCCCCCGCCTACCTGCCTACCAGCTGTGCCCTACTTCTTCCGCTCCTTCATCCATAACAGCAAAGGGTTAAGTCACCCTTTCGCTTCACGAACCTTCCCCTTCCTTCCTCACTCCACCCAGCCTTATCCATCCACAAACAACAACCACACACCCCAAACCCACCGAATGGGAACCCCAAAAACCCAACCGACGCATCCATGAACGCGGGACAGATCACCCCTCGAGACTCCGAAGCCGAAGCCGAAGCCGACCGCATCCGCCCCGACGATGACGAATGCCGAAGAACGAGCCTGACCATCAATGATGTACCGAACGAGATCCTTGAGCAGATACTGGCATACCTGGAGGTTGCGGACCTGGCACGCGTGGCCAGGGTCTCCATTGATTGCTGCAGGGTTAGTACGCCGCTATTGTATCGCGAGCTTACGTTCGATCCGTATGCGTATCGGGAGAGTCAGTTGAGGGTGTTGAAGAGGTAGGTGGGTTTCTTGCGGGTTTCTTTTTATTTTTATTTTTATTTTGTTTTGGGGGGGTATGGGTGGTTAGTGTTTATTTTGCGGGGGGAGGAGGTTTGCGTGGTTGGTGGTGACAGAGTATGATACTCGAGTAATGGGGAATGCGGGGAAAAATGAGGGGGGGTGGAGCCGGAAGGTTTTTATAAAAACAAGAAAAGAAAAGAAAAGTGACGATAGGAATGCCGTCATGAGGTCGCTCATTTCTTTGCGCCACCTTCCACCCCCTCTTCTCAACTCCTTTTCCTTCTCACCTCCCGAGGATAGCCCTCGACACCACCACCTATGATACCACCATCGACCTGCCGCTTCGTCACACCGCACTCGAGTACCTGAAATAAGCCCCTCCTTCCCTCCCCCTCTCTTATCGCTCGGTCGTCTTCTTTTCATCTCCAAGATCGAGTCTAATTTCCAATTCACTCACACACCCATCCATCCACACAAACAAGTGAAACAAAAAGCCACTAACATTTACTCCACTAAAAAAAAAAGCTCACAGTATCTCTCCTCCCTCGTCCGCCGGCTACGTATCGACATCGCCCCGCTAAAACGCGACCCCTTCCAAGATGAAATACAAGAATTCAACTGGGGCCATCCACTCCTCAAAGATGAGCCCCCAGTCTTAACAGCGCGCACGGCACTACTAGGCTTGATCCCGAATCTAGCCTCCCTTGAATCCGTCGAGTGCTACGACTTGTCTGGGGAAGCATACTCTTCGCAACTATCTGCCTCGCGCTCACTCATGCGTTGTCTGTTCAAGCACTGCCCCAAGCTGAAGAGGTTGACCAGGACAGATTGGTGGAGTGATTTGGGGTGTGGGTACGAAGCGCGGGGGTGGACTACTAATCTTGTGAACTTGACGATTTCCGTGCCGGAGAGCTATTTTGCCGTGGACGGGCTAGTGGGGGTTGAGGATGTGGCATGCCGGGAGCTCAGGGCGTTATTAAGGGCGTCTCCGCTGCTAAAGTACCTGGATTTTTACAGAGGGAGGATCAGCATGGGTATTATATTTGCAGGGCGTAAGCGTTCGCACTTCTGTGGCAGCTCTTCAACCTCGACTCCATGCCTTTCCCCCTCCTCCTCTTCCTCCCTCACTTCGACCTCCACTACCGGCGCGAACGACGACGCCTCCCCCCTCGTCCTACCAAGCCTTAGAACCCTCGTCCTCTGGGCCACCTTTGTCGAGGAAAAGCCTCAGGAATTGGTCTCCGATTACTTTTCCACATCCGCCGGCTTCTTCCCGTCCCTAGCCGGCCTGGAATTAGTAACGGTGAGGTGCTCGAAGGAGGAATCCTACCTGTCCGACCAAGTGAAGCCGCAGGACCTATTCGAGGCGATTGCCACGCTCAAGGACGTGGAGGTTAAGAGCTTTACCGAAACGCATATTTACGACTTCACGAAGCCGCTGCCGTCGACAGAGGAGCTACATTCTAGGATGATGATGGAGAAACACGGGAAGCAGGAGGATAGGAAGTCGAGGTTTCGAGAGTGGTAGTGGTGTTTAGGACTCTCCCCCCCTTCTCTCTGGGGGAGATTACGATACTTGGGGTTGGAAATACGGAGGATAGATTACAAAAGGTCTTTTGTTGGGTTTACGTTTTATGAGACAGGAATTTTCTATAACATTCCTTCATTCATCCGCTTCTAATCCTCTCTCTATCTCTCCTTCTATATCAATCCAGGAATTTCATGAACCTTACCCTGATCTTTATCCTTTCCTCCTTTTTCTTCTTTTCTCCCCGCCAAGCACATTAATGATCCGCCAACCCCTCCCTGTTCTTAAGCCTATTCTTCCAATCTTGCCACAGAAACATTTCAACTGCCGACGAGAGGAGACTGCTGACGATCCACCCTGTAACTAACTATGGTAGGACTTTTAGTTTTTTCTTTCTTTTTCCTTCCGGGGTTTGCTCTTTAGGGTGGGGTGTTAGAGAGGAGGAAAGGTGGAAAGGTGGAAAGGTGAGAGGGGAACTACTCACTGGCTCCATTGTTGAAGATTTACTTCCGGGTGATTATTGATCGGTTGCCGGTTGCTGGTTGGTGTAGCCTTTTTTCTCACCTTTTCTTCTAATTGGAATGGATGGGGGGTTTTAGAGCATAGTAGGGGGACAAAAGCGTGATATAAAGGGTTGTGTAGGATTGATAGATGGGTGGATGAGTCGGTTGTGTGATGGAGGGAGGGAAGTGGGGGACTGCCTTCCCCCCCTTTTTTTATTCATTTATGCGAGGATTACGACGCGATGATGATGGTATGAAGTGTAAGATAACACGGTATTCACGGGTTGGGAATGGATGCAGGGGGATGGTGGGGGGAGGAGAGTGATTTTATGTGACCGAAATTTACTTAAAGTACAGTACGAACGGCGGCGGAAGAGACCGACACCCCCCTTGGGTGTCTGTGCAAAATGCGCAGGTTTAACCGACCGACGCGAAGGCGTACTCGAGTACTCGAGTACAGATACAGCAGACCTTCCCCCAGCAGTAACCAGATGGGAGAGAATCGCGGGGAGTTTGGTATAGGATTCTGGGGGTTTTTCTTTTCTTTTTTTGGTTCCACTAAACACTACTCGAGTACTCGAGTACTACAAGTAGTAGTAGTAGTACTGTACCGGTATCATAAGTAAATAAACATGATCAGTACTGTAATTACAATAAAGTTAACCGGCACGACCGCCATGCGGAAATCCCATACAAATTGCCCTTCTTGGCTGTTTTTTGGGCTCGTCCTCCAGAAAATCTAAACGCTTGGGGTTTTCAGGGTGGTTTCTGTAACGTGGCCTTCAATCATGCAAATCCCCACGTCAAATTCCGTCATCTAAGAAATCACTAGATCGTTCTTCCGGGGCCATGGAGGTGAGCAGCCCATACACAATCGCTTGCTCACTCCTTCTACTGCCCACCAGAATTAACCGCGGGTGACGCCCCACAAACAACGAATAATTCTTCCTCCCAACGCCATATCATGCGGACAAAACAATACCACAGCACAGTACACATTAATTAAAGCTACATCCCCCCAATCCACCCCTTAACCTTTCCCCCCCTAACCCTCCCAACAGTGACCCCGGCCTCACCCGTCAGCCAGCCGGGCAACTTTGCTCCATCGAAGCCAACGCCCTGCTCAACCAAGCTGCGCACACCGGCAAATACATGTGACCCTTCCAGCCTTACCGTGATTTTCGGTCTGAACTCTTCCCTTCCCTCCTCCATCTCCCCCTCCCGCTGTTCTTCCTGCGAAAGAGCAGGTGAGGGGGGGAACTCCTCCGCAAGCGCAAAAACCACGTTTTCCAACCCTGTGCCATCGCCCTCCTTTGCGCCGGCGCCGAATCTGGCTTCCGCTATTTTTTGGCGTTTTCTGGCCTGTTCGTCGCCCGCTTCCTTCTCCTTCTCCCGTTGCTTCTGCGGTAGCGGGGGAGCGCGAGCAGGGAGGAGGTCGAGAACGTCGTCGTCGACGCTCGCGCCTCCGGCTGAGAAAATGCTCCACCCACCCAGCATTCCACCGTCACCTTCGCCGCCGCGGTGATAGGCTACTGCTTCCAGAGTCCTCGCGCTCATTCTTGCAGCACGGATGCCATAGCGGATGCCGCGCTTCGAGACGGCTATTGCGATGCTTTCGCGGACTATTTCTGGGAGTGAGGTGGTGGCGGTGGTGGTGGGGGAGGGAGAAGGGAAGGTGTGGAAGACGTAACCGTCTGTGGATTCGGGAAAGGCGAGCCAGAATATGTGCTTGTTTTGCGGGAGGGTTAGTGGGGTGGTGGGGGTTGGTGGGTGGAGTTGCACGCGGAGCATATGCAATGGTAGGCTGGGGTGGTGGGTTATGTAGTAGTGTGGGGAGACAAGCGGACGGAGGAGGGTTGAGAGTGTGTGGGCGAAGGTTTTTGGATGGAAGCTCGTTTTGGAAGTGGTGCGAGTAGGGGGAAGTTTGGAGAGGGGGTAGAGTTGTGCGGATGTCCATTTTTGACTACTTGGGTGGTCTAGAAGATCTATTTCCTCTCTGTCAGTTATGTTGTACTCGATGAAGGGGAATCCGGAGAGGGGGGGGAGAAGGGCAACAAACAGCGGAAATCCAACTCAGCTACCATCCCCAAAGCCAAACCATCCCTCCATTCGTGTTCCATGATCCTCTCAACAACCTCTTTCACCCGTACGTTCTTGCTCCTGCCGAACCCCTCATATATCCCCCTCACAACTTCAATGTCCATCTCCTCCCCCTCATCGTCCTCGTCCTCGTCCCCCTCATCATCCTCAACACGTGTCAGGTTCACCTTCGTACTCCCCAGCCACCCCAGCGATAATTCCACCAGGGAGCCTTTCGATAATCGAGACAGGAGGCGACGGACCGGTGGGGTGTAAGCTATTCGTAGAGTGTCCGGGAGTGCATTGGCGGTCGTTGTTGTTGATTTGCGTTTTTTTGACATTCTTATTTCTAACCCCTTTTGTGCCCTTGACGGTTGTGACGCTACTATAATTGTTGGGTTTGTGGTTTGTTCTGCCTGGGAGCAATAAAGGGCGATGGATGAGAGCATAAACAAAGAATTGGGTTGAGCTGGTGAGTCGCGACGCACACGGACCACAGCGATGCCAAGACTTTTAGGAACGACGGACTAGGGCGGTTTGAAGGGTTCATTTACTCGTAGTGTCACTCGCTATCATACCGGTAACTCATATCATACTTGAGGCGAGGGGATGCGGGTAGGCTGGGTGCAGATTAGGGTAGTGTGCTGTACTCGAGTATGATATGATACTCGAGTACACGTAGCTGTCTTGAGAGCCTCGGGGTTGCGGGTCACTGTACAAGTAAATTACTGTATATCCGTCTACGGTACTCGAGTAATGCCTGCCCCAGGGGGCTTAGTTATGATACATGGCATACTCGAGTATCATACAAACTTGACAACTATGATGATGATAATAATATCATAATATTATCATACAAACCCCTCACCCCACCGCAAGCTATTCATAGACTACCCTCGAGAGGCCTTGCAATAGCAAACCTGAGGCGGATCTCGCAAACACTGCCAATCAGTACCGTTGCTAATGCACGCCCAAACACTGGACTATTTGTCCTAGCTGCTAGGTAATACGTACCCGGAAATATGGGTCGTGGACTTGTATGGGCGCTCAAATACGCATGGATTTTTTGCCATATATATTTTCCGAATTCCTGCTTCCGGGTACTTACTGCCTGGTACGAGTACGTGACCCTACCGTAGGAATTAAGAAGTAGCTCTTAAATGCTCATTAAAGTGATACATAGAGAGAGAGAGAGAGAGAGAGAGATGAAAGAATGGAAGGGAAAAAAACTAAGCACAACGAAGAAAACTATCTACACCGCTAGACAAAATATGGGAGACCCCCCCCCCCCCCGGGGTAATGACACTAGTCTACAGTCTCCCTACCGCAAATGCAACAAGAGATAAAGGAAAAACCACCGATTCTTTTATCACTTTAAATCGTTCAAGATGTCGGAGAAAGGAAAAAAACAAAGAAACATCCAAACCATGAAAACAGTTATTTCCGCCCTCCCCCACCCACCCTTACGCCGCTGAGAAGAGAAGAAAAGAAAGGAGAGACAGCCAGAAAGTGAGAATATGATAGATAGTCGGAGTGGGGGAAAGAAAGGAGGAAGCAGAAACCAAGCCCCGAATGATTATGAAGGATGTGTTTCGTTTTCTTGTTTCTACCTTCTATTGAGTTAGTTAGAATAGAACACCCTTTCCACGTAGTATCTCTTGCCCCATTCCCCAACATCACGAACGCCTCAATGAGAATCAACTGGGAAAGCAAAGTGGAGGGAGGTGAAGAAAAAAGAATCTATCACTTGTACGTATGGGGTCGAGAGATTGGAATATGTATCACCTGGAGTGGGAACCGTTAGATTCGTGTCATAGTCGGGAAGGAAGATGCTTTGCCAACCTAAAAAAACAAAAAAAACTAAGTGTACCATCCCGAAGTGCCAACATCCTCTCGATGCTCCCGGCGCGAGGGGATAATAGATTCGTGAATGTCAAACACTTTGATCGCCTCTTGCCATTGATGCATTTCTAATGAGAGAATCATCTGACTACGCTTTATAGTCATGGACTTGCGTTCTTCGGCTTCAGCCGGTTCAGCCAGGACTGGGATGATGTACTGTTAGATCAAAGTTCATAAAGAGGATGTGTGAAGCGCCATACAGATAACTGGGAGGTCATCCTCGTTTTCCTGAACTGAAACGAATCCATCCTTCACAAGAAAACTAACGTAAAATATATTTTCAATTGTTTGTGCAAAGCTGTGCGGGTTGACGACTGCTCGGAAAAGATTTAGACCGCTGTCGGCAACATCTTCGTTTTCATTGAGATAATCGGCCAGAGCGGTATGAACATTTCTTACAAGTCGGAGGGAAGTGTTTGCGCTGTTCTCGGCCTGTTCGTCCCCTTGCTCTATCTCCACGGGTCTGACGAGTGTTCCCTCTCCACGTTTCAAACCCCGACGTTGTTGTCTTGTAACCCGTACCCTCTTTGTTACTGAAAGCGGCCCAAGAAGGAAATCTGTGGTGGCAGGGCGTTTGTTTCCTTTAAAGGCGGCTTCTCGACCAAGGCGGGCCCAACTGATTCCGTCTTCATCGGCGTCTTGCTCCTCTACACTAGGGACGCCACGGCGTGCCGGGGCACGATGCTTCATGAAAGTGATGCATTTTCCGACGAACTCGTCGTTGTCAATACTGCCGACTCCTCCACCAAAAGTGAGGTTGGTAGCCTTCTTCAAGGTTAAGTCTGTGGCGGTAACAAGGAGGCGCGAATCGAGTGTCGCATCCGAAGTAGTCTTGACATTCTTGTAAAGCTCCTCCGCGCGCAAGTAAGTTTTTTTTAAACCGTCGCTTTCGGGCCCTAAAAATTCCTGTGTAGAGTCTGCGCCTTGTCAGTACATGAGTGGGAAGAAAAACGGTTGACAATAGCGTCGCCGCCGCCGAGAGCGACACAAGCGAGGGAAAAAAAAAGCAAGGAGGGAATGAGAAACTACCCAACAGAGTTCTATGAAGGGTGCGATACTCCTTCTTAATTCTCCTCCTCTCCTCGGGGTCCTGATTGGGATCATAGGCGTCCTTGTCACACTCATCCTCGAGCAACTGTTGCGACCTCTGAGTGGAGCTCATCCCAGACAATCTACCATTGGAGGTTCTATGCTCCCTGGAATTGCTGCTACTTGCTTTCGCTGCCGAGGCAACGTTCTCTTTATCCGATGAAGAAAAAGGCGAAACGTTTGGATGAGCGCGCAGGGAGCGCGCGGGACGAGCAGGTGGGGAGGAAGCTATATCGTCATCGGAAGGATCCTCCTGGATTTGAACATGGCGGGGCATGATGAGGGGGCTGAGAAGGTAGGTGGTGGTTGTGGTATTGGAAGATTACCCGAGGACAATTAGGGCAACAGCAGGCAGATAATTGTGCTAGCTGTTGGATATGACAGACCAATAGATAAAGTGGCAGGTTGAAAAAGGAGGATGAAAATTATGGTGTAGAAGGGAGGAGAACAAAGAAGAAAGGTAAAAAAAAAAAAAAAAGAAATAAAAGTGAAAGCGGGGAAAGGGGGATTAAAGAGGAACAAGAAGGGGAGAGCTATGGGTGTATGAGGAGGAAGGGATGAAGGATTGTGGGCAAATTGAGGATTCTGTTGGAAGACGCGATGGGGGAAGCGCGTTCGGGACACAAGGTGGGATGCCTTAGACTACCTTTCTATCGTGCGTTAACGAGACAAGCAGCCAATTGGGGTAACGGGTGCGCATGTACTGCTGACTAAGGAGGAAAATATCAAAGTTTCCCAACAGAACAAGAGAAAAGAGGATAGACTACCGTAACTTTAGAGACAAGACTTTTTGGCTGCATTGCTTGGCATTGTAGTTTCGGTGATGGAGGCGGAAGCTACTTGCACGAGTACTGTACTGTACCGGTACACCACCTCATCTTTGTCTTGAAGAAAGTTGGTGATATCCGCCCTATATCTAGACTTCCGGGTGCGGGTGGATGCTCTGGCTCTAGCTCTGGCTTTGGATTTGACTTTTTTTGTTCACATAATAATTATTGTGCCGTTTTCGGTAACCCAGCTCGCCACACGAAGATGGAGATGCGGAGAAGTCAGTGTTTCACGAGTACAGGTATTAGGTTGTCGTCTGATAAGCTTCAAGAGCACCCGAGCACCTACCACCATCAAGACTTGGAATCAAACCTTCCATCGTACCGGCACTGAACCGAGCAGTCATACCGGATAGTGGATGGGATGGTGGCAGCTTATTCGGCTTGGAGAGTAGCCCTTTGTCCCTGGGACCATCACACTGCCAGCTGCACCTGCAATATGATGCCGATAACTTGTATTTCTTGCCGCACCCCATCCCCTGGACATGGGGCCATATCGATCGAACAAAGTGTGGCTTGGTAGGCGAGTGAGATTACACCTAGGCTGCTGGGGGCGGCGTATACAGTAAGAATAGGGAGAACGTGACAGTTGAGTGTACGAGTACTCGAGTACAGCAGAAGGTGCCGTACTATCGGTGCTCATACTTTTTTATAGGAGATATAAACCGAACTCAAGTTCATAAAGGGTCACCTTCCCATCATGGTAGAGGTGTGCACAGAGTGATACGGGGACCCCACCTTGGCGAGTGGGAACTCATTGTAGGGAACGGGCACTTCAAACGCATGCTTGGATATCGTATCATATGGTACCACCAAGCTTGGCCTTTAAGTATGATATAATAATATTATGATACTGTACGCGGGCCGGTGCCTAAACCCGTCTTGTAACAGCCTTCGGTCCGAATTATTTGTTCCGCGCCATGATGGAATTTGTTGCTCTGACATCTTCCTATAGAATAAATTTTATTTAAAAAAAAAAAAAAAAAAATTTGGTTGAGCTGAACGCTGTACCATTACCGGTAAAGATTGTGAAGATGTGATAAAGGGAAACGTGGGGACTCAGAAAGGGAACATTACTGTATCTAAGACTCAGATCCCAAGTGCGCCCTCACCACAAGTGCCTATGCTTAGATACCCGAATTGGCCGGGCTCCATAGGCCCAGATGTAAATTTCGAGTACAGGTATGATATGAAATGCGAGTGCTTTCGTCATGCTCCTCCTACCCATACCCTCACCCATTTCCCATCCCATACGCCTTCCCCCTCCCCCAATCCCTCCAAGTTTGATAAAATATCCTTCTCCTGACCTCCTCCCCCCCCTTCCCCATTTCAAGTCACTCACTTTGTACGCTCGTTAACCGCCACAAGTCGTCTCAATGGCCTCCAGAAATGGGTTCCCAGCCAATCCCACTGTCCTGCATGCTAGTCCTCCCGTTTTTCCTCCGCCACTATCCTCACAGCCCCCTGATCCCGCAACAGTCGAAAGAGCAATTCTCAACCCTCCCTTCGTATGGAAAGGGATCCCCCTCAGATCCTTCCGCTGCACCTCGGACGGTGACCTATCCAGCCTGGCTCCGCCCGAAGAAAAAGGTCACTTCCTCAGCGTCTCGCACGAAAAGAGATACAAATCCCTTAAGAAACACCTCTACCAGGACCTGGAAGATTTGGCTCGCCGTCACAGAGTCGAGAATAAGCTTGAATCTGCCATTCGTGTGGCTGTTGAGGAAAGAGAGAGGACTGACTTTCATCAAGACTTCACCCGCCGGTTAGAGTGGGGAGAGGATTCTAGCTCTTTGCTTCTAGCACATGACGTGTTTTCCGACGCTATGAGGGAAGGTGGTGTGTTGGAGAATGGAGCAGCTGGCTTGCTACAAAACTCTGAAGAGTGCACCCGCGAAGACCCGTGCGTTCTGGTTGCCAGGTTTTCTGAGAATGGACAGGGCTCTCAATTTCCGAGTGTCAGGAATTACTTTAGACATTATCCTGGGATTAGTATATCATTGACTGTGACAGACTTCTACAGAAGACTAGAGAAGAAGAGAGAAGAATTTGGCAATGCCCTTGAGTTCCAGCAAATGTGGGAATGGAGTGAGAGGCATTGGAACTTTTTCGAAGCTGTCAGCCATCTAAGGGATTGGGCATGCTTGGAGAAGGTAAACAAAGGAGGAGGGCCTGAGACCTTAGAAATGACGAGAAATCTCACTCCAGGCTCGCCGGGCGGTGCGGAAGACCTTGGGGTTATAAGATGGACCCCAGGGTTGGAGGCTGGGAAGCGCCGGCACCAATGGGCCATTCTGAGAAGGATCATGGCTGCTTTCGAGATCAGCGAAGAGGACTTTCCCGAGATATGCGCCCCAGGTGGGAGGACTCTGTATAGCTACTTTTCCTTTGGAAAGCACGGGGTGGGGGAAAGCTGGTATCCGGTAGACCGGGAACTGGAGGGTAAAGGCGAGGGGGGGATAAAAGAAGCCATGGAGAAAATTGACTGCTTTGAGAACGTTCTTGCATCTGGCGGCGGCTTGGCAGAAGCTTCCATGGCAGTCATAAAACGCAGTCAGGAGCGAGGTTCCCGAGTGACATCCCGTGACCATCCTGCCAGCTCGAAGAAGGACCTACGTGGGAGTAGTGAGGAAACACCGACACAACAAGATCCCATTAGACGAGGAGCGCTAGAGCCAGATATACAGAGCCATCCACGTACAAGGATATTCATATCTGCCCTCAGGAGTGACCTGATTGGGGAGGTAAGTACACTCAACACAAGTATCTCCCAACTATACTAACATTGGTTGACTATTAGGCAGCTCAGCCAGATCAACCAGTCTAAGGATGGCTTGAAAGTTGGAGGAATCCGAAAATACATATTAGGCCTTTGTTAAAACCATTATTGCTAGCGGTGGTTGGAAGCTGGGGCCAGGGAACCAGACCTGACGTTTGGTGTTTGCTCGTTGGCTCTTCTATGGGGCGTTGGAAGACGCTGGTATCACGTGTCTAATGACACATGGCAGAGTAGGATAAATTTGTGATAGTGTAGTCTTTGAGCAGTGTACGAGTAGCGTAACTCGCAACAGCGTAATAAGAATAAAACCAACGAGCATCGTTTTATCAATTGAATAAGCTGGAAAGTAAAAAGCATGAGTCTTAGCAGATTGATACTTTTCCCCGCTATCGGGCGTCCCCTACTAGAAATACAGGTAAAATGCAGACGCAAGCTACTCGCTTTTAATACTTTTTTAATGTATATTCCGCTCAACAACGAAATGTGACGACAGGGCGGAGCTGGGCACTCTACATGCCTTGACCAACGAGAGAGGAGGGAGGGGAAAGGAAAGGAGGGAAAGAGAAAGAGGAGAAGAAAGAGAAAACACCAATTGAAAGGCGGAAAGATGAAGCAAGCGAGAAAACTTCCATCTCTCAGTACATTAGTTCCCACAACTGGCTTCGCGGGACAAACACATAACACATGGAGCAAAAGAAAAACAACAACTACTGTAACACCAAGCTTACACGCGTGATAATAACACGAAAGAGCCAGAAGAAGCCAAATTGAGTTCACCAGCCATATGTATACATATGGGTTAGGTAGGTAAGCCTCCTACTACTGGCTTAAAACCCGCCGCCGGCCGCCAATTGATGCTTCAACAGCATGATCTGGCTCTGCTGATCTGCCGGCAACGCCCCTATCTGCTCGGGCGTTAGGCTTAATACCTGCTGTATCAGCGCTGCTCGCTGAGGGTCCGCGACGATGGCGGCTTGCGCGGGCGCGGGGGTATATGCTGATTGTTGTTGGGGCGGGGTAGGTGCCGCGGGCACGGCCGGTGGTGGGACGTACTGCGATGCGTACGTCGCTGCCGCTGCTTGTTGTTGCTGTGGAGGTGGCGGCGGTGGGGGCGGAACGATACCAGTAACGGCGGAGGAGGTTGTGGAACCAGAGGCAGAGAGGGGTTGAGAAGGTGCGGCGGCATTTTCGATTACTTGCGTTAGCACGCTGGTGTCTACCAGGTTCATTAACAGAAGGGCTTGAAAAATGGCGTAGGAAAGTTGTGGCGCCTGGCGGAGGAGCTCGGTTGCTTTTAGGGGGTCTGCGGTCACCAGGGCTTTCATCTGGCCCAGGATATCCAGGAGCTGTGGGGGCTGGAGGGCCGACAGGGTTCTGGATATTGCGTCTGGTGCGTTGAGGCCTGCTGGGAGGTCTGCACCTAGGGGCAGGGCAGGGAGGACTCCGGAGCCGCTTGCTTGCGCCCCGGCGCCGGAGGCGGAGGTGGTGGAGGTAGTGGCAGTAGTGTTGGCGGTGTTGGGAGCGTTGATGATGGGTGTAGAGGTGATTGGCCCAGCGACGCCCCCGACGCTACTCATTATGTCGTCCATTCCCATCCCCTCCGTCGCGCTCCCCTCATGCGAGAAGTCCACGCGCAGTTTCCGTCCCATAATCTCGTAATTGTCCAGGTTGCGGACAGCGCTCGCGGCAGTCTCCTGGTCGATGTACTCAGCGAAACCGAAACCCTTGGGACGACCGGTCTCGCGGTCGTAGACCAAACGGAAGGAGAGGACACGGCCGACCGAGGAGAATATTTCGGTGATTTGTTCTTCTGTTAGGCCTAGTTTCTCGTAAGTTTACGGATGGATGAAGAGGAGGTGGTGGAGAACGAGGAGATACCATATGGAATGTTGCCAACGAACACTATTTTCCCAGTTGCGGAGCGGTCGGGTGGCATCTTGATGGATGGTGGGTTAGGTCGATCTCTTATTTCGAAGACAAGGTGAAAGGTAGTGGTCGTGGCGGTGGAGTGAGAAAGGAAAGGTTGGCAATTGGACCTGTGAGGTTGAGTTGAAGTGGGTTGATGCCTTCTTTTCTTTATAGACAGGCAAGTTTTTTTTTTGAGGTTGATGTCTGGTTAGACGCTTCAGGCGATACCGCCTGTCTTGGCGTTGTTGCAGGAGTTGGGGTGTGTTGCAGATGTAGGAGGAAGCACTCTCAACCCCCCGGGGGAAAGGGATAAACTGTTTTCCGAAGATCGGGAGTCAATTTTTGTTGCTCGAAAGAGATAAGGAGTGGGGAGGATATTTTGGGCCTGTACTAGCACGGGGGGTTTTGGGTATTCCTTTCAATTCAATTAGTGGTGATGGCCGGTTTGATGCTCGAGCGGGCACACGCGACAGTCGACATGGCTATCATACCTGTATGTACCTATAGGTACAGTACTGTAAACCTGAGGGACAGCGATTACTCGAGCCAAGCGAATAATTGATTTCGACTGCGAATACTGGTATTATAATATAAGGATTTCTACATATAATACGATATCTCAATTCCTCTAAACTGTTCGAGCACCGGTAGAGCTCTAGAAGCTCCAGCACAATAAACAGCTCACCAAACAAATGCATACTCCACACTTTTCAGCTGGCTAAACCCAAACTGACCGCCAGTAGGTCATCCAATCAATCGCAACAAGATCTAGCTAGGACCCACGGATGACGCGGATCCCGGCACATCAGGACAATCCCGTGAAATCGCCAAGAAAAAAAATATCGATCTCAACGGTTCTAGATTCCGGATCCTCCCCCCCAATGCCATCGACCCATTCATAACCTTTCCCACTTCGCCATCTACTCTATTTTACAACAGGCTCGAAAGGGTTCTTTCGCTCGGGGAAACTTTGAAAACATCACTATCACAACTCAATGGCTGGTCGGATACCCCTTCAACAGCTTTCCCGAGCAACTACGACTGCACCCTTTCCAAGCTCCTTCTTTAGCCAACGTCTTCCAGCTTCGGTTGCTGCCGCTAGGAGTTTGGCCACCGTTCCCCCACCGGTCCGATCTTCACTGGGGGGAGCAAGGGGTGGGAAGGGGACAGCAATTGTCCTGTTGAATATGGGCGGTCCGAGCACTGTTACTGAAGTTCATGATTTTCTCTCAAGACTTTTTGTACCCACTCCCTCTCACCTCCCACCATAACCACTGTCGTGCCTGACGGTTACAAATAGGCCGACGGCGACCTCATCCCCCTTGGCCCCCTCCAAAAATACATCGGGCCCTTAATCGCCCGCCGCCGAACTCCCAAGATCGAGGCCCAATACAGCGTAATCGGCGGTGGTTCTCCAATCCGTCGTTGGTCCGAGCTCCAAGCTTCCGAAACCTGCAAGCTCCTCGACAAAATCCACCCCTCAACAGCCCCACACAAGCCCTACGTCGCCTTCCGCTACGCTGCACCATTGACTGAAGATACATTTGTGCGGATGAAGGCTGATGGTGTCAGCCGCGCGGTGGCGTTCACACAGTACCCGCAGTACTCGTGCTCCACCACGGGGAGCAGTCTGAATGAGCTCTGGAGGCTGAGTAAGAAATTTGACGCGGAGGGACAGATTGAATGGAGTGTTATCGACAGGTGGCCGGCACATAAAGGTTTCGTAGGGGTGGTTGCTAGGCATATCGAGGAGAGTCTGAAGACATATGCCGAGGAGGACAGGGGACAGGTTGTGTTGTTGTTTTCGGCGCATAGTTTGCCGATGTCTGTTGTTAACCGGGGTTTTTCCTCCCCCACAATAAGATGGGAGGAAGTGAGGTGCTGATGATTGCAATAGGAGACCCATACCCAGCCGAAGTCGCAGCAACAGTCTACGCCGTTATGCAACGCCTAAACTTCAAGAACCCCTACAGACTCGTCTGGCAATCCCAGGTCGGACCGTCACCCTGGCTCGGTGCACAAACAAGCAACACTGTAGAAGAATACGTGAAGAAGGGCCAGACTAACCTTCTCCTTATTCCAATCGCTTTCACTTGTTTGCCCCCCCCCCCTTTTACGCATGTACCTTGCCCCTTCATAGAATATCACTAACACCCAACACCAGCCGACCACATCGAAACCCTCCACGAACTAGACCTGGAAATCATCGCCGAGAGCAAGCAACCAGGCATCAAACGCGCCGAATCACTCAATGGGGACCCATTGTTCATTGAGGCGCTGGCGGATATTGCAAAGACGCACTTGGAGAGCCAGGGCAGGACGAGTATTCAGATGGCGCTGAGGTGCCCGATGTGTAAGAGCGAGAAGTGTGCGGAGCAGAAGGCACGAGCTCTCCCTTTGTGCGTTGGGTTGGGTGGGTGAGTGAGTGCTAACGGATTTGTAGAAGTTTTTCACGGGTGGGAAGCAGATGGATCGCTGAGGTGGACCGGAGATATTGCTTCTTCCTCTTCCTCCCCCCATTGCTCCCGAACATCGCACCTTTATGAGGGTGCTCACTAGTGACCAATTATGAGTTTACGTGATACCTGTGATTTAACCACTCTGATAAATATATTATTGATACAATGTCATAAAACTTTTTGATATCCCCAAACAACCATCACCCCAGCCCAGCAACGCTTACGTCAACACTAATCCCAGGGCCAAAGATCTACCATACGACTCATATCATACATCCTTTTTCCCCGTCCCCCTCTTCCCCTTCCCCTTCCCCTTCCCCTTCCCCTTCCCCTTCCCTTTCCCAATAGCTCCCCCTCCGCTCTTCCCATCCCTCACCCCTGCAACCCAATCCACAAACTCCACAAAAAAGCCCCTCTGCACCCCCGTGCCACCACCCTCAACCACCCACTTAGCCAAAGTCTCCGCGTAAACCCCAACAATCCCCCTGATCCTCTCTTCAAACTCTCCCTCTTGTGCTACCTCACTCCCACCACCAACCAACATCTTCCCCAAAACCAACGAGGCGGTAGAACAAGCCTTCGTGTACCTGTCCCTCCCGGCCGAACCAGGGCCCAACTCTGCGAGTTCGTGCACCTCTTTCAACAAGGCCCACAGCCTCTCCTCCCCGCCAAGGGAGGAGGGGTGAAGTCGAGGTGGATTCCTCAGACAAATCTTCAAAACCCCAAAACACCTCTCGGCAACCGCCCGATCACTAGTCTTCCTAATACACGCTAGCAGCGGTAACAGCAGCACTCCCGGATCATGCCTTACCTCCCCCCCCCCCTGCTCTTTATCAGCCTTAGCGAAAATCTCGAGCAAATCCAATACTCGGACTTTGAAATTTGTAATGTTTTGTTTCGCGGCCGCTTCGGATCGCTTTTTAGAGGTGAGGGGGGGCTTGGTGCGCTGGCGGAATATCTTGGAAAGCGTTTCGTCTAGAGCTAGCATTGCGCCATCGGACATGTCGGAGTCTGAGTCGACTTTTGGCGCGTGTGGGGCTAGTGCATGGGTTAGGGCGGTCTCGAGCTTTGCGGCTTCGTCGTCGTCGGTGCCGGTGGCCGCTTCGTCTTCTTGGGAGGAGGAGGAGGCAGAGATTATTTCGACGTCCGAGTCTAGTTCGTCTTCGTCTTCGGTGGAGACATTTACTTCCTCGGCGCCGTCGGCTTCATCACCCATGACTCCATCTTCATCTTCATCGTCTCCACCGAAAAGCTCCTGCTGCCCACCCAGACTCTCCTTCGTCTCCAGTACATTCGTCAATAGCTCCAAGCCAGCATCGGTAACACTATCTACAAACGCCGTGAACACTTGCTGTGCCAATTTCCGCAGTAGAACACTCGGCTTCGACAAGAAACTTAGCAAGATTTCTACCAAAACTTCACTGACTTCGACATCATCCTCCGTCGCATGTTTCCGCTTCTTGGTAACCCTCTCGTAGCAAAGGCATAGTTCGTCAAGGACCTCCAGCGCGTCTGGTTCGCCGCTCAGAATCTGTAGGATGACGAGGGAGTAGAGGAGTTCGAAAGACTCTAGTTGGGTGGCTCTCTTGGTCTTGTCAGATTTTCGGGCGGAGGTGCGCTGCGAGCGACCGTCAGCGATGATTTATAAGAGTGATTGCATTAGATAGGGAGGGATTTTACCTTTTTGTTTATTTTCTTGAGCGTTGATTGGGCACTCTTTATAGTTGTTTCGATGGTGTCGTCGAGCTCAATTACTAGTGTCTCTTTGTTATTGAGGGCTTTCTTGACGGCACGGTACGGCCATGTCTCGTTGCCGGAGATGTCATCCTTGATGCTGAGTAGGTTGGATAGGCAGGACATGAGTCTGGACCTGAACATTGCCTGGCTAGTGGGCGATACTGGTATTCCCAGTTCGGCCCCGCGAACGGGCGTCTCAAGGAAGCCAAAGCCTGCAAGTAGAGATACGGCACTCCCAATCCACGATTCCGCTTTTATGGATTTCCCATTACGAATGAGGGTGAGTATCCGATCCGCCGCCCACTGTCGTCGAACTTCAGCGGTTTTTGTTTTCTGCTGCTGGCTCTCTTCCCCCGAGTCACTATCCCCTTTTGGCTCAAGAGGATCCAGTAAGATCTTCCTAAACCCTCCAATAATTGCATCGAGCCCTTCTTCGTCTGCCAGCACCATAATATTATCGACATACTTCGTCTTAGTCAGCGAGTCAAAGATGGGCGTGCCATTATTTGAGACCAACTGCGCAAAGATCACAGGAGCCGTCCACGGCGTTGATTCAGCCTTTTGTAACAGTGTTCTCGCACACTTCTGTGCAGCCTTATGCAAGTACCGTTCTGGATCCGATAGCTGATTTATCAAGCATCGCATAAAGTTTTTGGAGAACATTGGCGCGAGATATGATCCACCATCAGGGAAGGCGGAAATCTGATTGAGTGCCTTCCCGAATATGAGGAACCCCCAGAACTTTCGCTGGTTGGAAGAGGAGGCGGAGAATAGGCTTTCTAAGTAAAAGGATCCTGTTAGCGATTTTGCCTTTTTAATGGGTATTGTTACTTGTGTGCCAATCATTAGTCCCGAATCCTTCATAAGGGAAGGTTCAGGGTGGAGTTAGCAGCCGTTTCAATCTTCCACTACGTCAGTAACCCCCACATGCCACTGTTTCCACGAGATAGCCCCTGGGAGGGGATTCACTTGACAGGCACTGGTGGTTTTGTCCGCGTGGTACAAGGAACTTCGAATATTAACCAAGCAAGTGATACCTTGTGAAAAAACCTACCATCTACAGCAACTTTCCAGAACTCCTCCCATCTAGGCATTACGGAGGCTTCTCGTTCTCGAAAGTCCACCCACTCTTTGCTCTCGCCGATATACGCCTCAAGCACTAAGTCCCAGACAAAATTAAGTTTAGGGTTCCAAGAGCCTTTCTGTTGTAGATTCCTCCCCCCTTCATCCTTGGACCCAGCCTCTTTCAGGACCTTCGCTAATGTGACCAAATTCGGTTTCGCCAGCGGACACTCCTTCACCCAGAGATTCTTCGGTGGGAGGACGTTCGGGCAGTACGCTTGGAGAGTCAACCATACAGCTGTCCCGTCACTCGTCTTCGCCAGCTCAGACTCCGCCAATGTATCATAGGTAACTTTTGCAGCCCACTGCTTCGCTTCGCCCGACCAGCCAGATACCGCCGAGCACACAATCGATGCACAAGACTCCCTCAGCCACGGCTTCTGCGCAGACAACTCGAATAAGAACTTCAGAACCTCTGCATACCCCTCCCCCTCCACTCCACGGAAGAGGACACCAGACTGCACAAGAGCCTTCAATCCAAACAATCTCCCGAGATGATAATCCCTCTCTTCCGGCCCCGTAGTATGCCCCGGCGGTTGAGTGTTGGCAACAACAAGCTTAATCACCCCCGCCAATTCAAATTCCCACTTCGCGGCATTCCCGGTTTCTAAAATGTGTCCTAGAAACTAAATACCTCCCACAAACATATCCTCCCATCAGTAAAAAAAAAAAAAAAACCCTTCCCAGCCGCGCAATTCCAAAAAAAAAGATAAGGGAGGAATACCACCAACCTCCGTAAGCACAACTGCAAATCCCGGCCTCGCCGACTCCCGCCCGCTAGCTAGGCCCTTCGTTAATCGGCCGAGGGCATAATCCAGGGAAGATTTGGACTCTTCCGAATGCTCGCTCGAGAGCAATTGTAGGAGTTCCGAGGTTAGTGTCTTCGCAGCGTCCAGACGGATGGCGTGGTCGTTGTCAACCAGTGGCTTATAGAGGTGGAGGGACATTGAAGTTGTGGAGAATGTGTGCGCGTATTGATGACAGGTGAAGATATTTCTTCCCTCTTGAGCATGTTTGGTGGGTTGCCAAGATCTGGTGGGTAGGCTGAAATCATGTGATTAGGAAGACCCAAGGATCTGAGAGTCGGTCATAGTGGATCACTCGGCAAATGAGTGTATTGCTGCCTGCAACGCACTATTCAATCTCGGCAGTGGAGGAATGCGGGGGCGGTGAAGGTGGTGTACAAGTAATAGGTGTACGGCTTGCCGATTACATAATAAACGAAACATAGACGATGATTAGCAGGTCTTTAGATGGGAAGAAATGCTTGATCAGTATAGCAGGCACTGACTTCAACGATAATGATACCAGTCCTCACTTCCCCCAAATGGCGTCCCAAACAACGGCATCCCTAGACTTTTTTCACACGATGTTGGTGCCCCAGATAGACCACCCACATACTATAGACAGCAGAAATCCCCCTTATCACTAGATACTTGAATAATTAGTGATCAGTCGGGTCTAACCGAGATCGAAGCGAGAGAGAGAGCCAGGCTAGCAGGTCCGAGCCACTAACAAGATCAAAATAGTGGGGTTTCAGATGTTCTAGAGATCCACAGCCATCACCCCCGCCTATCATACCTCTAAGAGCCTCTGTGATGGTAAATTGGCTCTTTTGGGTTTAGTAGGGGGGTGAACCTACTCCACCCTCACCCCCTTTCACCCTGAATTGAACTCAACTCGGGGGAATTATGATATTCAAAACTCAATTATAATACCTCCCCCCCATATTATTATGCTTTAGCAATAATATTATAGTATCATACAAGACAAGTTGCGAACAGAAAACCATATGATACCATAATAATTATTATACAACAAATCCCCCCCATATTATGTACAGTACCATGCAACCCCTAAGTTTTTTTTTTTGGTTCTTTTTAGGTAAACGTTTCTATAAAAATTAGGTTGTAGGTTGTTGTTTTTCTTTTCTAAAAATGTATCATAATATTATTATCATACAAAATCTTTAGGGGTCCTGTCCAACATGTATCATAATATGATATTATACCTCATATCCATATCCTTCACGGGTATACTCGAGTAAAAGCTATAAGCTCAATTTTCACTAGACCTCCAATCCCATGATATTACAGTAGCCAGAGGCAACAAATACATACTAATGATATGTTGACTAC
The DNA here is from genome assembly GCA_014065205.1 of Tuber brumale. Classification (NCBI taxonomy): domain Eukaryota; kingdom Fungi; phylum Ascomycota; class Pezizomycetes; order Pezizales; family Tuberaceae; genus Tuber; species Tuber brumale. Next base: position 132,859 of record JACCEG010000335.1, on the reverse strand, counting down.
TTACTATTTTAACCAACCCTTTCAAGAGAAATCAAATCACGCCAGACTCGAGCAATCCTACACCAGAGAAAAAATGGACATACGTCTCCAGCACCGTCAGTTTCTAGGACGGCTCATTTTCAGTATCATACAATTTTTTCCCCACTCCACGTGGTTCGCACAACGGATAATTACTTATATTATCACGAAATTGAATTTACTTCCTACCGCGACCATACAAGCAGGCTGGGTCTTCGAGAAGGCATCATGTTAAAGAAGAAGAAAAGAAAAAAAGAAAAAAAGAAAAAAAGAAAAAAAGGCCCTTTGGCACGCCAGGACTGGACAAGGATCAGGACTTGAAAGGGACAAAGTCCACAACTTTGAGAGAGTCTAGACTTTGCAACTTGGTCCTGTTTCTATATATATATCAGAAAATCGCAGATTTAAGACGTATACTTTCGTTAATCTTCGATCATTTGTTCACGATACCAGATGAGAATCTGTAAATATAAACAGAAGGAAAATAATAATAATAATAATAATAATACTCTGATATCATACATAGTATGATAGGGTGGGTTTTACGAAAAGTTTTCTTCCTTTACCGTAGGATTGAGTAGGAGTTTGAACTTCTAACAGCCCCAGATTAGAAATCCTGATCTAAGTCTATAATACAGAAGAAGAAAAGAAGAAAAAAACCCCCAATTTTATCATACTGTAGTCCGGGCCCACAACCAAACACTACAGTACCGGACCCAGGGTCCAGATTAGGACCGAAATCCGGATTTTATCATAAGTGGAAATCCGGGTATGCCAAAGCGGACATTTGGTGACTTTTATAAGGTATAGAGGCTTTTTAGACTCACACCCTGAAAAGGAGGAGGGGGAATATAATTATGATATGTGGTGGAAACAGTCAGCCCGATAGTTTCGCGTTAAAACATAATATTATAGAAGATAAAAAATTTAAAAATTGCACTTTGCAGAAAAAACTGGGTGACACAACAACGATCGTTAAAACTCGGGCCCATTTGTATCCTACACCAATATACCGGTACTCGAGTACAAGTATAATAACCCTAATGAAAGGAATTGAAAGGGGGGGAAAAAAAAATTGCAATAGTGCGCACGCCGAACATACCCTCAATAGTGATTACAAAATACCATAATAATATTATTATTATAAAAAGTATGATAAAAAAATTATTGTATAAAAGTGCCCCGCCCCACGGACCAGGACCAAGGATAAAAATAAAACAACAACCAGGAAAATTTTACAACCGTAGAACCAGATGCATCCCATTAAGGAAACTCCCTCTCTATCCAAACCTTTTTTCCATTCCTCCGGCGCGGGAGACGGACGGAACAGCTGTCAGGGTTTATCCGCACCCTCGTCCCGCACTGAAATTCACTTCACCCACCGTACCCGCAGTCAGTTCCATAGACATCTCATCGAAATTTTTTTTCCATGGAGGGTACACTTCAGCTATGATGTACTCGTACTCGAGTACTGGTACTAGCATGAAATCGTAGGGCTGAAGTTCCGGCCGGCCGGCCGGTCATCCGGTGACACAGCGGTCTCGAACCTGCCATCCATCGACAGAACCCCCCCTGTCTGGTAAACTCGTGTTCGCGGCACAATACGGGCTGTTGAGCGAGGTGGAGATAGGGGCGGGAGCATACCAGGATTGGAGTTCTTCCATCCGGCAAAATTCGAGGGAAATCTTTCTACCACGCTCCCCTGGGATGGATGTAGCTTTTTTTTCTTCGGATTTTTCTGCCAAACTAGGATGGAGTTGTTGTGGTAGTGCTTTCCCGCCGGCGTGGTGTACTAGTACAGTCCAGATGGGAGGGGTTGTATGCAAGGGATACTCAAGTATGTTGCGCCAGCCGTCGATCACTTGTGCTTCGAATGCCTCCTGTTTGTGCATGGAGCGGATGAAAGTCGGCGAGAATTGTGCTGTGCGGTGCATCTCAGACACTCGGCTATCCCCCAAAGCCCGCCCCTCAGAAGCTCGTTATGGCAGAACCCGTGAAATAATTATCACTCGAAAACTCCCATTTTTGGCGTGTTTTGGCCAATTTCTCCTTACTGAAGAACCCGCGCCGGTACTGGGTATAACCAGCGAGTGATGGGTGGTGACCACATTGGTCGGGCAAGTTGTCGGCCTCTCCCGGGCCAACCATCTGATCTGGATTGGAAGGAATAGTTGGTAGGTATGTGCTCGTGAGAGTTTACGTTATTGTGCGCGGTGATATTATTATATGGGAATCAGGGGTGCGCGCGTGGTTCATGCAGTATTTGTGACTGTAGGTACGCTTGTTGACGCGACACGGGCTTCTGGGAGAGTATTTGGTTGGTTTTGCTCCCTCGGCTCGGCTCGGCCCTCGGTCCTTCAGGAGCTGGCGGATCGACGGGCGGGGGGGTTGCGGATGAGTAGCTAGTATCATAGGTGAGGTATTATAGGTTTTCCATACCGCATGTCTATCTATGGTACTCCCGTGTGCTGTACGATAAGTGCTTTGGGGTGTGTTGCGGCCATCATGGAGCACAAGGCAGGTGATCTTAGGGGTTCGCTCCACCCACGAAGGATTACGGTGAGAACTCGGAATGAAGTAAGGGGAGGAAGAAGGATGTTAGGTGAACGGCAGGTACCATTTCATGGCTCACAAATCACTCAGTGCGACTGCCCGCCCGAGGAAAGGGAGGAGCAAAGAAAGGAAAAGGAAGATGCGAATGAAAATAAAGTTATCATGCCACGAAATGATAAAAATTGACCAGTACCGAATGCTATACAGGTGCTTCGCTCCCGCCCCGCCTCTCTCTCCCCTTCTACCAAAAACCCATGATAAAGTCACCATCAGATACTGGTATTTATACTCGCTCACATTCATCAAGTCCTGATATAATGCCCAATTCGAGCACTCAAACTTTCGTCGATGCCGTCCGTTTCCTCCCTTCCTTGTGAGAGAGGATATGGTGCCTGCATATACTCGAGTACTTGTATTTCTGTTTCATGGTGTCTCGCAGAGAAGAGCATAGGGAAAGAAAGAAGGGGGAAAAAAAAGGAATACCGCTAAGAGATGCAAGAAAAAGGGACACAATGTACTAGTACAGAAAGGGCATCAGCAAACTAAAGTCAAAAATGTTCTTCATTCCTAGCCCTCCCCCCAAGGTACGGTGTGGTAGACGGGATATCAAGACAGCGCCAGTACCATAAGTGACAGGTCGAAATTACGGAGGTTATGCCTACCCCACCGTGTGTGGTATTTTTGCCTATCATACATCATGGGCTTGCGTGCGCCCCCGTTGGCGAGTTTTTTTCTTTTCTTTTTTCTTTCCTTTTCCCTCTCTCTCTCCCCTTCTTTTGTTACTCGAGTACATGGAGTTTGTCACTCTTGCGCTCTTGCCTAAGGCTTCAAGCTCAAGGTGAAATTTCACTATTTTAATTTTGGTTTGTCCGCGGATGTTGGCATTGATCATTTGAGCACCTTGAGCGAAGAGCGAATACCACTGGTTCACGTAATTAGTGCACTGTAGGTAAATTCCCGGGAGGGGGAGAAAAAAAATATATCATAGCCCCTCGAATTCTATACCAGTAGCCGCCTAAAGGCATCTCTGTCGTTGAAGCATCCATTGAAGTGCAAGTGCAATAACCGGTCGGCACGATAGCAAGTGGGCGGATAAGGAGATATAGTTGCGCTATGGCTTTCTAAACTTACCGATACACTGTCGACTCTAGATTTGACCACACCAGGGGAGAAACATGGCTTGAAATCTTAGACAATAGGCGTCCCATTCATCTCCCTATGCCAATGAGAGAGGGGGCCTGGTGAAAATAGATGGAATGAAAAAAGAAATGATGCAGCAGCTGAGGCTGGTTTCTTGGTTCTGGCTTTTTGAACCAGCAATAACCCGATCGGGGTACCGCACTTATAGGTTGGTGCTTGCTTTTTTAAGCGAGGTTCATTACTCGAGTACCGGCATTCTGTGATACTGTTCATGGAGGCTTGCTCGAGTAACTCGAGCAATCATTCTGCGTGGGATTTGATTTGTTTTCCCCTTCTTTCTATCTCGGGGCACAACGCTTGGTTTCTGAGGGCGTTTAGAACCGGAGGTAGAAAGGGTTTAGAATACTGTACAAGTACTAGTACTGTACAGTGTACCATCCATAGTGGGTGTGTTGAGTTGCGTTTACAGTAATAAGTTACGAGTACCATTCATTGCACACTGTACCACCGACACAAACCTGAGCATTGTCGACACTGCCCGGCGATTTTAAAGCGATCGGAACCCGGGTTACCTGACCGAAGGAGTGGGTTGCGGCTACTTCCACAAAATTACCGGTAGGCATCTGCAGAGGCATTTGGTTATGCTACTACCGGGTCACTTACCCTACCTTTTCCCATTCTGAATACCTAAAAAATCGACCGGTACTGTACGATACTTGTATTCCTATCGCCAGATTGACGCAGCCTTTCCTTTGGTAGTGATGGCACCAAATATTAGAGGAGGAGGCGTGACTTCGGTCCCATGGCATCGGAACAAGTGAATACGGTACCGTAGTAAGGTGGAAAACGGCAAGGGGGATCAAAAAATATCATACGACAAATGGTTCCAAAGGTTTCTCTTGTATTATCAAAAATATTTTTAACTCCCGGGGCAATTATAACATCCACTTAAATAACTGAGCTAGAAACATGGAAAAAATTCCGAGAAACAAGTATCATGGTGTCAGATTAGGAACCTTCTCGAATCCAAGACCTTTCTGGATGGATGGACTCGCACCAGGTCCGGCTCGCAGAGAGAAAGCTAACCGGTATTGCCACGTTATCTCCCGGGAGGTTCAACACTGCATCGGAAGTTTAGCTTAAACGGCAAAGCAGTTTCGATCGCATCTCTGCTATGACACCTTCCATTAAGAATACACACACCCTCTGCGATACCGGTAGCACGGGGTGATGGGTGGGTGGATAGGATGCCCAAGGGAGGGTAACGAAAGTTTTGAGCTCTGTTGGCATGGGCGAGTGCTTTTCTGTGCATCTCTACAGCATTATTAATAGGTAGATACCGGTACCGGTACCGGTACTATGTTTCAAGGCCTCTTTGCAATTACCGTACGCCGGTATTGGGTCAATGCGACACCGTGGCAGCGGGGTGTGTATTTTTTTTTTTCTCTCCTGGCGTGGAGGACCGAAAATTGCAAGCGGTTCCTGGGCGGGCTGACTATTCACACCTGTAACGTCGTATTCAAAGCAGAGTTAGCGTGCTAAATAAAGAAGGCGCGGAGGCTATTGAAACTTGTTGGTGTTGTGATGTCTATTTGGTAGTGCCGGGCTCGTTTCGGGGAGGAATAGGGGGGATTCTTTCTGTTTCAAGCAGGCGACTGCCTTGGTTTTTTCTCAAAACTTTTTCATCTCCAAGCGATTTCCCAGCGTGGACTAACATCCTATCGGAACTCGCCCAAGCATGATAAGGTACCGGGGCCGGTATTGGGAGAGAAGACTAGTGCTTATTTGTGTCACCTGAATTTGACTTGATCGGAGCAATACGGTAAGGTCTGTGCCCCCCTTTCTGTGATACTTATACTAATCTAGTGCCAGAGTACTGTACTTGTACGGTATTGGGCCCTGCTTCCACTCCTTTTTCCCACTGGCGCCTTCCTATCAATTGAAAAAGCGATACGGGCATCGTGGATTTTCGCTAATAACTGCCAAGCTGGCAATGAGGGGAGTGTTCGCCCCCCGTCGTAAGCCTCACAGTCGTGGTCGCAACCAGCACGCACGCGCCCATGGCCGAGACAAAAAAAAAAAATTTGAGCTGAATTCGGGCCTGGCTGTACTTGCTGCACTGCCGGTGCATATATCCGAGTGCCCAGCTCCTCATGGAGAGTCCGGATACTTTTGGAATGAGCAAGCACGATAACCGTACAGTACCGTCTTACCCGCAGAATGGCGGTCAGTGGGAAGAAGCGTCGAGTGACGTCTTTGAGTTCCTCTCAAGGCCGTTGGGCCAGAATGATGAACTGATATTCCTGTGCTCCTAGGAAGCCATGAAAAATCATGGACCGTGGCAAGCATGGGGAGGAGGCTTTGGTGCCTGTGTTTCCATGATGCCTGCACGCCTGCAACTATGGGCTGCGCGAGATCTACTCGAGTACTGTCCGATGCCGAATACGGCAGGGCATGTTTCTTTTGTTTTTTTTGGTTCCACCAGATCCGGTTCTCGTTTTTTGTCCAATAGGGGTGCCTCTGCCCCTGCAGTAGCCCTGATTCGGGGGTAGAAACGCCATCTGGCGACCGCACGCAAGGGTCCGCGTGCTCAGATCGCTGCAGCTACGCCGAAAACGGTGAGGACCAGCACTTGCGAGTACAATCTGGTACCTGAACACAGCAGGTAGCCCCACATTGCTACCGTTTTGAGCGGTAATCCCGCTTAAGGAAGCAAGAACGAGAGACTGGTCGGCCCCTCAGGAATCTTTATTATATAATCCAGCGCTATCACCCTAACTTGGCTATTTTATCATAATACTGTGATGGGTATTGGAGATGCTAGCAAAAGAGAAGGGATCCGATGGAAACAGTCGGAACAGGGACGAGGGTGTGTGTCGCTCGCTTCTGCTCTCTCGCATTTTCTGTTCTGTGGGAGGGGAGGATTGGTCCAGATATCCATCATTTGCGCCTGACGATTGAGAACCATTCACTCATGTTTGACTAGGAGTCCCAATCAAACAAGGCCCATGAATGACAGTTGTAACTACCGTATTACTCACTGGTACTTGTAACTCATCCAAGGCATGTGGTGCACAGAAAACTGCCTTTCAACTCAAATGAACACAAAGAAATTTGGGTTGAAGTGTCACGACAGACCTCCCAGAGATCGCTTGGGGTACTCAAGTATCATAACCCAAGACTAAGCCAAATGAAATCTTTGTGCCATAACATATGTAACAATCGATCGTATTTTAGTGCTATAACTGAATGGACCTGAGAACACTTGATCCTTTATGACACGGAGAGGGGGGGTCCCATTTCCATGTTTTGTCCAATACCAGCTTGTGTTTCGTATGTGTAGACTTTTCCTTCTCCTCCTCCAACACAGGAGAGGTGAATCATAAATCACACTAAAAGAAAAACCCTATCTTTATCCCTGGGATTCGTTCTCTTGAGATCTACTTGACTTCGCTCCCCCCCTTCCCTCTTCTCCGGGTGTTCGACATTCTTGCTTTCCTGCTTCTTCTTCTTCTCCCAAACCCTACAGACCTCGCCGATTGAACCGCTTGTCTACCCGCCGGATTCCGCTGGATGCGAGACATGCACCAATAGCAGGAACAATCAACGCATTCTTTTTTGGGTCTTTTCCCGCTGCCGTTCACTACACCAAGTCCTGCTGATACGATCACCGACGCTCGTTTCGAATTGGGTCGTTCCTATTCGAGAAATACTTTCAAGACGCCTGGGTACTTGCATGCCTAGACAAACCTCGGGCCAACTAAAATAGCCCCCCTCTACCATTACAAAGGTCTTTCCGTGCCTCGAGTATTCTTATTCTTGCTGAACGGCTCATACTATCTTTCTTCCATTCTGTTTCTTCGTTTTTCCTCATTTTTTAATTTTTTTTCCTTCCTCTTTTACAGCCGTATCGGACACATTCGTTGAAAGCAGATCCTCCCGCCGCCACTCTGAGGGGCAGCATTACTTGACACTTTACACACCTCAAGTTTTTATTTCTCCCAGTTTCCTTTTTATTTTGAGAAGTTGATTATCTCGCAATGGGTTCATTTGGTGATTTGGAGCTTGGTGCGAAGTATGGGTAAGTTTCCTGACCATCCTTCTCCTAACTTATACGAATAATCCTTTCTACTTGAGCGCTGACATGATTTCCCTCTAGCATCATCTTGGGCTCTTTGGTGGTCCTGGTGTTTGCTGCTGGATTCTTAAAGCTGTTTTACATCCGACATCAGTAAGTCAACTAATCTCTCCGGCTGGCGGTCAATGAAATTGATAACTGACGGTTGTACAGAGCCAAAAAGTTCAACGAGGTAAATGAGACTCGATGTAACGTCAACCATGAATCTTTAACTAACATTTCTAATAGGAAGCCAAAGCTAAGGCGGCCAACGAGGAGGGGAAAACGGAACAGATTGCTCTTAATCAGAGGGAAGAAGATGAAGGGGATCTGTTTGGAATCAGGGCATTGGAAAGGGGATTCACCGGAGGAGTCGCACAATCGAGACCTGCAACCCCAAATACTGTGGCCAACAGGTCCACCAGCACTTTGGTACCTTCGGCCGTCAATATTCCTTTCGGACAGAAGTCAGCGGTCTCTTTCACTAGCTCTTCAAGATCAGAAACGAATTCTACCCTGACAATTGAAGTCGGAAATCCTAAGGGCGTCACAATTTCAAATGGCCGGACCAGCCCGAGGGCTGGAGATGTAGCTGTCGACATGAACTTGAACGTTCCAGAATCACCTCGAATGCCTCGATCCCCCGACTCAAGCAAGGCCCCATCAATATACTCAACACAATCATCACCTACATTGAAACCGGTGTCGGGAGTCGCAGTTCCCTCGAGTGGACTCGGGATGCCGTTTGGGCAGGATGGTATGGTTTCCCCTAGAATGCAAGCAAAAGCTCCCACAAGAGTCGTGACGGGATCTTCCCGGGGCATGACTGCCCCATCGGACTCCGCTTCCCTAGTAGGCGGAAGTGATAGAACACCTCCACCGTCCCCATCAAGTTCGAGCTACAGCGCTATATAGAATGAAGGAAAGTCAACTAACTATGACAATCATTCAGGCTCACCATCTACCTCCCAGCGTCCATATCAAGGACATAACCCTTCGATAAGGGTCAATGGTCCTGATGATCCTTGTGAGCCCTTCCCCAGCCATTGTCAACTTGGCGTACGCAAGCTAACCCTTACACAGCTTCACGGCAACGATAGGAATGGGTGGAGGCGGCGGTGAAATATGTGTAATGCAGCGTATGCGGCGGAAAATATTGTGAATATCCTCCTGGTTTCTAATTCTTAATCATTTTCAACTTTTCTCTTTTTTTTCTTTTTTTTCTTCCCACGACCCCGAGTCCACCACGTATCGAACACAACGACCACCAGCGAAACCCGGGAATAGGAGGAGCGGAACCCCATCCTTGAAATTATTCGCCTCTGCTATTGGGGCGATGCAACGGCTGCGAGCGGGGCTGCCAATCACATGGAAAGAGGAAACAGGGTGGGATTTGGGACTTCTTAGTTGCAGACCACAACGTGCAAACTGATTTGCCGCCTAATAATAACACTGCCAAATGGTATCCGAAGATCGCCGTCGCCCGCCAGACCTTGAGCTCCAATAAATTTACTTGGAGTCTTACAAGGATGCTGGGTACACGACGTTGTATAGTTTTTTCTTTTTTTTCCCACACCTTTCCCCCTCTGTTGACCCTCTTGTATTGTTAGAGTAATGTTTTCTTATTTACTGGTGTCTTGCGCGGGGCTCTTAAGAAATGGTGGCGTGGGGTCAATCCTTGCTTTGCATTTTTCGTTGTTTTCAGAGAGTATATTTTGCGAAAAGCATGGCGGTTCTTGTTTTGATGTCCTATACCCGTATCATCTCTCATCTTTTTTTCTTTCCGTCCGAGTTACATAGAGGGATTTACGTTCCGTTTACTGTCGTTACCTCAGTTTTTTCTTTTTCTTTTTAGCTTGCATACTTCTCATGTGGAGCCTGCGCTTTGTTTTATTGTTCTCGGGGAAGGTGGAGGAGGAACGCATTTGGTAGTGACGTATTGTTAATAGTGGAGGTGTTTTGCTTGGGGGATACGAAAGACAAAATCGATCGGCGATGAGTGCAAGTTTCGCCCTCGAGTCTTTTCTCTCTCAAGAGTTGTTGTCATAAATTTTGTGCATTTTTAGTCAGATATGGGGTTCAAACCGTGGACCGGTATTGGTGTGTATAGGGCATAGAGTGGAGTGGGGGGGGTTGTGGAGAATTGTATGGTGGTGGTCTACTACAATGGCACGTATGATAGCTGGGAAATAGGGACCATGCAAATAAATATTTTTGAAATTTTCACCCACAGTACCATACGAACAAAGCTGGCTCGCACCACACAATCCGTCCGATATTCTAAACTGGCGAGCGAGCGAGCGAGCTTTTGAGCACGACATAGATCAAGCTTAGAGCACAAACCAGCCCCACCAAACCATCAATCACCTGTATTCAAAGTGTTGGTATGATACTCGAAAGGGGTTGGATTCGATGTACTCGTACTGTACTGGTACAGTACAGCACAAGTGGGTTTGGGTTTGTGGTTCTCTCAATGGTGGGCCCATGCGGTAACAGGGAAAAGGCGTCCCCAGGAATCATCTGCTGTGGTTCAATAAATATTATTGTGGCTGACTAACTTATAGGTCTGCTGTCGTCCGATAGTTGGGTTCGATCTTCCGAGAGGAACTCGACCGATTTTTTTCTTTTCTTCTTTCTTGAAAGCCCCTTGTTCCTTTCACGTGAATTTTACACCCCTGGATTGAGCAAGAATTTACAACCACTCAAGACCTACGCGTCTACCCTTTCCCTCGTTCTCTATTTTTCTTCTTTGGCTTCGTGAACGTCCACCAACAGTAATTCCTCAGGGCAATCACGCACAACCTTCCGTTCTTCTCACTCGCTCCCTTTTTCTTTTTCTGATACCGCACTTTTGATCACTTTCGCCATTTAGACATGACGGATGCAGCTACGAAACCTGAGAAGGGGGATAACAGTTATGACGTTGCAATTGTTGGGGCTGGGATAATCGGTTGCTCTCTTGCCTTCACGCTCGGGAAGCAGGGAAGGAAGGTGCTATTGCTCGAGAGGGACCTTTCGGAGCCCGACAGAATCGTTGGAGAGCTCTTGCAGCCCGGCGGTGTTCAGGCACTTGAGACGCTAGGGTTAAGGGGTGCGTGGGAATCCCATTATCATCACCACTCGGGTACTGTGCGTGATGTGCTGATTGATTCCTCTTGGCTTCCTTTCGGTTTAGATTGCTTGGAGGGTATTGATGCGGTTCCAGTTTATGGGTATCAATGCATTTATCATGGGGAGGGGGTTACCATACCCTACCCCCGAGGTCCAGACGGGAAGGCACCAGAAGGTCGGTCGTTTCATCATGGGAAGTTCATCATGAAGTTGCGAGAAGCGGCGAGAAGTGCACCCAAGTATGTCACGGCTGCTCATGAGTGGTTTGGCGCTCTGTACTGATCTGCGGCGTAATCGGCAGTGTCACAATCGTGGAAACAACTGTTCGGGAGATCATCAAGGACGAAAGCTCGGGTCAGGTACTGGGGGTGATTTGCAAGAAAAAGGGCTTTGATGAGTTGGGTTATGTAGGAGGGCCCTGGATTGGTTTAGGGTAACTTTAGTCTTGAATGGTAGAAGGCTAATTCTTGGCTAGTACTTTGCTTCACTTACAGTTTCTGCCGACGGATATGCGTCAAATTTTCGGAAGAGGTGTATCGACCGGAAGCCTCAAGTCCGATCTCACTTCTTTGCCCTCGAATTGAAAGATGCAAAACTTCCTTCCCCTGGATATGGTCATGTTGTCATGGGAAACAACCCCCCGGTCCTCCTCTATCAGATTGGCACCCATGATACTCGAGCTTTGATAGATGTGCTTCGAGCTCCTTCGGCTGCTTCGGGTGGTATTAGGGGGCACCTTACGAATGTTGTGCTGCCCGACCTGCCGGAATGCATTCAGCCTTCGTTTAAAGAAGCTCTCAAGGCGGACCGATTTCCTTCTATGCCTAACTCGTTTCTTCCAGCTTCTACCAATACCACCCCCGGAATGATGCTGCTTGGTGACGCCATGAACATGAGACACCCACTAACCGGTGGAGGAATGACCGTTGCGTTTAATGACGTGGTCTTGATCGGCGGTCTTCTGAGCCCAGAGAATATACCGGATCTTACTGACACCGACTTGGTTCTCGCACAATTATCAAGATTTCACTGGGAGAGGAAATCGCTGGCTTCTGTTATCAACATCTTGGCGCAAGCATTGTATGCTTTATTTGCTGCTAATGGTAACACTGCCGCAATGCTCTACTTAGTAAAGTTACTGATGGTGTTTACCGTAGATAACAAATTGCGGACACTGCAAAAGGGTTGTTTTAAGTATTTCCAACGGGGAGGACAATGTATAGATGGGCCTGTTGGCCTATTGGCTGGGTAGGTCTTTGTTTGCCTTGCTTCCTTACCGTTTACTGACTGTGTCATAGTATCACCCACCAGCCAATGGTACTATTCTTCCACTTCTTCGCCGTTGCCTTCTATTCCATCTACATCCTGTTTGCGTCACTCTCACCCACCAACTGGCCAGTTGCATTCTTTAGTTCGTTTGGGGTCTTTTACAAGGCTTGCGTCGTCATATTCCCATATATCTTTTCTGAAGCCAAGTCCTGATTCTCGGTATTTGGGCCTTGTTTTTTTTTTTTTTTTTTTTAATAGGGTTTCTTGCAATACAGCGTTGCATTCTGGGCTCGGTTTTTTTTATTCTTATTTTCTTGGTGGTTCGGGTGGATGTAGATGGCGGTTAGGGTACAGCCTAAGATGGCCAACGTAATTAATACTGATGTTGATAGGTAACATGATGCAAATAGGAGAGTTTCTTTGTATATACCGTATAGTAGCTTCTAATACAGTACTTTTTTCTGGTCTCGCAAGGCGTCGTTGTATTTCTTTGTTAGTTTAGGGAATGTTTAAAAGATAGTTTCAAACCCTGGTGGGATTCCAAGATGTTTGTTCAACTGTTTCACAAATCCGAGTGACACCGGATGACAGAGGCAGGGCAGATAAGTCACGTGACTTCGCCAAGACCTATGAACTTCAAATCTTTGGTGGGACCAAACATCCAGGTAGACTATCGGATGACAGACATCAACTCCCCACCTTCCCTCGCTCACCAATGCAACCATGGCCACTGCAGGCAACTTCTTGCAGCGCTGCCACCGCGCACTGACCGAGATCCCCCGACTCACACCTCAATTGACATGTCAACTACCCAGAAAGTCGTTCCACCTCCACCACCCCCGCCTCCTGACCACCGCCACCGCCAGCACGGCCCTAACCGGCTTCTCCCAGCCCCTCTCAGACATCGCGCCGCGCACCCGGCTGACCCCGCTCTCGCCATCCTACTACACGGGCAGCCCGGAATACTACGACAACCTGCTAGCGCTGCAAGACCTGCTCCGCAGCCACCAAGCCCTGCCGACCATCCATGGCGACGAAGCGCCGGAAGTGCGATGGAAGACAATGGACGAATACCGCCTCATGATTGGCGACCAGGTGAAGCCGTCGCGCTACAACAAGGTGATACGCATCCTCGACCGCCTCAACCGCATCGACCCGGCCATCATGCCGGCCGAGACCAAGGCCGCGCTGTCCCTCTACACGCGGCCCGAGAACCCGGAGCTGAAGGAGCGAGTCGCGCGCACCGTAGACGGCTTCGGCAGGGCCTACGCCATCGGTCGGAGGAAGACCGCCATTGCCAGGGTGTTCCTGGTGGAGGGGGAGGGGCAAACGCTCGTCAACGGGTTGCCCATCATCAAGAAGTTCTCGCGCGTGCACGATCGGGAGAGCGTGCTCTGGCCGTTGATCGTTACGAATCGCGTGGATAAGTATAATGTTTTCGCCGTCGTCAAGGGTGGGGGTAAGACTGGACAGGCCGAGGCGTGCACTTTGGCTATTGCTCGGGCGTTGAGGATACATGAGCCTGCTTTGAAGCATGCGCTTAGAGAAGGTGAGAGGTGTTTTCTTTTTTCTTTTTTTTTGGGGGGGGGGGGTAGTTTCTTTTTCTTGGAGATTTGCTGACTTTTTTTTTTTTCGTCGGGGGGGGTATAGCTGGGTGTGTTACTGTAGATCACAGACAGGTCGAGAGGAAGAAGCCGGGTCATGTAAAGGCGAGGAAGATGCCGGCCTGGGTCAAGCGTTAGACTTTTTTTTTAGTGGCAGTTCTGTTGCTGCGTTCTATATATACTGTGTGGATAGTTGGTTTTTCATGTACAATATTATAAGAGTGATTGATTGCCTGACGCCTCTATCACTCTGCCCTCATCTTCCATCTTATCTTTGCAACTTATGGCGCTGCTGCTTTTTCTGCATTCTCGTTAATCCTATCATAGTGCTTGTGTGTTGTCTAAACAATATGCGCCAAACTCCAAAATTTCCAGGAAATCATAATGTCGCATAGAAAAAGAAAGAAAGAAAGAAAGAAAAGAGACCCATTTATACCATAAAAGCGCCTATATTACAAGCCCCCCCCCCCAAGCCAAAGCCCATCAGGCAAGCGAGTGAATGAGTGAGTGAGAGGGGAAATTAATTTTTTAACTAAACAGTAACACCTCCCCTCTCAAATAACTTTGCAAACGCCGCCCTCTCTTCCTTAATATTAGCCATTCTCTCCTCATTCATTCTCCAGGCTTTAGGAAACCGCGCCTTAGGCCTCTTCAACTTGGCCGTATAATGCCTGAAATTGAATGGAATATCACCAAAGTCATCACTCTCATCCTATATCGCCCCCCCCCCAAAAAAAACAAATAAACACCGCATTAGCCCTCCTCCTCCCTCAAAAAGAAAAAGAAAGAGAAAGAGAGAGGGGGAAAAAAAAATTAAAAAAAACCTTAGCCTCCAAGATCAACCTATCCACCAAATCGCTCAAATACCGCTTATTCTGCGCCTGCAACTCAAACATCTCGCAAGAAATCTTGACGACCCCCCTCTCCGGATCGAACCTGGCCCCGACCATCTTGATCAGCTTCCCCCTCTGCGCCGGCGTCAGGCCGACCAGGTCCCACGGCGCGAACTCCACAACTACCTTGCTCTCAGCCGGGTGGGCCTCGCCAAAGTAGGTGGTGTAGCGGAAGCGCAGCACCTCGGCGCGCGACGGTGGGCGGAAGGGCTTCGAGAGCTTCGACAGGAGCGGCATCTCATACATCGCCAGGCGCGCGTACGACCGCGCCTCGCGGTGGCGGAGGAGCTCCGAGTGCCCGCTGGAGGTGAAGTCGTCGCCCTCCCAGTCCTTCTCCTCCACCTCGTTCGGGTCCCTGTCTGCCGGCTTTGGCGGCGGGGTTTGGGAGATGAGGATTTGCTGGTCGTAGGAGGAGGGGTGAGGGGTCGATGTGAGGTGCCTCGTGGATGGCCCGGTGGTGTTGGCCATTTTTCGTCGGGCGAGGAGGAGGGTGGGGCGGGTGAAGGGGACAATTGTGCGGGAGAGGGGTGATGCCATTGCGGTTGTTTGTGGCGGGGTGGTGGGGTGGTGGGCGGGAGTGATTGCGATTGTGGGTTTTAGAAAAGAAAAAAGAAAGGAAAAAGGTTTTCGGGACAGTTTTTGTGATGGGCATGAGATGTATGCCAAGACACTCTTATTTGCATCAGATATCACTCGGTTGGAATTGTGGTTGATGATGGGCTAGAGTTTTGTGCCAGCAAGGTAATCTCCTCCCTTTGGATTATGGGAGCTTTCTCGGGGATTCAGCGGTTCGTAATGTGTTTGTATTTGTCAAGAACTTGGGTGAGGTTTGGCGGACTGGATCTTAAGAATGTATATACATTGCTCAGGAGCTATTGGTTCATCCACAAAAGTGTCGACGACCTGGCCATCTTGAAACACTCGTGGGAGGCGCCCGTGGCGGGGTACTGGGCTCAAGTTTAATATTAGGTTGGTATTGCCATCCGGCGGCTACATTTGTGCCATAATTTCTAAACCTGTAGAGGCACCTTTGCGGTGCGCGGAAACCCACTTGCACAAACTTCTAAATGCACCGGCGGGGAAAAGGGCAGACAGGGCACCCAGAAACTACAAGAGGGAGGAGCCCAGAAGCTCGTACAAGATCCAGCCGAAAGAAATCAGACAAAGAGATAAAGGGCATTGCAGGGGGCAACTGCTTTATATCAAGTGCAATAAGGTGAAGGCTCTAATTACGTCTGCGTGTATCTATGGAAGAAGTGAAAGGTATTTTATTACAAGGTTTTATTCAAAGACATGCGCCACTATGTATCACTGGTGAATAGGTACCCGAGGACTGAATGGAAACACAGGGATATATCATGCACGAAAAACCTTGATCTGTTTCGTGATTCGGTCAGTATCAATATGGGAGTAAGGAGAAAGAGTGCAAGATATACCCTGGACGAAACAGCCACCCTGCACACAGGACAGTGGATCGGTGGCCCAAAGTGTAGCTCACTAATTGGCTTAATCCCCATTTGGTTGGCGCACCACTAGCGAATCAAGTTAGCATGTGGGCGAATTGACCTGGAAATGAAAGCATACAGTACAGATGGCCAAATGGCTGCAGGGCAGCAAGAGAGTATCCGCAATCTGCCCGAAGCAAATCTTGCACTCGCAATCGAGCTTCATTGCTTCCATTTCAAGCGGCTCTGGGCGAGTCCTGTCCTCATCCAATCCCTTTGGTTCGGTTGGTGGAGGATAATCAGGATGTATGCCACCAGGGGGACGCCTGAGGCCCCTCCAGCGGCTGAAGTTGTCAGCAAAGGGATTATGATTCCTCCCCAGAATTTCTCTACTCAACCTTAAAACCCTCTCTGAAACTCTGTCAGAACTATGAGCCCCGTCGTCGTGGTTGCCGCGCGAAGGAGGGGCTCGATTGTCAGAAGGGCGGTGGTGGTGGTCTCTATTTCGGTAGGATTCCAGAGCACTGCGTACAACAGACACATCTGGGCGCTGACGTTGTGCACGATTGTATGCAGTCAGACTTCGTTGGGATCTTTGTAATGATGTTAGCCCGAGCGATTGGAGGCTGAGAGAGAGGACACCTACAGAGCTACTGGTGAAGAGTCGGAGTCGTCATCATCATCTAAGCCGCTACGTGGCATAGTGTGATCAGTCCACCTGAGACGATCAGGCCCCGGCTCCCCGTATTCCCCAACGCCGCGGAACTGGTGTTCATAGAGAGCAGCTTCATGGGGACCCCGAGAATCGCGTATGTTGCGGAGCCTTCGCAGGTCCCCATTTGCGCTTCTATTCGTACTGGTAATATGATTGACAATGGCTTCAGCCCGAGCAGCTGTCTGAGCACTGGCAGGACTAGAATTGTTCACACAGGGCAGGCAGTCCTTAGTAAATGGAAAGGAGCAAAAATGGGACGAAACGTGCATTGGGTACAAACCGAGTAAAGGCTCCTGAGGGGAAATCGGGCATCTCTGCTTCAGATCCTTGAGCGCTATTAGACAGTGACCAAAGGTTTGATTGGCGGCGTTCATTTGATCCATTACTGGACGATGGCATATTGTTCTCCAAGCTTCGTAGATCGTCGGAGTCGTCAGAATCGTCTAGTCCCGAACCACTGCCTCCTGGTGTGGGATGGTTATGTGTAAAATAGTTTCTAATTTCGGGCCCATTATTCGGAAAGTTCCCCGGCATCAGTTGTTCTGAGTGGCGAGAGCCAAGAGCGCGCTCATGAATGTCATTATCAGCTCCTCCGTTAAGTAAATCGTCGGACGATTCACGAGTAAAAAGGCTGCTACGGAAGCCCGCTAGCGGACCAGAGATGAGGGGGTGTCTATTAATGAAGCTTTCTCGCATGTGAGCAAGCAGCCGGGGAGATGGGTTGTTATCCGCGGCTGCATGTCCTAACGCTTGATCAGAGTCCAAGTTCCAATAATCTGTTTTTCTGGGATATTAGCAGATCTGAATTTCGGTAAGGTAGAATCTTAGTAAACATTTCCACGGTCAGGAGGGACTACCCACCTTTACAGGGATCACAGAAGGGGACACTATCGGAACATGAGTTAGCTACAGCTGCCAAACGGCCCGGGGATTGGAGATTCGCTACTAACGCCCATATCCTTGAATGTGGAGTAGCTTCGCGAGCACGTAAAGTGTTAGCAAAAGCTGTAGGATCTATACAAGCGCAGCACCTTTCACCCATTAGGTTGCATTGAGAGAGACTTTTATGAGAGCACGCGGGCATTCTAGGGACGGACGACATCATGGGTTCCCGTTGCTGGTGGCAGGTGTTGAGGGGAGCCAAGATGGGAGAGGAGTGGAGGTGGAGATGAAGGAATCACTGCTGCAGCGGCTTGTAAGGGAAGCGAGAAGGGAGAGCGACCATGCGTGCCCAGACTAGCGGTATCCTATAATTATAGTATGTAGGTGAGGTTGAAGAGAGGGAGGGGGTATCAGGGTGTGTGTGTGAAGGGGCTGAGGAGGTAAGGTGGTGGTGGTGGCGGTGGTAGTTGTTCCTTGAAGAGAGACGGAACGGATGAAACGAGAGGACGACCAAGTCGGGAGGGGGGTCTGTGAAAGGCGAGGTGAAAGGCGAGGTTTGTAGGGGTCGGGTTGGATAGTGGGTAGTGGGTAGTAGTGAGGGATCTACTCGCTTATCGATGATGTGTGTGTTGAGGGAGGATGTTTGGTGGAGGGTCAAGCCACTCGCAGCCTCTATGCGCGGGAGGGAGGACTGAAAAGCCCCTGGCCGTCCCCAGATTTAGAGAGTTAGTCCGCGGTTCCCAGAGGTGCGAGTTGCGCCTGTTAAGTTACCGGTATTCCCAAATTCGCTTACCGCATTTTTGCCTCTCCTTCCAGCGCAGCTATGATTACCGGTATCTGGGTCTGGACTACTGCGTAACATTTCTGTATGATATTGCAAAGCTATTTATTGTATGGTGTTTTGCACTGGACAGGAAGATGGAAGAAGTTGGAGATGGTGCTGGTGCTGGTTGTGCGTTTGTGGCGGGGCGGGTTAATGGATATAGCATTGTGGTATATAATATAATATTATGATAATATTATGATACAGTAGGATGTTGTCGGTGCGTCCAAATACCGGTATCCACAACCAATGGCCCTCGATTCCACCTTGGACACTCGGGAGGGGGGTTAATGCGAATGTGAGGGTCGCGGTTCTTGGAGCCATGGATAAGCATAATGTATACTGTACTCGTACGAGTACTATACTCGAGCATCATACTGGTACATGTATCAGTGAAGCACCGGTTACTGTGGCCTATCCCGTGTCAATACCTATTGAGATCTTTTAACCCCCTCAAAGAGCCGCAAGTGGTGCCAGTACCGGTACTGATAGGTTAACCAACATATTGATTGACGCCTTGTGGTGGCTCCCTCCGTCACTCTCTTCTCGCAACTCTTACGTCATTATGTCCACAGCCAAACGCTTCAACCTCACCCTTCTTTTCCTCGCACTCATTATCGTCTCGGTACCGACCTTCACCCCCTACCATGTCCCTGCTCCCATCCCTTGTTCCATGATCCGATTGATCCAATCACCCCTCTCTCGTCTACCCTCCCTCATTGGTCACCTCAATCCACGGAAGATGTCATCCTTTACACTCCCTTCATCCACTGTTCAAGTTAACCTCACACCCGATCTTACCCGGGAACAGCTTCTCAAATTTCATCCATTCTCCTCTTGGCTATCTAAGCTACAACACTCCCTTTCATTACAATCCTCCTCCCCTGATCATCCTTTTCATGGGGAGGAATACTCTCTCAGATCCATTACCATCCAGTCAGTCGACTTCTTTGGCTCCGGGGACAAGAAGCGTGTGGGCTTCATCAAACTCTCGACTTCTGTCAGGAATCACAAGGGGGAATCTATTCCCGGGTCCGTATTTCTCAGAGGCGGGAGTGTTGCCATTCTCCTTATCCTCGAACCAGAGGGAATCGAGAGTGAAAAATGGGCTGTATTGACGGTCCAACCACGGATTCCCGCAGGCTCGTTGGAAATGGTGGAATTGCCCGCTGGGATGATTGATGATGCTGGAACTTTTGCAGGTGCTGCAGCCAGCGAAATTGAGGAGGAGTGCGGGATCAGGATACCGGAGGACAAACTTATTGATCTTACATCACTTGCGTTGAAGGGTTTTACGAGCGCGGAGAGAGAAAGACTTGAGGAAGCTGTTTATCCTTCCCCTGGGGGTAGTGATGAGTTTATGAAGATTTTTGCCCACGTTTATAAGATACCACAAGACACGCTGAAGGACTGGCAAGGGAGGTTGACAGGATTGAGGGATCATGGCGAGAAGATTACACTCAAGTTGGTCAGACTTGAGGATCTCTGGAAGGAGACACGAGATGCCAAAGCTCTGAGCGCAATTGCACTGTGGGATGGATTGAAAAGAGAGAGTAGAATTTGAGTTTATTGTCGAGCTTCAGCATACCAGTAATTGTACACCGGTGCCTTTGTACTTCCATGATAACAAACTGGGGGGGGAGGGGGTTTATGTGAGAAGTTGATATCAATATCTATCCCTCTGTAAGTGGCTGTATTAACTTATAGGAACTTCCACTTCCTTGCAACCTCAAATCCCTCAGCTAGAGACCCAACCCTAGCATCAATCCCATAACCTTCTTTCTCCAGCTTCCTACACTCCTTGTAAAGATCCTTCAGAGGCACTGTAAACACCTCGATGAACTCGTTCTCCTCCAACTGCTGTTTTGGACTCTGGTTGCGTTGATCGGTGAGGTCAATCTTGACGTGCACGAAATGAAGATTGGTATTGCACATTCCTACTCTGGTCAGCGGGTAGGCCAGAATAGCGAGGATGCATAAAGGACCAACCAGGGTCATTAAACATTAAGCAGCTCTTCTCTCCAGCGTCTTCAGCCGCCACAACAACTCCATGGTATCCCGTCTCCTCAAACAGTTCACGGACGGCACACTCTTCAGGTGACTCCGCAGCGTCGACCAAGCCAGCTGGGATCTCAACACAAGTCTGTCAACCCGAATGGTACTCAGCCCGAGCTGTCCTAATACCAAGCTTGCCATAAAGCCACGAAGCTCCTACCTTTCCGATGGGAGGCCTGTACTGCTTCTGCAATAGCAGTTCTGGGGGAGCTCCCGGCCTCTCTAGAACTGCAATTATTCCCACGCCATCAAATTCAACACCTGCCGGACGAGTACAGCGTTCACTGGATTCCCAGGTTCTCTCGACGCCGTTGGGGTCGAGGTAAGTAGTTCTGTTGAACAGTGAATTGTGTTAACTTAAGTCAAAGGTTAAGCGGGAAGGGACCTGGAATAGCTTTTACTTGACGAGTCTGACCCACTTTGCGTCGCGGATCATGAGCGGTTCTTGAGAAATTATTTTTGACATTATGCTCGCGAATTTGTGTTTCTTGAAGAGTGTGAATTTAACGAGTTGGGGCGGAGTCATGAGACGAGGAACTAGAGTGACCTCCCGTGGGGAGGGACACTTTGCGGCTCAACTAGTGATGCACGCCTCGAAAATGGGGTGGCTGATGCTAAGGATTCGCGAACCAATCACGCTTGGCATTTGCTGCCTTCTGCTATTTATCAACAAGTCCCCTCTGTTTCCTTTCCTCTCTTCCTTCCTCAAACAAAGGTGAGCCAACAAATCCTATCTGTATATCTTTGTACAATGCTAACATGACATGGACACGGACAGGACCCAGGATTCTCGGTGATGATAAAAAGAGAGCACACTACTCCGAGGAGTTTAGGGGATAGCTGGCGGTTTCCCTTTTTTGTATCTTTTTTTAAGAGGGAGACTTGCTGGTCGTTCCCCGAACAAAATCCACGACATGGGTGAAAGCGAACAGAGATCGTAGAGTTTCCTGGCGTTCGATCCGATATGGCTTTGGCTATTCCACTGTGGCCCTTTTCCCTCGTCCTTTCTCCCACCTGTTCTGTGGTAACCTTCTAGGTTTAAGCGGGATAGGAGGAAGAGATTGAGTTGGCTGGTGGGGGTTTTGAAGGTGGACATGTGGGTGCGGTGATGAGTGAATGCTTGCACAGCACTTCGGAGACTAACGGTACTTACTCTTGCGCCCGGCTTTGTTCGGCATTCTCCTTGGAGATGGGGCTTGGGCGGATGATCGTTTGAGGATGGGGAAGGAGTTTGTGCTAGGTCGGTGATGGAGTTAATGTAGTTTTCAATCTGAGCAGGCGGTAGGTTGCTCCTTCACTCGACAAGTCTACTTTGCGGTCTACTAATCTGCTAATCTTGATCTACAGGTTTGAATGTTCTACCGGAGATCCCTTGCCGGTCTGCTTGTCTGGAGGATGGGGGGCCTGGGATTGCGCGGGATGGTCGGGTTGTGTCGCCTGATGATGACAAAAATGTTCAAAAGCCAAATATGACTTTCATCAACCTGCCCTGCTGCTCCCAATCTGTCCTGCGGATTTTGGGCGGCGGGATGTGGTTGATGATGATCAAAAACACAAGAGAGCTATAATTCATGTCTGAAGGCATTCTATTATCCCCTCTATCGCCCTATGGTATAGCTGAATCGGGATATTGGAATGAGTTAACTTATGAGTAGCTAGTGTTGGAGGAGCACTTGGTGTTAAGAAAGCGAGTTGTGAATTTTCAGCCGAAGGTCGCTAGGACTCGAGACAAAGTGTGTAGACCGACTGGGAGGAGCCACTTTGGGATTGAATGTGGCAAGAGTAGCAAATTGATGCTGCAAATTGATGCTGATGCCCCACAAATAACTTACGGTACACAGTAAAGTCAGCCTGCTCCGTTTCACACCAGTCAAGAAACAAGGGTCTGATGGACTTATTTCATCCACTCCCGATGCCGCTTGCTTCCTTAGAACTTGTGATAGAACTTTAGGCTATATTGATTCTTGACACCCCTGCCAAGGGATGATGATGCATGAACCTCCGGGGAATTTCCTTGAGCTCTGGCCGTACTGGGCTACCGTACGAGTACAGTAGTGCTCGTGTGATGGCCCGATACCGGTTATCATATCGTGGGGGATCCTAGCCCAACCACCGCAGAAAAGCCTGGCATCTTTCGTACCAGTATGCGTACAATACGATACTGTATAGTACGGTGCCCGAGTGCCGGGATGCCGTATCAGAGGCTTTGCACAGTCAGACCTATCGGTAGGTGGGGAAGCTATCAAAAGTGTTTCTAGAGTTTATCCCTCCCGCCGAGGGACCATGACATCTCCGACGAACGTCATATCATACTTCTTAAATTCGGGTTCTTCCAAGAGGTCACACAGCGGCCAATCCTCGAGTACTGTATCTCGCAACCTCTCTCTCTCTCTCTCTCTTCGTGAAGTCACACTTTTAAGGAGCACGGGCTCCAAAATCGTACACCCCCCCCGGTAAAGGCTTATGATATATAAAAGTATGTAGAATTCGGTATTCAGAGGGCCCCTTTCCCCTCAATTCTAGGTCCAATCTCACGGGTTTTTTTTTTTACACCTCAACACTAGGTGGGGGACCAGCGAACCGTGTTGACGATGCCACCTAGGTTTGTTTATGCAAACTCTCTACTCGAGTACTGGTCCGGTATTCAGGACCTTCTCATGCTGAAGCTGGTCGAGGAGGGGGGGGAAAGGTGGATTGACTCATCACCAAACTGAGTGACAATGGGTCATACTTACCGGTATGATAGCTTACTCTAATGGGCCTAAGGTTCGGAAGGGCAATTTACCCAGTATGTGCTAGTAGTAGTACGGTAGGTAGACCACCGCACTGTGCAGCATAAAAAGGGCAGTGTGGGATTCTGACATGAACGAATGAACGAAGAGATGCGGTAACTTACCCGAGCAGACTATAAATTACACATCTACCGAGAACAAGTTGCTATGCGGGAGTGCCCTCAGTGAGGCTCGCGGCACTTAGACTACCGGTAGGTGTGGCATGGTGTGACTACGATAGACAGCAGCCAGTCATCCATATAAATGCGGTTATCATAAATATTATAATATTATCATAGCCCCCATGATTGATGTGCTAGACTATCCCTCATCAAAAAAAGTTTCCCCTTCCCAACCCAACTCAAACCCAATACCCAATACCCAATACCCAATTCCCAATTCCCAAAAATGACAACCTCAACTACCAAACCCCCAACCTACTACTTCGCTTACGGCTCAAACCTCTGGCTGGCACAAATGCACCGCCGTTGCCCGGAGCACAAGTTAATTGGCACAGCGCTGCTCCCCCGCCACCGCTGGCACATCAACACTCGTGGCTACGCAAACCTGGTCCCGACCACCGCCGCCAACGACGACCACGACACATACGGCGTAGTCTACACACTTAGTGAATCCGACGAGGCACAATTGGACCTGAGTGAGGGAGTGCCGTACTGGTACCAGCGGGTTAAATGCCCGGTTAAACTCCTACCTTCCACCGCCTCTTGCTCCTCCTCCTCCGCAGACGAGGGACAGGGTGGGGGAGAGAGGGTGTTGGAAGATGTGTTGGTTTACATGGATCCGATAAGAACTAGAGATGGGGTTCCTAAGGAGGAGTATATCCACAGGATTAATAATGGGTTTAGGGATGCTGTGGGCATTCCGAAGGAGTGGGTGGAGAGGTATGTCAGGAAGTACGTCCCTGCCGGAGCGGAGGGCATGGTGGAGGATCCATTTTTGTTTAAGAGTGATGGGGAGGTGAAGAGTGCTGTTGAGAAGGAGGTTTAAGGAGGGGGGAGGCTACTGTTCAGGCTTGAACGTAAATGGACAGATAAATATGATACTTGGACGGGGTGGGGGGCTCTCTTTATGGGGGGTTTCCTTTTTTTTTCTTTTTCTTTTTTTCATCTGCCAGACGACAACCCTCTTTCCCTATCCCACCTTGTCTATCGTAGCCATCATAAACCCAGATTGCAATACCGGATACATTGTTGGGTTTCTTCTTCTTTCTCTTCCAGGTTGTCTGCGGGCTGGAAGCTCTTGGTAGAGAGAGAATTTATATGATATCATATATATATCATACAAGAGGGTATCTCAACACCCGCAAGATCTCCTAACCAACTCCCACCCAAATTACTTCCTCCACTTCTGCGCAAGTCCATGCATCCTATCAATCAGCACTGGCAAAACACTGTTCATGCTATCATCGATCAAAATCCTAAAATGCTTGATAGCATCTTCCTCCGTCATCTCCAGGCAAAACCTATCCTTAACTTTCAGCACCGCCTTATCAGGCTCCAATCGGATATCCGGAATGTTGGCGTCGACCATCAGCGCAAACAGATTGAGTATCAAGTTTGAAGACTTGCGCAGCGTGGTGTATGCCGTGTAGCAGTAATTCTTAAAGTCATTGTAGTGCCGGGAATTCGCGCCGCCCATCCCGTCCACCATTTCTTTGCAAAGTTTCATAGCGGGGGCGAAGGGCTTTGGGTCTCGGCCGAGGATGAAGCCAAAGTCGGCGTGGAAGAAGTGGCCTATCATATTGTTTGCACAAGGCTCTGTGAGCTATAACGGATAAAGTGGGGGTTGGGGGCAGTATACCATCAGGCGTCAATAGAAGATTATCTAAATGCCGATCTCCGACACCCAGGATATACGTAATTACGCAATACCCAGCACAACTCTTGACATATGTATCCATCACTTCCGCCCTCACTCCATATTCCTGTGTGGGGTCGGGATTGTTCAGCTTTAGGTATGGTAGGATTCCGGCTACAAGGCTTACACCTCGCTCGATACTTGCTAGGCTCAAGGAGTCGACGAACTGTACAACACCAGTGAATGCACTAGTGGCAAGAATTCGGTAGGGTGTGAGCTTAAGATCCAGATTTTCCTTCCTTAGAAGATTGTCCATCAAGGTTACAATCTGGATGACCAATTGGTCCTGACGAAGGTCGTCTCCGGTCTTGAAAATTATAGGATACCTCTCGCCCTTATCCGTCTTCAGATGTATAAGAAGTGGGAATAGTGACGATTTAAAAACATTGGAAGACTCTTGGCAGCAATGTTAGCAAGATTTCAAGAGGCTTGGAGGCAGAAGTGAATACGATACCTGGAAAACACCCAACAACCGTAACACTAGGATCCAAAGGCAAAGGAACCGGATCAAAAGAGATTAATTCGTTCTTAGGATCAGATAACGCATGCTTCAGATGCTCGACCTTCTTAGGCCGGCTGTCTTTGTTGCTCTGTATCTCCTTTGATATTTCACCAATTCCGAAAACAAATTCTGCCTGACGTTTCAAGGTCGCCCGCTTCTTGTCACCATCCGGCATCCTAGTCAGTGCAACCTGAAACTGGTATGCAACTTTGCTGAACAGCCTCTTGTATTCCTGGTTGGTATCTTCCGTCTCAACCATGAGATACCAGTAGAAGAAGTTGCCCAAGGTCTCGTTCATGCAAGCTCTCGAAATAAGAAAGTTCACTAGACTCGAGTCTGCAGCCGCATCCGGTCCTGTCTCTGTTCTGATCTTCTCGAATTTGAGAGCTTGTACCAGTTGCAGAAGATATAGTTGCAAATCCTAGAATATGTGTGAGAGGCTACAATGGAAGACGCAAGGGGATACCGGGGAGCATACGTTATCATCAGCCTTCCTCAACCGATCCACTGCATATGCTCTGACAGCAGGATTATCGAACCCAGGACCCAAAAGCTCAAGGGCGTCATCAACGTCGATCTCGGTCCATTTAGGTAACAATTGGACAGCCTGCTTACTCTCCGCCGGATCTCCCCAAGCCACACTCTTGAGAAACTTGGTGAGCCCCCTCTTATCTCTAGTAAGGTAGAATCTGAACTTCCACAACAAGTCCTTCTCCGCACCAACGAGGTCATGCGTCGGGCTATAATTCAGTATCTCATTAAGCTCATCACGGATTTTAGCATTCGGCTTCAAGTCCCTATCGAGAGGGCCATTCCTGTGGGACCGGACAAGCCTCCGATGCTTAGACTCTGCCGGATTATCCCGAGGGTTCTCAGGGTCGTAAACCGGCACTATCATCTTATTAGAGCTTGATCCACTCCCGCTACCTAGGCCGACAGCCTGACCCGGGCGCTGTAGTGTCGAGGATGAAGGGACTGTGGAAGTTGTGGGTGAAAGATTTGACGGATCCCGGCGGTTATGATCTGAGTACTCAAAGTCGGCGAAAACAATTGGAAAATCAAACCTAGGAAAGTCGATGAAGAGGTAGTGATCGTTCTTATCCTCGGTCGTAGCTTCCTTGTTGATTCTTTCTATTTGGCGAAATGCTAGGTTATCCAGCCAGTCTATCCGTGGGAGCTCCTTAAGCTCGTGTTTCTTAAAGAGCTATACTAACAGTTAGTGCTTGTTCGTTATGCCCGAATAGCGATGGGAAGACCTACCTTCTCGAGACGATCCATTTCACTATGCGATTCAACAGTGCTCGGGGTAGTAGTGTCGCTCAAGCCATCAGCTTCCACTCCAAGCCAAACCTTACACTTCTGTCGACCTTTCTTGAGGTTACTATAATTTGAACGGCATCAGCCAAAGGCAAAGCCAGTGTCAAAACATTGACACAGAACGTATCATACTTGTCCTTCTCAAACAAAGTCACCGTAGTCCCTCCAAACGGCACCGGTCTTCCAGGGCCAGCCAAATCCCATAATGTAATCGCGATCTGTGACGATAGAGGCAAATCGCAATACTTCACCGGCACCGTGAGCCATTCAGACCACCTATACTCATTCCCCCATATTAGCCCCAACCCAGGAACCCCATCCAGGCAGGAAGAGTAGCGCTTACAATCTCTGATTCTTGAATGCTTTGTAAGAAGTTTGTACTGGAACCGCTAACGGTTTGCTATCAGCGAACAGCTGCGCAGTGACATACATATCCGAATAGGGCCTTTATCCCATCAGCTCACCTTCACCCCCTCACCCCTCAGGAGCAGCCCCCAGAGAACCAGAGAGGAAGAAAGAAAGAAAGACATACGCGGTATTCGACCCAACATGCTTCAAACTAGGGTCCGCAATAAGCGTCGTATAGGCTAGAGAGGACCGCTGCCCTTCAAGCGAATCACTATAAACAATCGTCATCGCCATCAGCAAAACCACCCCCGAGCTTAGCTACGGGAACACAGGAAAAAGCCCCTCACATCCTCACTTCAACATTCCTCTCCAGCGACCCCGAGCTCGCGAAAGTAAACGGCTCCATAGCTGGCAGGGGAATAATAGTGTAACCTTAGCTAATACACA
Source organism: Tuber brumale (assembly GCA_014065205.1). Taxonomy (NCBI): domain Eukaryota; kingdom Fungi; phylum Ascomycota; class Pezizomycetes; order Pezizales; family Tuberaceae; genus Tuber; species Tuber brumale. The sequence continues at coordinate 104,971 of JACCEG010000335.1, read as the reverse complement.
GCTCGTTCGTGTGAGCAAAACTTTGAAAGCTAAGTTCGACCAGAAGCTCTCACTCCCACACACCAGAACAAAGTAAAATTTGAAAAAAGAAAGGAAAGAAGAGAGAGCGCTTTTTAGATATCCGATGCTGCACAAAAGGGATCCCGATCGAACAGAGGTAAACGGTAGTGTAATGATAGTACTTTGTTTGTGGCGAGAGAGTTCCCCCCCCAATTCCCTTTCCCCTCGTTAAATTCAGTAACACCCGAGTCGACGGGCAGTGCGTTCGTTGTCGGGGTTAGGCACGGTGGTCCAGAACTACCCGTAAGTGCCTTCTGTGGGCCAAAGCTTCCCGCACAAAAAGCAATGTATGACAGCTTGTCGAAGCGACGCAATCTCTCTCACATGCGGGGCACATCATGGTTACCCCGAAACGGTTTAGCACAGGATAGAATGGGAGAAGGTGCTATCGTCATGTGCTCTCACTCGTGGTCCGAACTTTTGTCGGAGTCACGGGTCACGAGGGTGAGGCTGTGGAATGCGAGAATAGGCTCTTGACACATCATTCCCAAGCGGCCTGGGGAGGGAGGTTACGAACGCCAGCTTATAAGAATGGTATAAGCTCCCTCCCACCGCTTGCTTTGCTTACGGAGGGGGATGTATAAGTGTTTAACGTCTCCTTCGTCAGTCGATTTTCGCTTCGTTACACTGGGAATAAATCATCTTCAGCCGACATCCTGTTACATCTACTTCTAACTCCTGAAGGAGTCCCCCCCCCAGATCCCTACCCCTGATGGCCACCACCGCAACTACCTCTCCTCGCCTCGACGAAGAGGAGGACTCAACCCCACTCCTCGGCCAAGTGACTGGCCGAGATGAACTCCTCGTCCCGGACCCAAATATCTATATAGAAGTCGTCGAAGCGCCCTGGGACTCCATTTCACAGCGCACCGCGTTCATCGTTCGATTAGTCATATCCCTGCTCATGAGCAGCCTGCTACTATGGCACTTCATCGTTGAAACCCTAGCTCAAAGGCTGGGGATATTCCCCTTCCAGGCAATGAACATATCATGGACTGCTCAAGTGGTGTATGTGTGGCTGATGACCGTAAGTGCCCTTTCCACCCTTCCCACCCTCCTGGGGAGCATCATCGGCTGATGGGTTGGGATAGTACTGGACCTATAGAACTACAACCCCAGCCCATCACACCTCCTGGCCATCCTTCACTCCTACACCCCCATCACCTACACCATCATCATTACTGGTCCCAATAACGTTCCAACGCTTCCTCAACATAACCTTCCCATCACCCTACTACACCTTCAAAACCTGCGCCTTTTACTCCTTCTACACGGCCATAACCCTATTCCCAGTATGCGTGACAATACTATACCTTACCACCCTCCTCCCGCACATGCTCTCCCACCCCGCTCTCCACCTAAGCGTCCCAGAACTCCTAATAAGCACCCTCAACACACCCGTAGTCCTGACGGAGATCCTCTTACTGAACTCTGTGACGCCGAATACTACGCTGTTGTCTCCGAGGGTGCGGGCGCCGGAGATCACGTTCTGGGTGGTTGTGTACGTGGATGTTTGGGTTTGGCTGGGGAATGCTGTGGTCGAGGGGGCTTGGGGGCGGGAGTTGGATTGGAGGTTTCTCGGCGAGGGGTGGGGTCAGGGTGGATTTCTGAAGACAGTTGGGTGGGTGGTTGGAGCCAATGCGGTTTATTTTGGGCTGTGGTGGGTGGGGGTCGGGAAGGGGTTGGTTATGAAGTGTTTGAGGGCCCGGAAGGTTAGGGGGAGGGGGAGGGGGAGGGGCTGTGGAGGGGGGGAAGAATATGGGGAGCGGTGAGGGCGATAGGTGAGCTAGGGAGGTGGCTGGAAGGGAGAGGGGATGAGATGCGGAAGTTGCTCTTGTACTGTATCATAGAAACGCTTTTTAGATTACTGTTCGCATCTGGTGTCCACTCGGAGCCTTCAGGACACACCGTTCAGAAAAAAAAAAAAAAGAACGCCGACCATGGCATCACACTGTAATAGACGATGCAGGCTATGGAATTACCCTCCCGTCCCATAAGAACGAGACTGACTACAAGCAAATACTATAATATTATCACACTCCCAATCAATCACTCACAATCACTCGCCACCATCCCATCCCCAACCAATCAATCACAATAAACTCCCGTCTATAAAGTCCCTCCCCTAAAGTACCGGTGAAATGGAAACTTTACGCCAAAAGCAATGAATTTTGGTTGTTTGTAGCTTATGAATCAACACCTCTTTTCATCTAGCCTTCTAGGTTTTGGTTGTTATAATCTCTCCATACTCTGCTATACTCGAGTAGATCCCATTCACTTTGGTCCAAGAGGGGAGAGGGGAAACATTGTGGTTCCAAAGTTTTCGACGCGGACCCCCCCCCCCCCAAAAAAAGTGCCATTTTACATACAAAATTGCCATGACAATAGTTATCAACTTTAAAGAGACAGATAATTTAACCACTGGGGATGGGTGGGTTTTGCGGGCGGTCTCTGGTGAACGCCTGGACAAATGTGAAACCAATTAATTAGGTAAATTAGGTGTACTATTCGGAGCACTGTAGAGTACATAATTCCGGTCGCACGGTGTCGGCAGACATGGCAGGTTTTTGGTGTGAAAAGGCAGTTTCACCAATACTTTTAGGCAGAGACTTTACAAATTTGCAATCCCGATAAATTCATAAGCACATAACCCCCCCCCCCCTTTTATCCCTCCCACCTATGAGAAACTACAGACAGTATACGATGCGATACTCCCACCACCCCATCCTATTTCGTCCAACCCAACCCAAGCCATCCCAAGCCAAAGCCCAAACCAAAGACAACAGCGCGGGAGAGTAAAAAAACTGGCCGTACAAAACCATAAAAGGAAAAAATGGAAGGCTAGGCCATCAACACTAAAAAAAAAAAAAAGAGAGGGGAGAACAGTCTGTAATGTAAGCCGTGCTTCGAAATATGCTGTGTTTTTATCAAATTCGATGATGGTGTCGGATGGGACGAAGTCGTGACAAACACGGAAAACAAAACAGAACAAAACAAGAAGGGGAAGGAAGGGAAAGAGAAAGGCGTATCAAGTCATTTCATTTAGCAACCCCCCTCCTTCCTGCCCTTCTTCCTTCAAGTAAAACAAGCGGGCAAGTGAAAGAATGCAATAACAAAACATGGGATGAAAAATGGAAAAAGTGCTATCTTCAGAAGAGCGAGCTATGGCAGCAGTTTTTGTCTCTTCTTAAGATGGTGATCTTCATGATATGGGGGAGAGGAAAGAAAATGGGTAACTAATAGACTTATGCGACGGCGGTATCATAGAATGGATTGAAAAGGGAAAGGATAAAAAATGGAAGGAAAAGGTCGCGCGGAAAAGAAGGTAGAATTACAATTGAGCCCCCAATGGAAGAGAAAGAGGAGAAAGAGAACGAAAGAGGGGGATTTTTTCTGGGCTTTTGATAAATGTGGACGGTAGGTGTGGTGAAGAGCACGGGAACGGGTTTCAAGAGAAGAAAAAAGGGAGAAAAGGAAGACCTCAAGGCATTTTTGGTGAGGATGATTGACTGATTCAGGGAGAAAGAAGAAAAAGAGCAGGACAATTTCCCCTAGAATGATAAAACTACGGAAGAAAGCAGAACCCGGATTTTAAAACAGCAGCAAACAAGAGAGGAGGGAGAATAAATAAAAATGCTACAAATGAAAGGAAGGTTGATCAATCCAATTGCTCGGTCGGCCATGTCTCAGCTGTGTGAATGATTACGCTCATGGCCGTTCACAGTGTGGGCATGGGGTTGGTGGCTATGGTTCTGGTTATGTTCACCCCTTTCTCTAGCACTTTGGGTACTTCTTCGGCCCTTTTTAGTGAGGGTGCTCACATCGTGTTTTCCTGTTTGGGGTGTATTGGTTAGAATATCTTGTAAGCGGCGCGGGGGTATATGCATACCATCACAGCAGGCTCGGACATTCTCTAATTGGTCTGCCTCTCTCTCTTCTCGCTCAATTTGAAGCCTCAACTCTTCGGCAGAATCATTCATTTCACTAGCCCCATATATGCTAGCGTTGTGCCGGCTACTTCGGGAGCTAAAAGTTGCTAACCCAGAAGTAGTCCTAAAGATATTGCTCAGTCTAGACATACTGCCTTGACGCATTGAACTCTCCCCAGGTCGTCGGTTAGAAAGCGAGGAAAGGTTTCGCGGGGGTGGTGAGGAACCATGAGTGGTTCGAGAGTTGAAAGAAGACACACTGACAGCCCCACGTCCCGCGCCTTGATAACCTGGATTGAAATCATTGACGTCTTCGGCAGTGACACCGTTTTCGTCATCAACTCCACCGCCAGTTCTCAGCAAAAGATATGAAAGGGCCTATCATCCAGTCAGTGATCTGAATCCACATGAGGTAAACCAAGAATTTCTTACATTAAACCATGTTTCATGCCTCTGCCCCGTAGCTGCTGTAAACTTCAACGATCTTCCAGGAGTAACAATAACCAAGCTCTTTCTGTGCAATCCAGGTGGCATCGGGTTATCATCAGTAACAACTCGGACAGCCTCAATAGCCACACTCTTCGCCCTTAGTTCAGCTCTTCCGGCAGTGGTAGGGTCCCGATCGCTCCAATAAAGGGTTCGTGTGTAAGGGTGAACCCAGAAGAATCTCTTGTGTCTACTCGTAGATAGGGTTCCGCGTCCTGTAATCCTTGTGTACTTCCAGAGGTACTCTCCTATCATCGTCTGTGTAATGGCTTGGATCATCCGGGGATCTGTGGCATTCTCGGGCCCGCTTGGTGAGCCATTGGTGTTCTGTGCTTGCATATTGAACTTTTCGTCCAGCTCAGATGCAAATGAAGAAAGCGATGATCGGCGAGATGTGGGCGATGAAACCTCACTTCTCGTGGTAGAGAATCTCGGCCGAGGAGTAGTACCACCCCTGGAGCTTGGGGTCTCCGGCGGCCGTGATGGACTATCTTGACCAGGAGGGAGAGGCCTAAAGGTCACACTTCCCTTATGTCCTGCACTTGATGAGGGCGCTGGAGGTGGTCCCATTAATCCGGGCTCGTGTGAAGCAAAAACCTTCTGCTGCGCCGCTGCAATAACCTCTTTGTGATCCTGTGGTAGAGGAGGGTGGGCATTGCGGCTCTCCCGCATGCTAGATGAGCTCCCGGGGCGCCTAAGCGCAGCATTGGGATTTGGCCGAGGTGGCTCACTACCAATTGCAGCTGCTCCGACGGGCCTAACACCGGTACGACTGATGCTCTCCTGTGAGGTTCCTGATCGTAGACTTGGCCCCCGCACCGAAGTTTTTTCTGTGTTGACACCAGTTTCACTAGCGCCGATCATATATGCCGGCTGTTTACCTTTATCGAGTTTCTTTGCATTGTGGGATAACTCGTCAATGAACTCCGAAGTTATATCCGTCTGTACAATTTGGTCCAACATAGGAACCGCCCTTGGTAGTTGTGGCACTGCTGGTTCTTGTGCAGCCTGAGGTGCTGGCACCATTGATTCTTGTGCGGCCTGCGGTACTGGCACCATTGATTCTTGTGCGGCCTGCGGTACTGGCACCATTGATTCTTGTGCGGCCTGCGGTACTGGCACCATTGAGTCTTGTGAGACCTGCGGTACGGGCACCACTTGCGATACTGGCGGGGGCGGCGGGGGCGGTGGTGCTTGCGGCTCTGGTGGCTCTAGCGAGCCCTCTGGCTTCAATGCCTTCGCCGCCTCCGCTGCCCCCGCTGTCTTCTGCGTCTCCCCAGGTGCCCCAGGTGCCTCCGGTACCACCTGCGTCTTTGCAAGGTCGGTCTTCAAGAGGTTTCTTGCAGCTTGAGGTTTATCATTTTCAACAGGAATGGGTGTCTCCGGCTTCGACGCAGTAGACCCACTCCTCCTCCAACCGCCAAACACAGATCCAAAAAATCCCGCCCTCTCAGGTGTAGTGGTGGTTAACGGGCTTGGTGTTGATGGCCTCTGCTGCGAATCCTCCACAGTTTCAGAAACCTTCTTAGGCGTTTCCTCATCGGACGAGCCAGATGCATCAGCGCCTCCAGCAGGAGCGGGGACGGGAAGAACAGCATGTGGAGATTTGACAGGAGTGGGGGGATCAATGGGGGAAGTGGCTTGTGTATTAATTCTAGAAAACTCGAGAGGTGGAATGGGTACGATCTCGTTTTCCTTCGCCGAAGTCATCATTGCTCTCTCAATCGCTTCTTCCAATTCGCTCTGGCTAGTCCCAGCGCGGATCACGGGTGACAGGTCCTCCTCGGGAACCGTTTGTGTACCACTCCCAACAGTTGAGGAGATGCCTCTAGTATCGATGGCCGCTAGTTTAGGTTCAAACTGTGTTTCAACACTCCTCATATTCTTTACTAATGGTGGGGGCACGGGACTGCCTTTGCCAGGAACGAGAAGCGGAAGAGGCACAGGCAGGGGCAGCAAGCTCTTATCAGCCTTACTTATCGCCTCCAATTCTGGATCATACTGTGTCTCTGTGTCCTTCATAACCGGCCCCTGAGCTTCTGGCACAACAGGCAGAGGCAGAGGCGCAACGGTATTCTCCCTCACCAACCCTTCACCAAACTGAGTTCCAGTCTCGGCAGCTTTTAATTGGACCCCGATTCCACTAACAACAGGCTTAGGCTCTTCCAGACTCTGGACCGCCGCATCGGCCATCTTCGGTTTCACGACTTCTGGTTCGGGATCTGACTGCACTCCAACTGAAACGGTCGGAGATGTCTCCTTGGTAGCAACGGCAGTCCACGGTCGTTCATGCTCATCAAAGACGCCAAGCGGCTGCTGCTGCTGCTGGTTTGGGTATGGTTCCTCGGTCATGACAGCACAATCAACCATCTGGACGTACGGGAGGAGCCTCTTTGTTGGTGTATCGGGCTCCTCCATATCCTCATCCTCATCCTCATCTTCATCACCATCAGCGCCCAACATCGGAGTATCGCCCAGCTCTGCGAACAAGCTTTTTCGCTCACCAGATGTGGACAGTTTCTGGTGTGTGCCGGCCGGCGATCCTCCCCCTGGACTTGAATCCGCAGACATCGGCCTATCACTTAACAAGCTGCTCCCTGATAAGACCCTAGGTCCTCCCCTACCCCGGGCTCTATTGATTCTCAATTTCAGGCGCGGGTTGGTTGGGTGGTTTCCGCCAATCATCATCTCAGATGAGCCCTCCATGCCATCATCATTACCGGGCCCGAAACTTCCATAACGATATCCATGGTCATCGTCATCTTCAGTTGAACCAGTAGAAGCAACACTATCACGGTAACGGCTCTTGTTCAACCTCAAGGGTCGCACGCCGAACGCGGATCCACGTGAAGTCTTCGATTTGAGTGTAGGACTGGTCTCGGTTTCGGTGAGCTCATCGGCAGATGTCGGATAATCAGCCATAGGGCTTTCATTGCCAGTCTGGAAAGCCTCAGTCTCGGTAGCATTAGCACCACGTTCATCAGCAGTTTCGAAGGCGTCGGTTGCGTCCCGGTCATCACTGCCTCGGTCGAAAGCTGATTTATTTTGCTGCCCACGTGGCGTCCGTGGTGGATCGGGCACAGGATCCTCAGTCTCTTCCCACTCCTCTTCTACAGGTGGTTCGACCATTGTCACTTCGTCCCTGCTCTTTCTTGGCCCACCAAGGAGACCTGGGTTCACATTTGGGCGGAGAATTGGCTTCCTGAAGAAGCCGTCATTCTTTCGCCGTTTTCCAACACTCACTGATGGGCCATTACCCAAGCTGTTCCTTGCCGTTTCCAATTCATCCCTAGCCTCCTGGAGCATGCGTTTGAGTTCTGCCTTCTCTGTCTTTTCTCGGTGCACATTGTTCTTGAGAGTGGCAATCATCCTGTACGCATGATTAAGACTTGACCTCACAGTCTCGGCTTCAAGCATGGTATGCCTAGGTGTCTGCTTAGTCGGCGAAGGAGGGGGTGAGTTCTCCGGAGTAGTTTCTGTAGGCTGTAGGTCAAAGGGTTTATTAAGTGCATCCTCCCCATCTGACCGTTGCTCCAACTGGCGTAATCGAAGACTGTTCTTTTGGCTCTCTTCCAGTTGTTGCTTCAGCTCGTCAACCTTATTCTGCAGAGCCTGACGTTCGCTCTCATTCGTAGCCAAGTTCCGTCTCATAGCCGCCAGTTCAACCTCGTGGTGCTTGTGTTCTGCCTCCAAATCCTCATAAAGCTTCTCATTTTGGTGCTTCCAGTCATCGAGCTCCTTGATCACCACACCCCTCTCGTGTCCCATATGTGAAATCTGTGCATGCAATTTGGTCTCCGTATCCCTCTGTGCGGCAGCCTGGCTGTTCAAATCCTGGACAGTGAGCTCAAGATTCCAGTTTTCTTCCTTGAACTTCTGCTCACTCTCATCAAGTGACTTCAACCGGGACTCTAAATTCTCCGCATGTTGCTCGAGCCTCAGCTTTTCCGTTGAAACCTCCTTCAAGCTCTCTTCGCGTTCCGAAAGCAAGCCTTGTAACCGACGAACCTCGACAAGGAGCCCCTGCCCAAGTTCAGCAGCAAATTCCAAGTCATGTTGCCGCGAAGGCTGATTTCGTTGACGACGAGGAGGGGGAATAGAAAGCTTGCTAGGCGAACTGGTTCCCTGCGTTTGTAAGGTCGAAGATGGCGAACCGGTAAGCTGCGCAACCAAGTGAAGAAAAATGTCAGCACCAAGGCCCAAAACTTCCCGGCAAGAAAAACCTGGCTATACAAATATTATGGACCGCAAACTGAACTCACATTCCCAGCCCCATAGGGCGAAGTGTTTCCACTATTCCCACCATTGCCTGCCATAATCTTGTTCGTCAGAACAGCCCTAGCGCTTTCCCGTCCGACCTCATTATATTCTTTCTCTAGCTCCACTAATTTCTTCTCAAGTTCGGGATCTATCTGCTCTCCCCCCTCCTGTACTTCTTTTATCCTCTCCTCGATCTGCTGCTGTTGCCCAAGCAATGTCCGGCCCAGTGCTGCAGCGGTTTCAATTCGCTTATTGACCTCCTGCAGGTGAGCTTCCAGCGTACGCTTCACCTGAGAAGGCGAAGACGTCGGTAACGAGAGATGAGGTGGAGGATCCATGCTTGAGAAACGAGAAGACCCAGATGGCTTTGGAGTGGTAGTTGATGGGTCGGTAAATGGGTCCTCCATCTTGGTGGACATGATGCCGATTTTGGGTAAGGGGTTCAGACAACCTGGTGAACAAGTAGTCCACCCTGTCAGGCCACCAACAACGAGAATCCAAGGTTATAAAATGAGTGGATTAGGGTCAGATATGTAGGTTAGGCTGGTGATTCAAGAACAAGTTCGTATTTCGAGGAAACGAGCTAGTCGAAGGCACGGCGTGGCGGTGGTTGAAATGGACACACAGAAGTAGGTTTTGAATACAGTAAGGTGGAGCAGGAAGCGCGCCAACAATAACAAAAGCAACAGGGCAAAATAGTAACTGACGAAGGAGTGAAATTATAAAGGAACAATTAACGCAAGAAAAAAGCCGGAAAAAAGCAACGCAGATGATGATGGCAAAAGACGACCAAAGGAACGATGGAATAAAAATGGAAGAAGAAAAAAGCTGCTACGAAAGATGAAGTACTCTTGAAGAAGGAGGGTTTGTAGGATGCGACCAAGGAGGGGAACGGCAGCAGGCAAGAGGAGAGTTGTCTGAACGACGGTCTGACTGACTGACTGACTGGTCGGCGTGGGCAAGAAGGTGGATGGATGGATGCCTACCACCGATGCCGGCACTAAGCCTAGGGAAAGAGATAGAATTGATCTTGAAACCAATGGACGGAGAGTTGGCGGTGCCTGATTGGATCCAATGTGAGGCACCCTATCCAAGTGGGGTTGAGGGAGAGACGGTTTGTTGTTGTGAGGGGGGGGGGTGACTGGCTACAATTAGATTTCGGGGCCTCTGCGCTGCTCTGCTCTTTCTGCTCCAGGTGGCTCGATCAGAGGGAAAGAGCTGCAACCTTTTCCTTGGAGACGTGGTGCCGACGCGTGCTGGCGAATTGCAGACAACCGGGCTCAACGCTAAACTTGATCGTCAACAAACCAATCAATACAACGGATTACCCCAGGTTGCGTAGCCATCCACCGCCCTCCAGCAAGAGAAGGGAAAGAGGGGATGGAGGCAGGAGAGGAAGGAAAGGGATTAGGTTAACGGTTAAGGTATGATATGTGAGGAATTGGGGGCTGTCGTTTCTGGGCGCCTGAAAATACCAGCACGCACGTTGGCAATAACAATCTCTGATCCTGTGGGTAACAGGCTGCGGGCGTGGTACAGTGATGGTGGGCCACTCGGTATGCATGTGGGAGGGAGGGAGGGAGGTGAGGGTGTTGTGTGGAGGAAAAGGATGAATTCGCAAGAATCCAATGCAACATCAAACTTACACTATGGATGCAATTGACAGACGCGGAGAGCGAGAGAAAGTAGATGGCCGTAATGAGAGGACTTAGACTATTACTACGATATTTGCTGAGCGAGTGACTCGATTTGACAAGAGTGTAAAATAGGAGGAAGAGAGAGGGAGGCCGTTGTAGAAATAAAAATAAATAAAAAAGTCTGATATAATTATAATTAGGGTTTTCAATGCTGTAAGGTACCGAAAGTATTATATAAGGCCCTCTCCGGTAGGCTAAAAAAATTGTGCATTTTTTTTCACAATTTAAATATATCTAAATTGGACCCTGCTTGTCAAGCTATCATACAAAAATTGTGATTTTCTAAGAAAATCTTGCAATAATTTAAAATTACAATTAATAATGTCATTCTTTAATCTTTATCTCTCAATTTTTATTTATCAAGTATATATCATAATAATATTATTATATTAAAATGTTTTGAGCTTTATGTTTTTCCAATATTTTGTAGGGTTCAAGAAGGTTGAGAGAAATATCATACGCCAGGTGTAGGGTAGGTAGAAAATATTGCAAAAAAAATCTATGATGTTGCTGAGCACCAATTTTTCTCGAAAAACACCTTTGTTTTTGTTTTTGTTTTTTTCAACTTTTATTACAATATTTCTAAATTGTGCCTGCCAAACAGGACCCAAAAAATATAAAGAAAGGGGGAGCGAGAATTCAAGAAGGGAGGTCTATGACGATGAGGGGGGGGGGGAATAAAAGTAAATATCATAAATAAATAAAAGGAATGAAATGGGCACCGTGTGTGTGTGAGAACAAAACAGAGGAATTGGGGGGATGTAAGGGATTGGGAATGGGAGAAAGGGCAAGAGAGAGAGAAAAGGAAAACCAGGAGACAAGATATCTTTCTCCTTCTCTCTTCAGAAAAATACCGGTATTGGTACAAATATATGATACAGTATGAAATTGTTACCACAGTATCGGTACTCGAGTATGATAGTCCTTGTCTCTTTTTGTTTCCCATGTTTTGTTTCCTTTTTCCCCCTCTTTCAAAACAAAAAACCTTTTCGACCAATTCCAGAGGTTCCTCCTTGTAACCCAGCTTGTCGGTGGACGCAGTGCTCAAGCACAAGCACGATATTGTCCCTTACAGTTTTACCCGCACGAGTAAGAGCATCAAGGATGTACAGTAGAATCCTGCACTCCACCCATCACGCCTTAGGCTGAGCGTGATGGTGCCTGCAGTTGAAACATTCCGCAATTGAGCAATCGTTCCTGGATCCCCCATCACCCGAGTTCTTTGACCTCCATTTGTTGAGTTGAGCTTTCTGGAAGGGAAGGAAGGGAAGGAAGGGAAGGAAGGGCCAATTCTTCCTCTGATAAGCCCCCAAGTCAGCACCCACTCCCCTAACTTACCGATGCGGTGTCCTCTCCATATAATACTTTACTATACGATGAAGTGATTTCGTATGACGCATTCTCGTCAACCCAGGTCAAATGGGAAATACCGTTGCCGGCAGAGCACCGTGCAATATCATGCAAGTACGAGTACAGTACCAGCACAATTGGCCCTGGTATCGATATGCTCCAGATAGATTATTTACGCCAACATCCTTACAAGAATTCACTCCCGTACCATAGATTTGTGTGTCGCCTTCCCTGCCATAGTTCTCCGTTCCTTTTTTTTCTTTTTTCTTTTCTTTTCCCTTTCCCCGAATCCGCCGTACCCCGTACTCGAGTACGGTAGACACAGAGAGCCTGGGTAGACTACGGTAAACTCGAAAGCTCCGCAATGTTGTTTCAGTCGTTTACCAAATCAGATCCTTAGCCACATTACCCCATCACCGATCTTGTGGCTTTTTTGGATCGTCAGATTTCAGATTTTCCCGCTGTCTTTGGATTCGAAGCCCTGTTGTACGGGCACTGGTATGTAACAGCACTTTTTGTCAACCAAACATGTAGAAAAAGAGTGATGAGTATTGTATTGATGGATTGTATAGTATGACAGGGGGGTGGGGGTTCCAATACCAGTCTGCCATGTGATGGAATACCGGTACCCTAAATGCACCCCCCTATTTAGGTGACCTTTGAAGAAGGAGAAGGGTGATTGATTGCAAAAAGCTCTGTGGGCAACGTGGTACAGCAGCATCCCAAGTTCCACCTTACCCGACTGGTTTCTACGGTACCCCGGCTTAGTAAACAATATGATAGCAACAGTGGGCAACTGTTGCGAGCCGATCTCTTTTAGACTATCCCAACCCCAAAACTATCACTGCCTCGACCACCACAACACCCCGATTCCTTTACCAAAATGACAGAACCAGCTCCCCAATCCGACGCCCCAGTAACCACAGTGCCAGCCCCGACGGTAACCTTCTTCAAACGCTCCACGAAAAACCGCTCTTCAATCCGAAAGCGCCCCACCACACCACCCCCCGCCACCACCTCTGACTCCTCAGATGCCTACTCCTCCTCAGACGAAAAAGCAACTGGCACTCGATGCGTCAAGAAACGTCGGAAAAACAAAAGTGTCGTGACGACCGAAACCACCAGCAGGCCCAGTTCCACCACGCTCCGAGACTCGGAGGACGTGAAGCGAAGATATACAGACATGAGCAGCGAGTTAACGAACGCAAACGATGCAACGAAGACGAACTGGCACAACCACGGTGACAACGAAATGTCTTCTTTATCTTCTTCGAAGAAGAACATAGTAGAAGGGGAGGAAGAACCGATAGTGGGCGGAACGTATAAGGGCACATCATCCTACACCTCCTTCATCAAAAAGTCCGAAAACGCCCCCGCCCGATCCGTCGGTCCCATGAAAGCGCCCAGCAACATCCGCACAATCACGATCACGGACTACGCACCTGACGTCTGCAAGGACTACAAGCAAACCGGCTTCTGCGGCTTCGGTGACACATGCAAGTTCCTACATGCGCGTGAGGACTACGCGCAGGGTTGGAAGTTGGATCGCGACTGGGAGATTGACCAAAAGACTGGTAAAGCTAAAAATAAGAAAGGGGATGATAGTAAAGGGGAGGATGACGAGGAGAAGGAATTGAAAGATATCCCCTTCAAGTGCATTATTTGCAAGGGCGATTATAAGAGTCCCATTGTCACCAAGTGCAAGCATTACTTTTGCGAGGCCTGCGCGATCGCTAGGTATAAGAAGACGCCGAATTGTGAAATTTGCGGGAAGAGGACAGATGGCGCTTTTAGTATGGCGAAGGAATTGAGGAAGAAGTTGGAGAGGAAGGCAGTTAGGGAGGAGGAGAGGAGGAAGAAGGAAGAGGAGGAGGCGATGATAGCGGAGAGCAATTAATTCGATGGGCTCTTGTGGCGTTTTGTGCTCAAGTTGGATGATGCATGTTTTGTTCGTCGTTTCTCTGCATTCCTCGTTCGGTGTAGGGAGGTTTTCTTCTTCTTCTCTTGTTATCATAAGTCCTTAGATTTATTCATAAATGCGGGAAAATCCCAAAAAGTATCCTAAAGTACTGCCTAGGGAACCTAAATAAAAGAGAAAAAACCCACCCATTTATCATACTGCCTTTGCTTTGACATTGGTTATTTGACTAATACATCTTGAAAAGTTATATAATTGACATCTTTACTTGGGCTCGCTTCTCTTGAAGGAAACAAAGAGAAAAAAAAATCTATTGCGAAAGGCATTCTTTTCTTCCTCCCTATACCTAAATCATTCTATAATACTATTCATACTGTATGCAAATATGCCATACAAAAATATAGAGACAAAAAAAAAAAACAGTTGTTTTCGCCAATGCCCAACACAGTCTCATTATAAAAGTCCTAATTATAGTATTATGGAGAAATTTATGGCATACGGTATAAACCACTTTTATGGCAGAAAAGCGGCATGCCAAACAGGTCAAGGCAAGTAGTCGTGATGTACAGTACGAGTACAGTATCCCGGTGCTCCAGACACCCCCCCAGTCCAAATTTTACATATCTCGTGACGAGCGACCATCTACACCCAAAGCAGGGGGGGCCATATAAAATTATGTACAGCTCTTGTGCGTGCCATGTTACATATACAGTACAAATAAGTTAAGGCACAAAAGAAGGGAGAGCGACTGATGGCCAATGAATGGGCTAATGAAATATGATGTGGTAAATGAACACCCCCCATCCCTCCCATATAATGCATCCGTTTCACTTGACCCATCTATACGATACCGGGGAATCACAAAAAGACGAGAAATCTAAGCGCACATACATGCACATACGCATTGGAAAACAACCCCCCCTCCCCCATCCGATAAGCACAGAGATGGGTTCAATAAAATCAAGTCTTCTTCCAATCCTTCGCCAAATACCACAGGAAGTGCATACGCCTCTTGGCCTCTTCTCTCATGGCAGATTTATGCTTGAAGCACTTTGCTTCTAACCACTGCGCAAAAGTCTTCTCCTGGTCGGTCGCCGCAGCATCCATCGCCCTCTTCAAGTACTTGAACACCGTGCCGTCCGGCACCTCCCCGGCGGCGATCAGCTGATCCACGATCCAGCCCAAGCCAGCAATATCCCCAATGTCGATATATGCCTTCATAAGCACCGTCAGGCTCTTCTTCTCCCACGGGAAATCCATGCCCCAGCGGGTTTTCGAGACCTCGTGCAGGAGGAGGACCGCAGCGCGGGGGTTCTTTTCTTGGATGAGACGCCATGCCGTGTGCACGCTTATGTCGTGGGTTATTGGCAGCTGAGCGGATTCGAGGAATGTGTATGCTTCGCGGACCTGGCTGGAGACGGCGATGTAGGTTTCTGCTGGGTCGGTGTTCCGTGGCGGGAGGAGGACTTCGAAGGATCGGAGGGTGGGGGTTTTGCTGATTTTGATGCCGCGGTCTTCGCAGATTCGAAGGAGCCTATATGCTTCTGGGAGGTTGGTCCTGGGCAGGAAGAGGGTGGCACGGACGGCGGAGGTTGCGATTGGGATAGAGGGCTTTATACCTCTTGAGAGGTGTTTTTGGAATATGTCGATTGCTGTGATGAATTGGTCTTTTTGGAGTGCGCGATCCATCGCTACCTCTTCTCTACTTTGGTCTACAAGTACTTGTGAGGGTCGGATCCGGACTCGCTGTAATCCTCGATATGTTGAGTGCACGAGCATGTCCTTTGTCCGCTGGTTGATTAAGGAGTCGTTGCTTTCCCGGATAATGGCGTAAATTCTCCGTAATAGAGAAGGGACCGCATCACCGGTGTGGCGGATGGTTTGGAGCAATGTATTCAAGGTTGCGGCATCCGGTTCAATCCCAGAACTCACCATTCGACGAGCCCAATGCTCTATACTGGGCTCATCCCACTGCCGCACACATGAGTGGATCATGATATTGTAAGAGTATGAATCCGGCAATATACCTCGTTGTTCCATCTCGTCAAAAAACTTTTCCAGATCTTGTAGTCCGATCATGGTGGAGTAGGTCTTCAAGAGCATGTTAAACATGGGTGCCGTGAGCTGTACCTTCTTCACCCCCATCTCCTTTAGGACGTTTGCCGTACCTTGCCAGTTCTGCTTCCGAGCGTGCGCCGCCAGAAAAATTGCGTAGGTCTCCGCGTTATGCTTGATACCAAATTCTAGCTTCACCTGCGCATATCCCCTCGCTATGTCCAGCCTCCCAATATCGATTGCCGCCTCGATTAATATGTTGAACACACCGACGTGAAGTTTTACCCTTGATTTAGTCATCCACTTGAATATCCTCTCCATCCTGTGAAACGATCCACTAATAATCTTCACCCCACCAAGCAGCAACGCAAACATCGTGGAATCTGCCATCCACGGCGGCCCCTCCTCCCTCAGAAGTCCCCGCAGCAGTTTCTCCGCCTGGTGCAATTTCCGCATAGCGATGAAATTCCGCAATCGATGTCTCATGGTTTGTATATCCGGCTGCACCCTGGGCCTGTGGTATCGATATGTCGATATAACTTTGGAGTACATGCCCATTTCAATGTACGCCTCTAGGCATATATTCAGCGCGTAGGTGTCGACATGCTTCTGACCGGCGATATGCATCCGGTGGAATATGTCGGGGATCTCGGAATGCCGTCCCCGCTTCCTCAATGCCTTCATCACTGCCTTTCCCACGATCTTGACCTGCTCGCCATCTTCACCCCACTGGAGCCCCGCCAGAAACCCCTCCCTAGCCTCCGATGGCTTCCCCTCCAGAATGGACCGACAGCACTTCAGTACCCAAATCCTTGACGAAGCACTTTTGATTTTATCCTGGATCGGAATTGCAATTGAGGCAGCGGTAGTGGTGTTGGTAGCAGTAGTAGCAGTAGTAGTAGATCTCTGATCAGACGTTCTCTGTGAGATTAACAGATGACGCCGGGAGACGGACTTCGGCGCTGGCTTATTGAGCGAAACATAAGGCGATGATGGCAGGGCCTCTGGGCAAATTGGGTTCCGCTGCTTTTTAGGTACCTCTGGGGAGCGGACCTTCGCCAGCTGGGAGCAATTGCTGTTTTTCCGCCGGACATCGAGTCTAATGCAGCTGGCGGTGGGCCCGTGACGGAATGATTCGCAGGGCCAATGGAAGAGGATTTGGCGCAGGTAATGAAGGGCGTTCTTCGAAGGGGCTATAGCATGAGTATGAGGTATCATCATACTCCTTTAGGGGATTCTGGCGGACGTGGGGAAGCGCCCTCAAGCATTCTGCAGGAGGAAGCGGGGGGGTTTCTGAAGTTCTTTTGCCCGAGGAAAATCCGCTGATTTCTTGCGTCTAGATTTTGTTTGATCTTTTTCAAACCTAACCCTATATAACCTTGTGGCTCACAAACACTCATTCAACATCAACCGATTCCCGTGACACTACATTTTCTTTACGGCGACTCTTTATAGTCAATAATTACTATTCCGAAAGAGTTATTAGTGTGAGCTACCGAACTTACACAACGACACTTATATTGGACTCTAGGGAATGGTCTTGATTTAAAAGTATATCGTATTACAATCCCGAAATGTATCGCCCAAGATCCCATCTAAATAGCTGTCCCAATGCAACTACACTAGCAGACAGTGCACTAACACTATAATATACCGAACGAACAGGCACGAGAACCAATCCGCCAAACCCTCGATATCCATGACATCCATAAGACCCAATATCTACCCTGGTGATAAGAGGGGAGCATATTCCTCCTGAGTCTCCTCTTCTCCGCCACCTTCACTTGCATCATTCCAAAATACCCCAGGCGTGAGGAACAGAGAGCAAACAACAGCAATCCCAAATGTAGAGGACAAGCAGACAAACACAGTTTGCGGATATGTTGCTACCGTCGATGCGTATATCAGGTTGAAGACACTTTATGATCTCGTTAGATCACTCCCCAGTATTTCGGCTGCAAAACAGGGCATACTTGAGACATACGTTGGAGCTACAACTCTCGCTAAAGAGTGGAGAAGGGCTGTGGCGCCAAGGAGTTCCCCAGTTTTGTCCGTAGGTACATGTTTTGTAAGGGACGACTGCAAAGTTGGTGAGCCAATTCCTCCAAGAGCCGTTAATACACCAGCAGTTGTAAACTGGCCCCCGCTCTGTGCGAGTGCGTAACAAAGATATCCCGTAGTCTCAACAGCAATCGAGAACTGAATCAATCTGTTTTGCATCAGATTAAGAGTCTCGGGTGAGCAGAGATGTGGCATAAGATTAGCCATACTTAATATCAAGTGTATCACACCCCCTGAGTGGGTTTTGTGTCGCCGATCCACGACGAAAGAAGGTGACCACGAGTGGGAGCACTACAAACAACATCGTGACCCTAAAACAGTTTACAATCGAAACATACACAGATGACTTGGGAAACCGATCAAGTTAGCACAACTTATTTCCTGTAGGTACTTCAGGAAGGTACCTCGAAATTTCCCCAATCAAACTTTGCTTCTGCGTATATCAGAATCACAGTAATACTTCCAATTCCGACCCCAAAGAGAACGCAATCAGTAGCAGCCAAAAGCATCAAATTCAATCGCAGCCTTGCGCTTGAACCCCGCCCGGTCGGGAATAGAACTGTGAGAGGTCGTAGGAGGTTTATTGGGTTAAGGGAGTCCCACCAATGCTTAGGGGCTCCCTCTTGCCGTTCCATCCGCTCACGTTTATGTTTTTCCCTCGCAAGTACCATCCGGCGCTTGGACAAAGATTCTGGCATGAAAAACGTGATATAGGCTATAAAAACAGCATGTGCCCCCTAGTGTAAAGATGTTAATATTGTTAAAATTCTAGGCATTAAACAATAAGACTAACCAATGCAACATAAAACACGGATAGTATGTTATTTGTCCTTTCGATTAATAAACCCCCAAGCACCGGTCCGATGGCTATTCCGAGGAAAAGACATCCTTGAAAATATCCAAAGGCCATAGCACGCCGAGCTGGAGATGTGCAGTCTGCCCCATATGAGTATGACAATGCCATCCCTAACATGAAGCTGCCAGAAAGGCCATCAATTAGTGCCCCCCAAAGCAGAATATTCACACTAAAGAGGTCTGGATATTTCACTGCCAAGATAGTAGTAATTTCATTCGCAAGCAGACCAAAAGAAGAAAATGCCATGGCAAATCTTCTTCCGTAGCGGTCCGATAGAGACCCGAGCCTTGGGGAGGTAAGCGCACCTGTGCCAATGGATCAATTACAAGCTCATTTTCTAAGATGGGAAGAAACCTACTGAAAATGCCTGCAACAAGGCTCATATATAACGTGAACTTAGAGACAAGAGCTTGCACCTAATTTTAACGTAAACTTAGAATAGAGCTCACGAATATACGATGCGTGATGGCACATAATAACCTCGGGTTCTTTACAGTGTTTGTCACTGTCACCTCCCATCAGAACAGGTAGGATGGGATTTCCCGTATATCCATTATCTGCACAATATTGCTGGCATATGAGAGCTAGGATAATGTTTAACCGTGGTACACCAGCACTGCGGTAGAGATATTAGTACTTATAGCAACTTTCTTCTATGGCAATACATTAGACGGGAGCTCTCACCCGCCAAACGCCATAGTGAACAAGCAAAATGGTGCTAGCAGCCAAAAAACCTAATGACCATTCAACCTCATGCTCCCCATGCGTGCTTTGAAGAGATCGGGATTTATCTCACAGACGGTTTACGGTACCATGGAACTCCTTCCCAATCGTCAATTTCGTCAGCCTTCGCAAGCGCGCCATTTCTACTTTCGTCTGTCAACGGCGATGTTTCGCCTGCTTCTGCTCCCCCATGCTGAAGATCCTGAGGATCAAGAGTTCCCCCCGCACTCAGACCTCCACCAATCAAAGGTGGGTCAGAAATTCTGTTTCGGCCCAGTATTGCTTGTTCCTCGGCTTCGGATCCAACCAAGGGATCCTGAATCGACGAGTCCATAAGTCCACGAAAAATAGCGACACGAAAGGGCAAAGTTTGCACAGGTTGACCGAACCAAAATTTCCAGTTCTTGCAAGGCAGAACTCCAGGGCTGAAGAAGTGGTGATAAAATAAACAAAATGCGCGCACGCTCCGCCCTGAGCGGAAAGCCTGCTCTTATTGAACTGGTGTTGAGTAACTGATAACCAAAAATCAAGAGCCAGAGCCTGCCGAATAAGGGGGCGGGAATCAGTGCTCTTAGAAATAGATGGGATGCAGGGAACCTCAGGTATAAGTCTCACGGCCTTCGCTCCCACATCGGGGAGGCAGCTGTTGTATGATACATGATAAACAAGATAGGGGGGAGAGGATTTACCATAGGGAACAAGATAAGGGCCACCCAAATGCCCTGATTGATGTGGGCATTATCACGGATCCCCGAGACATGAGATCCTTAGTTTGCCGCATTCCTATGGTTAGAGTGGGTAGTAAAGTGTGAAACCCAAAATGGGCGGACCAAAACTCCGGCAAACCTGCTCTACCAGTACCAGTATTAGCTATTACCGGTACTACCGCAAGATCTCATGGAATTCGCTATCAGATGATCAGCGGAAACTGCCGCATCAGCCCATGATAGGTTTAGTTTGACTGGTTAACAACAATCAAATTATATTCGGTAACCAGAATTGCGAATCCCCAGTTAATGAGATCCAACATTTCTAGAGGGTTCATGATACCGCTTCGGGAAAACACTAATCCTTCTCAGGAGCTTTTGTCTTTACTTGTACAAGGGTAGGGACCCATTAACCTGAACAGACAGGGGCGTATTGGGCTGGTTAACCTCAAATAACTGTTCCATAACTTCTTGCCGGACCTTGTAAATCAGGAGATTAAAGACACATGGGAGATAGCGAGCCTGATGAGATCTTACTGGCGCACATGCTACTTGCACGGTACTAGTACAAGGGTCAGGCACCTAGTAATGGTGCAATAACAGGGATACGGGTAGTGGACGTTCGTAGGCACAGAATCCCTTCGTCTGTCCCGAATTTCACTCACTTTTAGCATTGCACTAGCGGGGGGATCGGCAATTGCTACGACAGGACAGGGAGAGTCCGATCCGAATTTAAGTGCGTGAAGAAAATAGGAGGGGGAAGAAATAAATAAATAAATATACTAGCCCATTCAAGTAACCATGACCAGATCTACACCAGTAATCCTAATTTAAGTTATTTCTCTCACAGTCATGATAAGCAACAGCGATTTTGCCAGTTTCTGAGTACTAATACCATATGCCTACCCAGAGTTTTTTCTATCCTAGTTACTCTAATAGGTTAGTATTCCAGATTTCAAAGCTGGACCGGGATGTTGGCACAGCGGGGCAAACCATCTAAGACACTACTAGCAGCAGATCGATAGAGCCGGACATTCCTACTGTAAGCCTCGAGTATCATACCTGTGATGAGAACCCTTCGAGCTCTGATTAGACCACCACATCGGTATCATATTACAACACACTCTTGACCGGGGAATCTTGGACCACGCGTGCTACGGCACGAGCTTTATGAAGTAATCTCGCATACTCGTACTGTACACTGTCATGTCGCACTTTACAGCGCAGAGGCTCTGGTACCTTAGCCCTTGGGCACTTTCAGCTCACTGCCCCCATACAGTGCTTTGATTCGGATGGATACCAACACCGATCCTATCGCCATATCGCTTCATGATTACTTTCAAGAGAGAGCCAGATTTCCAATGATTACTGGGATTTCCGGAACACTTGAGAAACTGGCCGAACTCGAAAAACAAAACTTGAGTGTCTTAGAGAGCTCCCAAATCACTTTCATGCAGCTTTTTTTTTTTCAGCAGAATGAGGTCTGGCTGCGTCTTGATAGTCAATAAATCAAGCAAAAAAGGCTCTTGTTAGCTTCTGTTTTCTCTTTACGATGGCTCGAACTATCTGGGGCGCTCAAGTTTTAGTTTTTTTGCGAGTTCATTCGGTCGCTCAAGTGTTCCGGAAATCGAAATATAGTTCCTACAGAGCCACCTTCCTCAAGATCCAGCAACAGATGCCCCGGTACAACGGGAAACATTCCCCGGCGAATTCTCTCGGCCGAGACAGTTAAGCTTATTGGCCCACTAATTAAGTGTTCGAATAATACGGTACGTTACCGTAAATTACACGAGGGAGATAAAATACCGGCACCGGAAAACTGCACCCCCACCTTAAATTTTTATGTGTACTGTACAAATCAAGGGTTAGGCATAAAAAAAGTGGTATCATACTACACCGTTACCCGTACGGAGCAGGGGTGTTGGTGTTGATTTTGGCCAAAATAAGTGGTATGCTGCAACAAGTTCACCTGAAAACACAAGCTTTCCATTACCCAACAAGAACCTGGAGAGTCTTTTTTTTATTTTTATTTTTGATAGATATATTGTATTGGAGGCTAGGCACTAGACCCCATCCATTATATTTGTTCACAGTTGAATAAGAGAAGAGGAAATAAAGATCCTCTCAGCGCCATGCTTCCGGGATGTACAGTACTACTGCCAGTGAAATTTTAGTCACGAACCGTACCATTATTAATTTTTATTCCTGACCCTTGTACGAGTAATCCTGTTTCCCATCCCAGACAAAACGGCATGCTACTCGTACAAGGGTAGGGACCCATTAACCGGAACAAACAGGGGTGTATTTGGCTGGTAACCTCAAATAACTGTTCCATAACTTCTTGCCAGACCTTGTACTTGGACACCCCACACTTGGACACATGTTAATTGGCTGGTTCTTTATGAGGAAATTATCTACCGGTACTCGAGTACCGGTATTGATCTCTTCACTTGCAAAACTGTACTCTCAAACCCACCATCTCAGATCAGGCTTGGGTTCTCCTGATCAGAGACAAAACATCCCACGAAGGAATATTGTATCATACCGTACAGCACCTCACCGTTCGAACGGTACCGCTGATCGAGTGATTTGATATGATTTATATCAGGCAAGGTGATTCGAAGTTATCTCAGGATATCGCGTATTGGTGTTCCTGAAGACCCGTGTATTTATGCCCAAAATCACCATTATAGCACCTTTTCATTCCAACATTTCCTTCATGGCACTTCCATCCGGGAGGCCCTCGTGAGTTTCGGGTTCCTGCATCTCACAATCCCGCTACACAACCTGGCGCCTACCGCCTCTGTTGCATCCCACGCAGCCGGGCTTCACACTACCGGCAGGGCATGGGATTACCCCCCGTGACATTGGTTCTGGAGGGTTTATGAACGCCTAGGGTGAATACCGGGAATCAAGAAAAGCCCCACCACCACCGCCCGCGCAGTCTCGTTCTCCTCGCGTGATCTCGGTTAGGGGCCATGGGCACAAGCTTTCTCAGCAAAGTTCCCCCCTCCCTGTCCCAAACTCGGGTCCCGGGGATATGGTAAAGGTTTGCAACAGGTCAATCATGTCTCGGTGCTGAATGATGGAGCGAATCGTCATTTAGACCACATGCAATCCGTACTTGGTTCCCTACGAGTATCACATGTTTACGCCGCTGCGGGACTTTGGTACAAATTGTCTGGGGGTCCTATTGAGCTCGCGGGAATGATATTACTTCTTCCAAAAAAATTCGCACAGCAAACCCGTACCCTACCCATCCAAAAATAAAAGTCTCGATTCACAACGTTTGGCTGGGGTACTGTTATACGGCACAAACTCTGCTTTCCCGCAGTTAAACTACCGGTATCTGCATCTGTTGGATTGTTGGACTGCAAGCGACGACATATGAGCCTCCAATAGGAGATTCACGGGATGCTTGGAAACAACTCTATCAAGATGATGAGGGGAACCAAGGAGTATTTTTCTTTCTTTTTTCCCTCCCCCATCTATATTCGATTCACTTCTGTGGATGTTCATCAAAAGGGAAACGAACAGGACAATCTATGTCACGATATGATTTCTGGGACTGCCTCATTCGAAGGTTCAAACTCTTCGAGAACTGCCAACGTCGCGAAGGTGCATTTATCCCTTCACCGCATGGTGTAGTATTTCCCCGGGGGCGCATATCTGACAGCGGATGGGAACAACAAAACAGGGAAGCAAGTATCCCACGACACGGCAAAGGAAATCCTTATCGGTCTGGCTGCCGCGGAGGCAGAGAGGGTTATCAGGAAGAAGGGTTTAAGCATGCACGAGGGCGAATGGGCCAAAGCATGCGGCTAGGCGGAATGCTGAGCGGATCTATGACGAGCACTATGGCGATGATGACAAGTACTCGTACAACCCCGACAGCCATGGCCCTCCTGGCCCGTTGGAGCAGTACCGGTACGGAGATCAGGGGCGCAGGGATTATCATTGCGGGAGACACGAGTGTGGTGGTTATAAGGATTGCAGGAATACACGGCCTGGCAAGGGTAGTGGTTGTATTTTTGGGGCGCCAAATTGCATGCTCATATTAACGAAGGCTAAGGACGGGGCTGCGTATCTGAAAGTATCAGTGTGATATAATTTCTTCGTGCTCCCCTTCAAAGTGGATGCTGATTACACTTTAAACTGATGATCCGAGTTTCAGCGGGGCCTCTGGCATTCTTCGGGTGTTATTTTGAACTGGTTTCAACGAGAAGCGAGTGAATTAGAATGACCGGTTGAGAGCGAATGATGCGGATATCGCCATGTAAAATATTGCTAGACACTGTTGGCCTACCGTACCGGTATGTTATGGAATCCAATAAATTGTCTGTGAGGGGGCTCCAGCATCTTTCTTTCCAAATCTGAGTTGGCAATTTGTGGCCTGGGTTAGGGTTCAGGGCTCCGGGTTTCGGGCATCCGATTCTCCAAGGACATCGAACCTCAAGGAATGCCCCACTACTAGGGTCACAGAACCCATCCGATTGAACCACATATTGAACCCAACGGAGTTTAGTAGATTATTCGCATCATACGCCTAAATAACCGGTGCGAGCAAATTATTGCTTCTCAGGCGTGGGCCTATCCATCGCAATTACTCGAACGGAGGACCAAGCAAGGCCGGCGAGATCGAGACCAAGCGTTGTCGCAAGAACAAGGTACTCGTGTAGCCGTTCGCAGCGATAAAGTGGAAAAAACGCAAGCAACTACCCAAAAAGCAAAGAGGCAACTAAGAAAAGAAAGGAAAAGAAAAAAAGGAGGACAACTGTGCCATGTCCGTACTCAAATATGACTTTAACCACGGACTTCCATCTCTGTTTTGAGCAATAAACTGCATGCAGAAAGGGCTGGTTGGCAGGCTCAGTTTGACACAGAGATGAAAGTCACTGAAAAAAAAGCCTTATATGGCACCAATAAGAAAAAGAAAAAAGAGGAAAAAAAGTAGGCCTTCAGTTGGCCTTAGACAAGCGCTGTGCTATCATCATCCCTGAGATAAGTTTTTATACATTTCTAGGAGGTGGTGTATACGGGAAGGTAGAAACAATCTATCCATGCAGTCACAGTTGAGTCTGAGCTCGGGGCTCTGTCAGTTTCTCTTTGGGTCTTTGAAGACACGATGTGCAGCGGCAAAAGGTTTATGCCGCCGGCAGGTATTATACTTACTCGAGTACTAAGAAAGTACCATTATTGGGTAGTAGCATAGGTGATGGAGCGTTGCACGGTTACTCAACTACGGTGCCGGCAGGCTATGAAAGCCCTGAGATGGAATGGTGAGTTGAAACTGGCTGATGATTAGCAGCGCGAAAAAAAAGATTTGGCCCTTTTTTTCCACGCCGTTACCGGAAACATATGGCCGCCGTCAACACCCCCGGCAACGTTTTCTGGGATTATTGCCAAGCCTAGACCTGTGTGCAAGATCACGTGTGCCTAGGCCTTTTGCCCCTTAAAATTGTTCTTACATTCCACCGGGCAGCGTGTCCTTGTCTTCTGTCTTCTGTCAATTTTCGCCATCCGCAATTATCAAGTCAAACCAGCCCCAAGCCCCCCAGCCAGCAATCAACCCCTTCAACAGTCAAACGCAAAGCTTCGTTTCTCGGGCAGAACTCCTCTTTTTTCAAGGACACAGCACCATCTTTTTCTTTTTACCAAGCAAGCCTTTTTGCTTTCCTCCATCTGATAGTCAAGCAAAATTCAAACCGTCAAGCACCCACAAAAGAAAAACATGTCCACCAACGCCACTGAGACCGTCGCTGCCGCTGCTCCTGATACTGTTGAGACTGTTACCGATGCTCTCAATCATGCTACTCTTGCTCCTATGACCGAAATTAGCGAGGCAGATGCTGCTCATGCTGCTTCCGCTGCTGAAGGCAGGAGACTCTATATCGGGAACCTTGCCTACGCTACTACTGAGGCGCAGCTAAAAGAATTTTTCGAAGGGTTTTCTATGTGAGCATCCATATCTCCTCTCCTGCGATGCACCCCCATGACGAACGTTGTTTTTAGCTCTTTCATCGTATCGTTGAGCTTGATTGATATATTTGAGCAAGGCTGACTATCATCTAGTGAATCCATTTCCATCCCCACCAACCCTCGTACCTCTCGTGCTGTTGGCTATGCCTTCGTTGATGTCACCACCAAGGAAGAGGCAGAACGTGCAATTGCGGAGCTGAGTGGAAAAGAGGTTCTGGAGCGCAAAGTTAGTGTCCAACTAGCCAGAAAGCCTGGCACGTCTGGTTCTACCAAAAAGGAGGGTGAAAACGGTGCACCTGCAGAAGGGCAACAGCAGGCACCTCATGAAGGGGCAAGAAAGCCTAGGGGCAGTCCCAGGCACCGTGGAAGGGGAAGGTTCCGGGGTTCAAGGGTTAGTTTTTTTTTCTCCTTTTATAATCTTGGAGCGAACCTGACATTAGTGAAAGTTCCGCCCGAACCGTGAGAATGGTACCACTAGTGAAGAAGAAAGACCCGCATTTACCAATGCTCCCGGACAAGGTCTTCCTCTCACTGAGGTTTCACTCCACTCGGATGCTCCCGATACTTCTGAAAATGCTGTGGCCAGTGCCCCCACTGGCCCGGCTGCTGAGGGCGAGGGTAACGCCACTGGCGGGTACAGGCCAAAAAAGAAGAGGGGCCCCCCGGAGAATGGTGTCCCAAGCTCCACCAAGGTCATGGTGGCTAACCTCCCCTATGAACTTACTGAGGAAAAGGTAGCCCCTTCCCGAGTAGACCCATTCTACTCCATTATTCACTAACACTTATCCCACTTATAGCTCAAGGAATTGTTTGCTCCTTATGACCCCGAGTCTGCTAAAATTGCTCTCCGTCCAATCCCCCGCTTTATGGTTCGCAAGCTTCAAGCACGTGGCGAGCCTCGTAAGGGACGTGGTTTTGGTTTTGTTACCTTAGTCTCCGAGGAGATGCAGAAGAAGGCCGTTGAGGAGATGAACGGAAAGATCGTGGATGGCAGAGAGATCGCTGTCAAAGTTGCTATTGATAACCCCAAGGTTGAGGGAGAGGAGGAGGGCGAACACGCTGAGGAGAAGAAGGAGGAAGCTGGCGAGACTAATGGCATCAACTTGGAGCAACCTGAAGTTCGGGCTACTGATGCTATTTAATGGATTAACGATGATGGGTAGAGCTGGGCACGGAAACCGAACTTTTTGATTTCATTCATGGGCAACAAAGATCTTTGCGTATTATTACGTTGCTTATGAGAGAGGTTGGGATACATTTCTGTTTTAGGTTCTATCTTATATGACGTGCTATGAAAAATGAAAAATTAGAGGAGTGGGAAATGAGTTTGCGGGGGTTTTTCTCACTCCTTCAATGGTGTGTTTCTCGGTTTGACGACGATGGTGGGACTGAAATGAGTTGAGAGGTGACAAATTTCTTTGCTTGCCAGCGAATATGGTCTGGTTTTGCTTGCTTCCTTATCTTTTCTCAAATTATCGGCCTCCCAAAAGTTTCGGGAAAGGTGAAGGTAGCTCATATTGGATTCACAGGAGTTGGTATTAAAGAAAAAAATTTAATCGTTCGACAATGACAATTTTTGTAACGACAACTTCCATTTTTTTCTTTCCTCGTGAAAAAGTTTTATGTGGACTGGGTGGGGTGTGGATGTTAACAGGTGCTTTTCGGGAAAAAAAAAGTATGAAATGTTAACATATTGCTCACAACATCCATGGAGGTTGTGCTGTGAGGTGTTGGTATCGGTATAGCGGCTCGTACACAGCAAGCTTAGGATAAAAGTATCGGTGTCACGCGTGTGAAAAGAGAAGGGTAAAGAAAATAAAAGAGGAACGGGGCGCCAGAAAGTGGAAGGAACATTTCAACCCGGTGCCCTTCAGGGCTACAATTTGCTATCCTTCGCCTCCTTAACACCCTCCACAACGCCCTTCCTCGTGACAGACTCCGGGTACGGGAATGCGGATGCGCCCTGCCTATGCCAGGCCCCGCCGTCAACAACAATCACATCGCCACTGACGTAGTCTCCCGCCGACGACAATAGGTAGATCGTAGCGTCGGCAATCTCGTGAACATGGCCCAACCGCTGGATAGGAATTGCCCTTTCCGCCCCCCTGGCGATCTCTGGACGGAACAGTCTGGCCACGCCTTCCGTGCCGGCTATGGGGCCTGGAGCTATGCACTGAATTTCACCCAGATTCTCATTAATTAATCCAGTGATTCCTCCCCCGCAAGGCAATGCGAGGTGGGGGGTAAGGGAACAAACATTACTAGTAATTCCATAAGGTCCCAATTCCACGCACAGCACGCCCGAGAGTGCGTCTATGGCAGCCTTCGCCGCGGAAACATGGGCCTGGAACGGCGAACCGGTATAGTGCAGCGTGGCCGAGACGAATATAATCCTGCCGCGGGTCTTCTTGAGTTCCTCCAATGATGCCTTTACCGTATTATACGAACCCAGAACGTCGATGTCGATAACAGACTTGAACGCGTTGGCGGACAGGTTGTCGACCGTTGCTAGGAAATTGCCGGCTGCTCCACAGCTATTATCCCATTCGCCCCGTTAACTGTCTGCTGTTCCCCCCTCCGGAGAAGGAAAGCGCCACGGGGAACAAACGTACATGACATAGTCCAACCTCCCCAACTCTCCAACCGTCCGCTTCACCGCCGCGACGAGTGCCGAGTAGTCCCGCACGTCGGCGGATATACCGAGGACTTTGCTACCGCTTCGGAGTGTTTGGAGTTCTGCGGCTTTGGCTTCTGTCACGTCCTTCCTCCGTCCGATTATACTGGCGTTCGCGCCGAGTAGGATTAGTGCTGCTACTTGCGTGGAGCAAATTGAGCCCTGTGGGTTTTGTTAGAAAGCGGGAAAGGAACATAGGGGGGGAGTTTACGGCTCCACCAGTGCAGAGGACCACTTTGCCTTCTGTTTGAGTTGAATTAGTAGGTCAGTTTTCGGTGAAGAGAACGGGAAAGTGCAGTGTATGGTGTCTTGACATACCGAAGATCCCCGGCGCCCATATCGGGGACATGTGTTTCTTGATCGCGGCAGACATTTCAGTTCGTAGTGTAAGGTATCGAAGGCTCCGAGTGGGGAAACTGTAGTTGTATTTGGTGCGGCAAGGTTTGAAAGAGCCTTGGTGGTAGGAATAGTGAAGAAGCACTGTGCTCCTTCTTGGATGCGGCATCATACAACACCCTTCCATTTTTCGAGCCGCATACCTTAATGAGGGGTACCGAGTACCGAGGCTTAGGCGGTCAGGTGAGACAATTAATCATCTAGTTCGAGTGAGACCCTATGCTCGAAGATTCGGTTGGCTAACTTACCGGTAGCCTATGGTACCATATGGTCTACTCGTATCATGTGTTGATATCCCAGTAAGCACCCAGGGTCCATATGGAGAAGGTAGTAGGTTGTGTAAGATTTGCAGGGGTTGGAAGTGCTAGCGGTTTGCTCACAGTAGGAATGCTGTAAGTTCCTCTCCTGACACCCTGTATTGCTTCTCCTGAACTGGTTATATTGATTGTGGCACCGTGGATTCTGGGTGAGGGTGATAACATTTGTTCTTTACACTAGAATGAAAAGCGAAGCTCATCTAAATTTTGAGTAAAAGTCTTCCTCTTTCCTCTTTTCCTCGACCGCCCCAACTACATCAGGGCCCCAAACGTCCTCCGGTGACCTGCCTGCTTTCAAAACCTCCTTTTCGTGCTTCTTGGCTTCGTCCTTCGTCATCAGTACCACATCGTTGGTGGTTATTGTATGGTCGTTTTCTCCCCAGAAACCTTCATCCCTTGGAGGTAATGGCTCCCAGCGTGTAAGGACTAGCCTCGTGAAGAATCCTGATACAACGCTCTTTCCTTTGAATACCTCATCTGCAACGTATCCAGCATCGCTCTCGTTTAGTGGGATTCTAATCCCAGGAGCATTTCCTCTCAACCGGCTTTCCTGACCAGCCAATTGAGCAATCATATCTTCATAGAGTTTTGACCTATCCTTTCCCTTGGAATACTCTGTCGGATATCCCGCTATGGTGGTCAAAATGTGGTTCGCAATGCAGAGACCAAATATCGACGGCATTGTGCCCAACACCGGGAGGATTCTGACTCGAAAGTCTGGAAGCACGCTTAGCTCGCCAACCTTTCCTTTTTCGAATTCATCCTCTGAAAGCGGTAGTAAGGAAGCTTTCCCCGGACCTGGTTTCTCGGTAGAGTACACTACTGGGACTCCGGTGGAGACACCTTTCTGTCGGAGACGCCGACGAGTGCTTCGGGATAATGGATCTTCGGTTGATTCTGAAATGTCGCCAATGCAAATCTAACGCGAGTGTGTGAGCGATCGGTAAACACAAGAGTGCATATTGAGTTTGGGATTATCTACCCTTGTGGGGTCGCTCTTGCATCCGGCGCCCATACTGGAGATTATTGGAATGTTGTGAGTTTTGCAGTAGAATAGGAGGTCAACCTTCGTCTGGATATTGTCAATTGCATCTACGACAAATGTTGGCTCTCCCCCCAATAGAGCAGCTCCGTCCTCCATTTCCCATAACTCATTTCGTGCATCAATCTCCACCCAAGGTGCCACCTGCTCCAATCGTTTCCTCAAAGCTTGGACCTTTGGTGTCCCTACGTCTGCAAGAGTGGCTACTGCGTGTCGGTTTAGGGACGATAGGGTAACTTGGTCGAAGTCAACCAATCGAATCTTGCCCACTCCCGAGCGAAGGAGCATTGTTGCAACCCACGAACCAACCCCACCGCATCCGACGATTATTACAAAGGAATTGCGAACCATTTTCAGACCCTCTTCACCAAGGAATATTCTGTTGCGGGCTAATTGCTCGAGGATGATATCTAAAGGGGGGGTGGGTATGATTAGAAGCCGAGAGTATGGTATATACCAGCAGCGCACCTTCGTCCCAGTCTCCTCGCCGAGAGTTCGCTGCTAGAACTGCATCTGATTCATCTTGAAGCCTGGACCGGGCGGCCGCTGCACCGAAATTCGTGAGCTTTTGAGAGGCAATGTTAGCAAGAGCAAATTTTGCGGACAACAATGCACCGCCGGGTAACTAAACGGGTATACATACAACATTAGCCTCCGACGGAGGAGGAATCGAA
This sequence comes from Tuber brumale, assembly GCA_014065205.1. Lineage (NCBI taxonomy): Eukaryota > Fungi > Ascomycota > Pezizomycetes > Pezizales > Tuberaceae > Tuber > Tuber brumale. The sequence goes on along the minus strand of JACCEG010000335.1, from coordinate 73,787 downwards.
TCTTTGAGGCTCTTTAATCTTTTTAATCTCGAGATCTGCTTGACCTTCTGGAAGGCAAAAATTGTAGAAGCTACAACCGCACCGGAAATTAGGGCAGTGTAGGCTAGCTGTGCCCGGTGGGAATGTAGATTGAGGTTGAAGTTATGGAGATTGAGGTTTGCGTAAACCATGTTGTGAAAGCCTGGTCTGGAAACCCGACACTGAGCGGGTGGAACGGATTTCAAGCTGGGAGAAACGGTGGGGTAGTGCGCACGGGACGCAACGGTGGCACGGGGTTAGGGTATAGTGAGTATTCTGTGTTGAAACATGCTTCTGGCACTACCGGTAAGGTAGTGATACTTGTGCTATTCTTTTTCTCTTTACATCAAACCTTATCACACATTTGGACCTATGGTACTATTGAAGATGCCTCCTTGCATTATTTTTTACTTTTCTTTCCTCCATTATTGTTATGGTTCACTGGATCTTGTTGTCTCACTCACAACAGTAGAGGGATCCAGCAAGAGGAGGCATTCGCTTAACTCTGATGGTAACCACAGCAACAGAATCAAAATTGGTTTAGTATGATATGTATCCCTTGGGCGGTCTGAAAACAGTAAAATTTGGGGCCAGGCGCACCAATCTGAAAAAAAATCCCAAATAGGAGACTTGGCACTTACAAAGCACCTGAGTAATATCAAAGTAAATGCTCCAGTGCTTACAGAAATGTTATTGTAATACTGTCCCACCTGGATCTGGGTTAAAAGTAGACTAAGATAAGTTAAAAATAATGACAAAAGAGTTCAGTAACTGGGATTTTCAGATAGTTGTCTGCTGTCATGCTAACTGGTTGATACAGGTCTTGTCCACTGTAGAGTGGATTGAATAGAAACAATAGCCTGAGCTCATTGTTCTGTCTGAGTTATTAAAGAGAAACTGAAAACAAGAAAAAGAGTATGAGGTTCAATCTACAAAACAAGACTTTTGAGCTGGCTATCAAAGCAGCTGTTATGATCCCTAACCGGTATTAGTCTTCAGCAACAGGTAGATAATACTTTTCTTTCTTCTCAATGATAGTTCTTAGACCTATGTCTATGATAAGGTGCGAGAGACTCTTATCTCTGGTCCTTATCGCCTATTGTACTCTTTCATTAACTCTACTTGCTTAGTAAAGTTCCCATCGTTATAAATATTTGTAATATAAAGAGCGTAAAGGTTTTGTATTTGTAAAGTGTAAAGTGATAAGTAAGAAATTAACTTAAAACAAAGCGTGAAGAGCTCATCTCCTTGGTCTTTTTTTTTATTTTTTTTATCTTCATATATTCTAAGTAGTTAAGGTACAAGAACTTGCATGCAGTGCTAGCTATGGTATAAAGAAAACCTTAATTCCAAATCACATATAATATATGAAATCTTAGACTGATCATATATCAAAATCCTCCGTATGTGTCCGATAGCCAACATCAAATTCCTAAGAAAATAAAACAAACAATTGCATAATTATAATAAAAAATAAACTAAAGTAAAACTAAAGTAAGCTAGGATAACGTGGGGTCTTGAAGCTGAAAGCAAAAAACCAGGAGAACAATGGTAAGTGTTGGGATTTCCCTCTTGGAGGGAGGGTCGAGTGGGCTGGTAGCATTCCCACTCATCTACTTAGTCTCTTTTTTTTTTATTTTTATCTTCATGTATTCGTTGTTATTTAGAGTACAAGAACCTGCATGCAGTGCTAGCTATGGCATAAACAATCCTCATTCCTCCTTCCACCTGGCCTAAGCGTATCACCAAGACTCTATAGTATGGACCTAACTGTACATCTCTACCCTAAAAGCTCCTACATACCTATCCAAAAACAGAAGAAAAGACCTCAGAGCAAAGCAGGAGAATATAAGGAGGTAACTACCTGGAACATCACCAAAAATCGAAGTAAAAATTGCATAAAAATACCACAGCAACTTAGTCAGAATATACGTGTTGGCAGGTGGAAAAATATTGAATAGTTCCCAGAATACGATGCAGACCGAGACAGGTGCTGACTGTGGGGGATAGTAGGAAAGAGTGTGGGCAGCAGTAGGATACCAGCTAGTGAAAGGATGTAGCAGTAGGGTGCAAGCTGATCTAACAGTTAGGGCAGGAAGGAAACTGAACACAACGGTGTCAACTCTTGGTAATCTTGTTCATGTCTTACTAGGTAGTCCCTAATAGAGGAAAGCAAGTGATTTTACCATATCTCTTATGTAGTCCCTTGTTCTCAGAGAAATAGCATCACTTAGTGGATAGGATATCACCACTTAAGCTGACTGTAAGGAGGGGCAAGATTGACCCTTAGGTCTGATGAAAAGTTCTCATGTACCATAAATCATATTTCCAGCTGTTAGAAACATGGGAAGTGAAGAGTTGCTGACCATGAGGTGGGGCCTCGCTAAGCGAGGTAAGGGGAAGGGGATGGGCAGCTAGAAAGGCAGTATCAGAACCCAAAAGAAGGGAAGCCTCAATGTGTAGAAGAGTGAAAGAGGACAGTAGAAAGAGGATGAGAGTGGCTGTCACTCCTAGGCCAAGGCTATCATGGGAGGAGAGGGAGGGAGGGTAATCGTGAGAATCCTGCGTTGAGGGTTGATTTCAAGTACAAGGAAAATAGTGGGGACAGAAGATGGCTCATCTCCTTGGTCTTTTTATCTTTTTTATCTTTTTTTTATCTTCAATTTTATTCCGTATTTAAGATACATCATCTACATGCAGCCAGAGAGCTATGGCAGATGCACTCACCTTCTCCCCTACGCCAGCCCTCCAGCAGCTAGAAGAAAAACCATTACAAAGCCCTTCAATATCGACAACTATGTGCCCAGTCCAAAGGCCCCACAACTTGTACATGGAAGGGTCTCGCCTAGAGCCACTGACTCCAACACTCTATGTAGTCGAAATAACTCTCCTGCCCAGCAAACTTGTAGTATACATGAATGGTAAAGACTGTAAACAAAAAGTCCTCCCAACCCATCAAAACAAAGGAAATCCGATACCCCGACAGTGGCTACTACCTACCGCGAAAGCCCCTTCAGACAACCTATACCCCAACCATATAGCTGAAGCCCTAAGCTATATGTAATAAATATATCTACGGCCAATGGGGATATACTCAGCAAAGGTGGTGGGAGACTGAACAGAAAGCCTAAGCAGAAGGTGAAAGGACGGTGCCAAAGTAACAGAAACCAATATAATCCAGGCACGGAGACCTAGAGGTAACGCCCAAAGGATGCCAAGTAAGGATAGTGTGTAGCAGTAGGGTACCAGCTAATCTAACTGTAAAAAAGGGTACAAAAACTGACTGCGACTGTGTCAACTCTCGGAAATCATATTCATATCTGAATAGGTGGATCTCGAGTGGAAGGCAAGACATTTTACCGCGTCTCTCATGTAGTTCCTTGTTCTATGAGAGATAGTGTTACTTAGTTGATGAAATACCACCACATGCTAACCGAAGGGGAGGAGCAAGATCCACTTGAGAGCCTGTTGGGAGTTCTCGCCTACCGTAAACCGTATTCTCAGCCATCTGTTGTATGAGAAGCAAGCAGTTATCAACTATGAGGGGGACTTTGTTAAGCGAGGGGAGAGGAGAGAATGGGCAGCAGAAGCAGTACCAGAATCCAAGAGAGGGAAAGCCTCAATACGATGAGAAGCAAAGAAAGATAGTCAGAAGAGGAGGAGGATGGCCATCACCCTTAGGCTAAAGCTATCACAGGGGGAGAGGGGGGGTGGAGGGGTATCGTGAGATTCCTGCATTGAGGGTTGATTTCAAGTATGAGGAAAATAGAGGAGATTGAGGATGGCTTATCTCCTTAGTCTTATTGATCTCCTTTTATAGTCGCTCTTTATACTACATTTCTTGCAACTAAAACTAGTTATATGACCCAAGTAGTCACTATCCTCTATCTCTTCTACTTTCCTCGCACTTAAAATCAATCCTCAATGCAGGATTCTCACGATCATCTACTCCTCCTCTCCTCTCGTGATGGCCTTGGCCTAGGAGTGATGGCCATCTTCACCCTCTTCACACTATCCTCCTGCACTCTTTTACGTGTTGAGGCTTCCCTTCTTCCAGGTTTCTAGTAATCTCTTTTTGCTGCCTGTTCCCTGCCTGTGCCCTCCCCCCTCACCTCCCTTGGTAAGGCTCCTCCTCACAGTCAGTAACCTTTCGCTTCCCATGCTTCAAATGGCTGGGAATACAGTTTGCAGTATGCGAGAACTCTTCAACAGGCCCACGGGTTGATCTTGCCTCGCCTTATGGCTGGCTTAAGTGGTGGTATCCCATCTACTAAGTGACACTATCTCTTGGAGATTAAGAGACTATATGAGAGATGTGGTAAAATCGCTTGCCTTCCTCTACTAGGGACTGCCTAGTAAGATATAAATACGATTACTAAGAGTTGACAAGGTTGTGTTCGGTTTTCTTCCTGACCTGATAGTTGGATCAGCTTGCACCCTACCTCTACATACCTTTTCTGGCTGGTACCCTACTACCACTCCCCTCTCCTGCTGCCCCTCACAGTTTGCTCCTGTCTCAGTCTGCATCGTGTTCTGGGAATTATTCAACATTTTTTGCTCTGCAGTATATATATTCTGGCTTGGTTATCGTAGGATCTACTGGTGCAATATTTCATTTGTTTTTATAGAGATGTTCCAGGTGGTTTCCTTCTTATATTTTCCTGCTTTGTTCTGAGGTCTTTTCTTCTGTTTTTGGATAGATATGTTTAGGCTTTTAGGATAAAGATGTGCAGTTAGGTCTATACCAGTTGGTCTTAGGGATACAGTTGGGCCTAGTGAAAGGAAGAATCGGCATTGTTTATGCCATAGCTGGCACTATATGTAAGTTCTTGTACCCTAAATAATAACAAATACATGAAGATAAAAAAAAAAAAAAAAAAAAGAGACCCAAGTGGTCACATGCATGAAACCAATGACCTCTTAAGTGAGGTCATGTGTGAAACATAACACACCTATGACTTATAATTATGAGTTATGTAAAACTATCATCTAATTAAGTCATATGACTATAGCGATCACATGTGTAAAATCCATGACCTCCAAGCTAGGTCATATGCAAAACATAATATACCTATAACTCATAACTATGAGTCATGTAAAACTATTATCTAATCAAGTCATATGACTGAAGTGGTCACATGCGTAAAACCTATGACTTCTCAGTGAGGTCATGTGTGAAATATAACATACCTATGACTTATAACTATGAGTCATGTGAAAATCTTTTCTCGCTAAGCCATATTAATGATAGAAGTGTAAACAAAGAGAAAATCTGCATCCATGTCTTGAACTGCCAAATTGACTCAATATTGTACAAATACCTTTTTAATTCATTTCACATAGTATGAACTAGCATTGTCTACAATCAACCTTTATCTTTTTTCTTCAAATAAATTAGTGTCTGGTTCAGACTCTACAGAGAAGAAGAAGAATGATATTATATTACAATTTACTATAATGGAGAGGTTTAGTTTTCTGTATATAATACATCTTTTAGGTCAAATAGTTTTTTTTTCCATATTGGTTAATTAAAGATTCTGCAAGTGTGAGAAAGAATGAGCAAGAAGTATTATTATACTGACATGGTAATAATAGATAATAAGTAAGAAGAAAGGAATTGATAACAGTTGTATTAACTAGCTAATAAAAGATGGAAAGTCAATTCTATAGGTATTTCAGTTGAGTAGAGTAATAACTGTAGTACTGATTTATAATATTAACTTCAACCTTGTACCTATTATAGTTACTAGTAATGATGGAAATAGGAACATTTGTATCCTCTACTGGTCCAAAGACTCAGCAAATTTTTGACTTATTACTACTAGATATTTGGAGGTTTTTACATACTATAACAACTCTTTGATCCAGTATGTATATAGTTATTAAAAGGAGAACTGGACTATTATCCTACCACTAAATATCAAAGATTTTCTCCTCATACTCAACTAGTGCTCAAAAAGTCTTATTCAATAGAATTGATTTTTGATTATGGTGGAGTTCTGGTAGAAATCTTCTAGCATTTATACATGCTATTCTACAATCACCAATACTTAAATTATGAAGTTGTATAAGAATAGTGAGAGGAGGAAAATAATCATTTATATATATATTAAAATGAATCTCTGAACTATGTAGAAAGAGAAGGTGTTAGGCGGACGCCAAACTCAAGTATATAACTGAGGTGTAACCGCTTCTCGAGAGATGCGGTAATCGTAGGGTTAACGGGCTTTGTTCTGTACCAAGGTGGTAACTAGCGAATCAAAGTCCGGAGGCTTTAGCCAAGGTTGTTGAATAGGCTTCTTACTGTATCGCAACTACTGAAGTCTCCGAGATGTTTGGTAGATCTCAAACTAAAGATTCTTGAAACGAACTGAAGAGAGTAACTGTTCAACCAAGTATATTGAAAACTCTGTCTGCCGAAGTCTGCTCCTTCTAACGAGAAGAATAGCAGTTCTTAAATACACTTCCTAGGCTACCGAGAGCCTGGTTCTCATAACATAATAGACTCCAAAATGGTAGCCTTGAAACCAAACATAAAACATATAGAGTATCAAACCGATACTCGAAACCAAACATAAAACATATAGAGTATCAAACCGATACTCGAAACCAAACATAAAACATATAGAGTATCAAACCGATACTCGAAACCAAACATAAAACATATAGAGTATCAAACCGATACTCGAAACCAAACATAAAACATATAGAGTATCAAACCGATACTCGAAACCAAACATAAAACATATAGAGTATCAAACCGATACTCGAAACCAAACATAAAACATATAGAGTATCAAACCGATACTCGAAACCAAACATAAAACATATAGAGTATCAAACCGATACTCGAAACCAAACATAAAACATATAGAGTATCAAACCGATACTCGAAACCAAACATAAAACATATAGAGTATCAAACCGATACTCGAAACCAAACATAAAACATATAGAGTATCAAACCGATACTCGAAACCAAACATAAAACATATAGAGTATCAAACCGATACTCGAAACCAAACATAAAACATATAGAGTATCAAACCGATACTCGAAACCAAACATAAAACATATAGAGTATCAAACCGATACTCGAAACCAAACATAAAACATATAGAGTATCAAACCGATACTCGAAACCAAACATAAAACATATAGAGTATCAAACCGATACTCGAAACCAAACATAAAACATATAGAGTATCAAACCGATACTCGAAACCAAACATAAAACATATAGAGTATCAAACCGATACTCGAAACCAAACATAAAACATATAGAGTATCAAACCGATACTCGAAACCAAACATAAAACATATAGAGTATCAAACCGATACTCGAAACCAAACATAAAACATATAGAGTATCAAACCGATACTCGAAACCAAACATAAAACATATAGAGTATCAAACCGATACTCGAAACCAAACATAAAACATATAGAGTATCAAACCGATACTCGAAACCAAACATAAAACATATAGAGTATCAAACCGATACTCGAAACCAAACATAAAACATATAGAGTATCAAACCGATACTCGAAACCAAACATAAAACATATAGAGTATCAAACCGATACTCGAAACCAAACATAAAACATATAGAGTATCAAACCGATACTCGAAACCAAACATAAAACATATAGAGTATCAAACCGATACTCGAAACCAAACATAAAACATATAGAGTATCAAACCGATACTCGAAACCAAACATAAAACATATAGAGTATCAAACCGATACTCGAAACCAAACATAAAACATATAGAGTATCAAACCGATACTCGAAACCAAACATAAAACATATAGAGTATCAAACCGATACTCGAAACCAAACATAAAACATATAGAGTATCAAACCGATACTCGAAACCAAACATAAAACATATAGAGTATCAAACCGATACTCGAAACCAAACATAAAACATATAGAGTATCAAACCGATACTCGAAACCAAACATAAAACATATAGAGTATCAAACCGATACTCGAAACCAAACATAAAACATATAGAGTATCAAACCGATACTCGAAACCAAACATAAAACATATAGAGTATCAAACCGATACTCGAAACCAAACATAAAACATATAGAGTATCAAACCGATACTCGAAACCAAACATAAAACATATAGAGTATCAAACCGATACTCGAAACCAAACATAAAACATATAGAGTATCAAACCGATACTCGAAACCAAACATAAAACATATAGAGTATCAAACCGATACTCGAAACCAAACATAAAACATATAGAGTATCAAACCGATACTCGAAACCAAACATAAAACATATAGAGTATCAAACCGATACTCGAAACCAAACATAAAACATATAGAGTATCAAACCGATACTCGAAACCAAACATAAAACATATAGAGTATCAAACCGATACTCGAAACCAAACATAAAACATATAGAGTATCAAACCGATACTCGAAACCAAACATAAAACATATAGAGTATCAAACCGATACTCGAAACCAAACATAAAACATATAGAGTATCAAACCGATACTCGAAACCAAACATAAAACATATAGAGTATCAAACCGATACTCGAAACCAAACATAAAACATATAGAGTATCAAACCGATACTCGAAACCAAACATAAAACATATAGAGTATCAAACCGATACTCGAAACCAAACATAAAACATATAGAGTATCAAACCGATACTCGAAACCAAACATAAAACATATAGAGTATCAAACCGATACTCGAAACCAAACATAAAACATATAGAGTATCAAACCGATACTCGAAACCAAACATAAAACATATAGAGTATCAAACCGATACTCGAAACCAAACATAAAACATATAGAGTATCAAACCGATACTCGAAACCAAACATAAAACATATAGAGTATCAAACCGATACTCGAAACCAAACATAAAACATATAGAGTATCAAACCGATACTCGAAACCAAACATAAAACATATAGAGTATCAAACCGATACTCGAAACCAAACATAAAACATATAGAGTATCAAACCGATACTCGAAACCAAACATAAAACATATAGAGTATCAAACCGATACTCGAAACCAAACATAAAACATATAGAGTATCAAACCGATACTCGAAACCAAACATAAAACATATAGAGTATCAAACCGATACTCGAAACCAAACATAAAACATATAGAGTATCAAACCGATACTCGAAACCAAACATAAAACATATAGAGTATCAAACCGATACTCGAAACCAAACATAAAACATATAGAGTATCAAACCGATACTCGAAACCAAACATAAAACATATAGAGTATCAAACCGATACTCGAAACCAAACATAAAACATATAGAGTATCAAACCGATACTCGAAACCAAACATAAAACATATAGAGTATCAAACCCTATACTATCAGGCTAGAGGCACACCTCGTTTCCTGAAACATATTCAAAACTCAAACAGTATCAACTGGTACATGAAATTCCTAAACCAGTAACCAGTACCGGTTACATGAGGGACATAGGCCTGAAATCTTTGTTTGGAGAATTTGTCGAGGAAGGCTCGTTTCGATAAAGTAAGGTAAGGTAAAGATTTAAAGTGTGAAACAATATTATATTGATAAGATCTCTTCTCCGTTGCTTGATGATCTCTGTAAAGCTCGAGAGGCACTTTGATATTTATATCCCGCGTCTGAGTGTTCGTGGACTACTTCTAACTACTATGCTTCCAAAGTACAACTCTGGCTTTAATACGCAAACATCCAGAATCTTATATGTGCAAACACTGGTTGACCCTGAAACTTATCACACCCTTTCACAGACACGGAATAGTATTCCTCCGTTGAGATGACTACGCTATTTGTAATACCAAACAGCGGTCTCTAGCTTAGATGTCCGCATAGACTATTATATTACTTTAGTCTTGTTGACTATCGTTCCAGTAGTCTCTTCAGTCATGAAATGATCAAGTTCATGCTGGACCACCTAGTGCCAATCACAAGTCCGAGCCCAATGTGTCAACGTCTTAAGGGTCTCCGACTTATCTAGGTCTTCCTTTCTGAGCGTGCTTCCCCTTGGTCCGCCGGCCTCCATAGAGGGGTCCTATCACTAGGACCAATCAACCTACAGCTGATCTCAGAAGGGTATGGGTAGATTCGGTATACCCCTAATAGCTTTCACCACTGGGATATCCTCCTAGAGTATTTCGCCAAAAACGTCCCATCACCTTCGGCCCATAGTTTAGGAAGCCTAACTTTGAAGCCTACTATCTCAATGCGCCTCCGACAGATTTCCTCCGTTCTACTTCCCCGATGTCGCCAAAGGTCCCCTCTCATATATCCTGCGAACAGCATGCGGTCGGACAGACGGCGGCAATGTATATGGTGTTATGAAGTGGGCTTCATTGATGTGACATTTTAGTTATGGGACGCAACTCTTGAAATCTCGCTAATGACGTGCGGGCCCCATAAGGGGGCCAGAGGGGGGTGTTGGCTCCGGTAAATTGAGGGTCTGTGCGCAGTTACCCTACCGTGGGTCTGTGCACATGTCTCGGATTTCTATATGCCTAATAGAAGGCCAGCTAAAAAACTGTTGAATGAGTGGAGGTAAGGTCTTCTTGAAGAACAAGGACAGTCATTAAACTTATCCAGGATATAAAAGTCTAACTATATAAATAGTAGCTAATATTTCAAAGTGTAAATACCTTATAGTCTTTAGTAATAGGGTTACTTAGTATGTGATATATATGATGGCTATATTTACTAGATCGAATTATCATTTTGTTAATAGTTAGATTTAATGCAGTAAGGTATTGCTGACATTGAGTTTGAATCATAGTATTAAGAGACTCTAGATTCTCAAACGATACAGAATGAGTAAGTTGTAATACAAGATCTAAGATATGTAAATACTGTTGAATCTAGTAGAAATACTTGAAAGCTATTGCTTGAAATATTGAGTTTGTATTCTTTCTCCTACTTCACAACGTATTTGGACTAAGGCCACTTTTTTTGTTTTACTTTTATATGACTTAAAACAGCTAAAAAGAGTCTTATCTCTTAGTCAGATATTTTCTGCTATATACAACTAAATGACCTCCTAGCTTTTGACTGTTTTCCTGCATCATTTTCAATTATATATTATGTGTGGACAAAATTAAGTGGAAATGCCAGGAGGCATGACAACTGATTGCTCACAGATAATCTCGCACAACAGCTCCACTAGAAAGATGATTACCACCCAACCCATACTCCATACTACTCCTTTTTTTTTAATTTTGAGAAATAATGACTCCTGTTCTTCGCAGTCATCTCAAAAAACCTATTCCTGCTAAGCATTTCAGTCAATGGATAAGAGGGAGGGTGTATGGTTTGCATGAAGGAGGCATGCTCTTGACAGCTATTTCCCACAAACTCAACATCCCTCTTAGGACTATTAGTGCCACAGTAGCAAGAGGAGAGCAAAAGGGATAGAAGGAAGAGGGCAGAAGAAGACATCATAAGACTTCTAAGGCTTAGGATGAAGTTATGACTAAGGAAGCCTTCAAAAATCGCGATCTTAGCTATAGAGGGGTAACTGAGGAAATTGCACCAAATGTCTCTGAAAAGACAATGAAGCATAGATTATCAGAAAAAGATCTTAAAAAATGAGTAGTACAAGAAAGGGTACATCTTGATGAAACTCTTGCCAAGAGGAGATTGAAATGGGCCTTTGCTTATAGATATTGGACGAAGAATATGTGGAGAAGAAAGGCAATGTGGGGAGATGGGATGACCATCGAGAGAGAAGAAGGGAGAAGGAGAAAGTGGATATTTAGATATCCTAAAGAGAAGTAGAATAAAGACTGTGTTGAGAAAACTCCTAGAAGGAGAGAGAGAAAGGTTAGCCAAATGATGACTGGGTTTTTTTATGGCTAAAAGTATGGTTGTTTTCTTTCTGTTTTTCCTGATCCTTCATCTGCTAGTGGTGGGGTTACTGGAAAGTCAATTATTGAGACTTATAGTCAATATAACTTTGCAGGCATATGGGAGGATATTAAGAAAGAGTCTAGAAAAGAAGAGGTCTTTTTAATCATTGACAATGCTAAAACTCACTTGCCCTTTATGAGATGGCTCAGACAGTATAGAATTACACTACTGAAAATTCCTCCCTATTTATCAGATCTCAATCCAATTGAGAATATCTGGTCTCTGATTAAGGATAAGCTTTCTAAGTACTATTCTGATCTCCATCTCATGAAGGGTCCTGAGGATGTGGTCAAAAAGACAATTGAAGAGGCAATTACTCATTATTGAGAACTTCTTGATTCAAAGGTTTTTAATACTCTAGCAGGATCTATGGTGAATAGGGTAGAAGCAATTATTAAGGCTGATAGATGGTATACTGAGTACTGATTACTGCGATATATTTATATTATTTTTTATTATTTTTGTTGGTTGATGTTAAGGTAGTTCAATGTATGAGGATTGTCATCACTGGGCAAATTGTATGTCTGTTGTCATTGTCGTTCTTTACTTAATTTTGTTTACGCACAATACTAGTTTATTCCTACCAGAAGTAAATTGATGATACTATATTAGTAAGAAGAATAACCCCTATCCTATGCATCCTTTGCACCTGATGTAATAGATACTGTAATGTTGACTGTTAGCTAGGATGTGATATCAGGCTGATGTCATGTCTTGATTTGCTGTAATGAGGTTCAATGGAAATTTAGGTACTCCAAGGCATGCTACTGTTTAAGTGATGGGTCAAGAAGTATACAAGAGAACCAGGTAAACAAGTATGGCAGTACTTGTTTGGATCTCAGAGGGGTCAGGGTCAGGTTTCACAGGTTCAGGCCTTGGTGTAAAGGAAAGATGTGTATTTCTCAAGCACAGGTAAGGAGAGGAAAATAACAGGTTGTATAAGGAATGTGAACTAAGGGGAGTACACTCCCCTTTAAATAATAAAGGAAACTCCCTCTCATTACTAATCCCCAATTCCAGTGCATTCCAATATCTTCTTACTTCCATAGGCTTCTATAACTGTCGACTAATCACAGACTTCTTCTACATCCATTTATTTCAATCTACTTCTATGTAGTTTTATCTCCTTCTATCTCATATAACCTAAGGGTGGTAGTGGGATGACACTAGTCTTCCTCCCATTGCTGAGGTCTCTAGAGGAGTCTGCTATCCTGGTAGCAGTCCTAGTGTATCGGGATATTGTATTTGTAACTGGTCGATTGCTTGGAGGCTGTTGATAGATTTGGTTAATTCCCAGGTATCTGTTTGGTATATAGAAATTTGCGATAAAAAGTGCACAGACCTCATCGTAGGGTGACTGCGCACAGATCCTCGATGTTCCAGAAAAAGGCAAGACACCCCTCAGGCTCCCTTATATGGCCTACATATCATTAGTGAGATTCCAAGAGTTGCATCCCATAACTAAATTATTACATCATTGAAGTCTACTTCATAACACAATATTGGTTACCACTGTTAGTCCAACCATATGCTATTCACAGGATATATGAGGGAGGTCCTATAGTGACATCTGGGAAGTGGAACAGAAGGGTTCCACGAGAGGGGCATGGAGATAGTAGGCTGCAAGGTTAGGCTTCCAAGATATGGGCCAAAGGTGATAAGACATTTTCATCAAAATACTACAAAAGGATATCACAGTGGCAGAAGCTACTAAGGGTATACCGAATCCACTCATACCCTTCTGAGATCAGCTGTAGGTTGGTTAGTTCTAGCAATAGTACCCCTCTATAGAGGCAGGCAGACCAAGGAGAAGTACATTTTGATAGGAAAACCTTGATAACTCAATGACCCATAAGCTGTTGACACATTAGGCTTGGACTGGGGATTGGCACTAGTTGGCCTGGCATAAAACTGATCACTTCATGACTGAAGAGACTACTGGAATGATAGTCAATAAGGCTAAAGTAATATAATAGCATCAGCGAAAGAAATTGCACCTTGGATGAAAAGCGCCCATGTCCAATGTAAGACCTCTGCGTCTGAATGCGCCCACTTTGCTTTTCTTGTCTTATATGTCCCACTCTTCTGATTGTGAACCATTTTATTCTCTCATGTCCTATGTGTTCAAATGCCTCATTTCAATTCTTTCCACCCCAGCCTGTACACTCCAGGCTCATTTCGTTCTCACACTTTCTACAATTCTGACCTAAGTCCTAGTTTTCATCTGTTGTGCTTACATATAAATATTGTAAATCATACTCATCAGAAGGTAGGTCTCTTTCTCACATGCTCAGTCATATGTAAACTCAATTCATCTGCTGACACTCATTATGGGACCATTTTCCGGGAAGCACTTGGAGTGATTGCCAGGGATTCAGCAATTGTCCACCGTTTCTATGCAGACTGCGGCGATTCCACACCCATTTTCAATCCTGTCTCCTTCCCCATATAACTAAGAAATGAATACCTTTTTATGAAGGGTGTGCTCATTGTCATGATATCTATGCTGAGCAATTTACCCAATTTCAGTATTTAAAAGAATGAATAGTTAATCTAGCATTTTGATGTACGACTTCACTATTCAGAGTGTGCTACTGCCCTCTCTACAAAAAGGTAAAAGAGTAGAGCGAGATGTGGCGTACTTTGAATTTGTTTATTGGCAGCCTGTCAGTGGATTGTACGGTGTTTGTCTGACAATGCAGTCTATCTGTTAGGCGGACGCCAAACTCAAGTATATAACTGAGGGACGTAGGCCCGAAATCTTTAATCGGAGAATCTGTCAAGGAAGGCTCGTCTCGATAAAGTAAGGTAAGGTAAAGATTTTAAAGCATAAACAATATTATATTGATAAGATCTCTTCTCCGTTGGTTGATGATGTCTGTAAAGCTCGGGAGGCACTTCGATATTTATATTCTGCATCTGAGTGTTGACGGACTACTTCTAACTACTATGCCTCCGAAGTACCACTCTGGTTTTAATACGCAAACATCTAGAATCTTATAAGTGCGAACACTGTTTGACCCTGAAACTTATCACAACCTTTCGCAGACTCAGAATAGTATTCCTCCGTTGAGATGACTGCGCTATTTGTTATACCAAACAGCCACCTCCAACTTAGATGTCCTCATAGACTTTTATATGACTTTAGTCTTGTTGACTATTGTCCAATCGTCGCTTCGGTCATGAAGTGATCAGGTTCATGCCGGGCCAGCTAGTGCCGATCGCATGTTCGAGCCCGACGTGTCAGCGTCTTAAGGGTCTCTGACTTCTCTAGGTCTTCCATTCTGAGCATGCTTCCCCTTGGTCCGCTGGCCTCCGTAGAGGGGTCCTATTACTAGGACCAACCAACCTACAGCTGATCTCAGAAGGGTATGGGTGGATTCGGTATATCCCTTAATAGTTTTCACTACTGAGATATCCTCCTAGACCATTTCTGCGAAAACGTCCCGTCACCTTCAGCCCATAGATTAGGAAGCCCAACCTTGAAGCCTACTATCTCAATGCGCCTGCGACGGATTTCCTCCGTTCCACTTCCCAGATGTCGCCAAATGTCCCCTCTCATATATCGTGCGAACAGCATGCGGTGGGACAGACGGCGGCGACGTATATGGTGTTATGAAGTGGGCTTCATTGATGTGACAATTTAGTTATGGGACGCAACTCTCGAAATCTTGCTAATGACGTGCGGGCCCCATAAGGGGGCCAGAGGGGGGTGTTGGCACTACGGTAAATTGAGGGTCAGTGCGCAGTTACCCTACCGTGGGTCTGTGCACATGTCTCGGATTTCCATATGCCTAACATGAGCTCCCTCCTACCAGGCTTCGCCTCGAATGCCTTTATAACCTTTTTATAATTTCTTCTAAATACATTTTAAGACTCAGTGTGGTCAGGGTAAAAAACCTCCCGTGTTTACTTGGCCACGGTAGGAAAACCTTTTCCTCACTATCTTACTTCTGCCCTTCCTGGCATGTCCGGATTTTCATTATGAAAATTCTCCACAACTTCCTCTGCATTTTCCATACTGGTGGCAGGCTCTCATGTGTTCTCATCTTCCGAACACCCTTGCCATTTAACGAAGTACCACAGTTCCCGCTTCTCTTGATAGCGGCCGTGTACCCGTTTCCTGTAAGAACGAATCTCGCTTCTTGCGATTTTTTCAACCTCCCATTGCAGATCACCGTCAATGTCCTCCGGTTCCTTAGGGGGTTGTTGACGATTGTCATGAACTGACTCGAGATAGGGTTCCAATAGTGAGACATGGAATACAGGACGTATGTTCCATCGATCGGATATGTTGAGCTTAAAAGCTCAAGATCTGCGTTTTTCCATGATTTGGAAGGTGCCGTATAGCTTTGGACTTAGCTTCTTTGATTTCCGTCAGGTGCGAATGTTTTTTGCGTTTGATATTACTTTGTCCCCGATCTTGAAGTCCGGCTGTTATCGAGCTTCCCGCTTATAATATTTCGACATTCCTTCTCATGTCTTTTCTGGTGACCCTCTTGCTTGTTCATGTATCGTCTTAATCCAGTTCGCATAAAGTGTCGCTCCTGGATTTTGATCTTTGCGCTCCTTCATCCACTCTGTCTGTGGATGGAATCCGTAGTTCGCATAGAATGGTGACATTCCGTGAGCGTTGGTTGCGGAGTTGTTATAGGCATGTTCAGCTAACGGTATTAGCTGATACCAGTCATCTGGATCATAATTGACAAAACTTCGTAGGTATTCTTCCAGCACTTGGTTGGTACGTTCAGTTTGTCCATCAGTCTAGGGGTGGTATGCCGTTGACATTCTTCACTTAATTTCCAGTGCCTTGCAAAGGGATTCCCAAAATTCTCCTGCAAACTTTGAGTCCATGTCTGAGACGATTTCAGTTGGTAGGCCGTGCAGCCTTCATACTTCTTTTAGGAATGCGTTTGCGACATCCTTGGCCGTAGCCGAGGTCTGAAGTCCTATGAAATGTGCCATCTTTGTGAATCGATCAACTACTACCATTATCTGAGTGCATCCTTACGACTCTGGTAGTTGTGTAATGAAGTCCACTGAGATGGACGCCCATGCTGTGTAGGGTATTTGCAATGGTTGCAATAGTCCGTATTTAGCATGTCTGGGCGATTTGTTATGTTGACATTCATCGCAGGATCGTACGTAGTCGTTGACACATACTGCCACTCCTTTCCAGTAGAAGTCTCTCATGATTATTTCAAAAGTTTTTTCTGGTCCGAAATGTCCTGCAATTTTTGCATCGTGACATCCTTCTGTAATCTTAGTATATAGCGCCTGACTGTCGGGTACAAATAGTCTTTGCTTATAATATAGTAGATCTTCGGTTAAGGTCCAATCTTTGGGAAAATCCTTTCCTTCGTCTCGCAGCTTCCTGAGCTCTTCCCTTCGTTGCCTCCAGGCTGCATCTGTTCCGATAGCTGTCTGTATTTCGTCCAAGAATTCAGGGTTGAATTGATTCATACCCTTTTGCAGGATTATCGCATTTGACATTAGAACTTTCTCTGGTACTTCTGAGATATCGTACCAGTGCTCGTTGTCTTTAGCCGATGCCTGCAGGTAACTGATGCTTGGTTCCTGTTCTTTGATGATCAAAGATCTTGTCGTTATATCGGTGCTTCCGAATCCTGTGGTTCCGCGCTCCGTTTCTTCCAAGTCGTCAACTTCCATTATGTCCGAGGTGTTGACTTTTTCTACCACTAATTGAGCTATGCGATCGCCCATTCTTATTTGGCAGTCCACATCTTTATGGTTGAAAAGTACGACTTTGCTTTCGCCGGTGTAATCAGTATTGATTACTCCTGTGCCGGTAGAGATTCCGCTTCGGACCGCTAATCCGCTTCTTGGGGCAACTCTTCCATAAGTTCCTTCGCGTAGCCCCACGGCTATACCCGTCCTTATTAATACTTGTCTGTATTTCGGGACAATGTCATCTTCTATGGCGTATAGGTCATGCCCTGCCGCCATTCTTGAGCCTTTTGTTGGCAAATATGCTTTTTTGCACAATCTCTTGACCCTAATTACGGGTTCCTTTCCACCTCTTCGAGGCTTCAGATCCAAATACTTTTCTCCATCCCCGTCTTCTCCTTCATCGCCTACCCTCGCTACTAGCGACACTAAGAAATTTTCTTCTTTCAAAATTTTCTGTTCGCGATGCGTAGCTCCCTCCTCAGGATGGTACTCCGGCCGTCAGCTTAATGCGTCAGGCTTTCCGCCCTTCGTGCCTGGTCGGCATACAATACGGAAATTGTATTCTACCAACTTCTGAGCTCATCGGATCTGACGGCCACTCCAGACTTTTGAGGTGAGGAAGTATTGTAGGTTCTGATGGTCGGTAAAGACTGTAAGCGGTTTTTCTGTTCCGATCAAGTAGTGTCTCCATTCCTTAAAGGCTTCGAGGATTGCGAGAAGTTCTTTATCACGAATCTCATAATTGCGCTCCATCGAGTTTAATTTTCTTCAATGGAAAGCTACTGGATGTAATCTTTTGTCAAAGTACTGAGAAAGGACGCAGCCGCGTGCAAAATCGCTGGCGTCTGTTTCTACCACCGTTTCTCTTTCTGGGAAAAAATGGTGGAGTATGGGGGCTGTGGTGAATTGGTGCTTTAGTTCTTCAAAGGCAGTGTTTTATTCAATTCCCCTTTTAAAATTGTTAGAATTTCCTTGCAATGTCTCGGTTATTGGCTTGCAAATAGCTGACAAGTTTTTTATAAATCATCGGTAGAAGTTAGCAAACCCCATAAAGACTTGTACTTCTCTAACTGACTTAGGCGCTTTACAAACCATTATGGATTCCACCTTTCGGGTGCTCATAGATACCCAATCGACCGCCACCATATAGCCCAGGAATTCCACCTCCGTGGCATGGAAGGTCGATCTTTTTAGCGATACCGCTAACTGAAAGTCCGATAGACTTTGTAAAACTTTCTTCACAGCTTCGATGTGCTCCTTTTCATACTTTGAGTAGATGAGAATATCATCAAGGTAACATACCACTCCGACGTCCCGGTATTCGTGCAGAACTTGGTTCATTATATCTTGGAAGGTTGCCGGAGCGTTAACCAATCCAAAAGGCATAACCTTGTATTTGTAGTGCCTGTATCTCGTACGGAACGCTGTCTTTCGCTCATCCCCTTCTTTTATCCTAATCAGGTGGTAGCCGTCCTTAAGGTCTAACTTGGTGAAGATCTTTGCGCCGGCTACTCTATCTCTGAGTTCGGACATTAGCAGCCGGGGATGTTTGTTGAGGATAGTAATCTTATTCAGATTTCAATAATCCACGACTAGACGTAATCTACCATCTGGTTTAGGTACGAATAATATAGGTGCGCCTGCTGGTGATTGGATCCCTGTGATTTTTCCTTGTTTGATCATCGTTTCCGTGTATTCTCGTAGAGCCTTAAGCTGTTTTTCGGACAGTAGATATATCGGTCCCCAGGGGGGGGTTGATCCTGGAATCAACTTAATTTGATGATCGAATGTTCGTCTAGGGGCTAGTTTTTCTGCCGTCTGTGCTTCAAACAAATGTTTGTAATTCCAGTATTCTTTCGCTAATGATTCGAGTTTCACCATATTCTCGATGGCTCCGATTCTTCCGACGCGGCAGGCATTAGGATCCCAGGCGATGGATTCGTCATATGCGAACATATCCACTATTCCTTCATCTTCTTCTACACAGTTTTCACAACTTTTTGCGGAGAAGGTCCAATTTTCTGCATCTATTATGTGAGACACTGGGTGTTCACGATGCCACCAACCAAAAGGAATTATCATTCCATAGTGACCTGCTTTAGCCACTTCACACGATACTTCAGACATGGGTCGGTTTTTTCCTATTTCCAATTTTATTGGGAGGGTGTAACACTTCCATCTAGAGGCGGCTGACGATTCGTCAAAGCCTAAGATATCAACTGCAGTGTCGCGTTCAACAGAAGGAACGCGAAGGTCTTCAACTAGGTCCTTGTTGATAAGGAACACATTGGATCCCGAATCTAACAAGACTTTAACTTTGTATCGCTTATCGTGTATATGGAGGTAAGCGATCCCCTCCGGACAGTTTTATCATTTTGGTTTTGGGCTTCTAACTCCATACGTTTAGCGCGGAGAAGATTTTCCTGGTTCTTTCGTTTGGGCATCGTTGGTGTTGGGTGTAGGTAACAAGATGTTTGTTACTACGCCCGCGTAGTTTCGACCATTGAGGTCTCCTCAGACAAACTAGTTACTCTTTAGCTCTAACAATCTGGGCCTACATACTAAAGCGGCGTTTCACTAATACGCTATTGTGCACGACCAGTTTTCAGGGTGGATGCCTTCTCCCGACACACCAGACCTAGGCTCATAGCAGATTTTCGGGCGGTTTTTAGCTATTTTACTCCCATGGTGTGGGGTTCCCGTATTCACCGAGTCCTTTCCCTTAGGATTTCAGTTATCCGTCCAGCTCCCTCAGAGGGGCCTTGCGCACCAAAGCGGTATATCCCTATTCCACACTCTGGCCAGAAGGCAAGATAGTACATACGTATAACACGACTCAGACTCGTGTGGTAGGTGGAACGGCCCGCGTCGGTTATCCTCCTGTCGTGTATTGTTATCAGGTAGATCTTGCATTGCTATGTCCCAACTTCTTCGGTATAGTAACTTGCTTGCACACGGGTAGCAGGCGACCACCAGGTGACTCGAGGGACTTCGTACTGTTGGCTCCCGGGCCATGCGGGCAAGTTAACTATCCTCTCCTTCGATCAAGACTCTCCATATATTGATTCTTGTGTTTGAGCTCGTAAGTCCCGCGTGGGGTCCCTTCGCTTAGAGCCTACTTGTGTTGATCCTGAAAGGAGAGACTTCCGGCGCGACGTTGATCATTTTGAGTTTCGACTCCCATAGTTGCACACGGACTACCCGATCCCCATCGTGGTCGGTACCTAATACACCCTAGCCAAAGGGGGTTCCCTTTTTGATTGCAGTTCCCTTGGGACACTGAATACCCAAACGCCGTCGCTGTTGGTGCCAATGAACTGACCTAGGCCAGTTCCTCGTCGTCCGCCAATTCACAGGTCTTATTTACCCGGGCTGGGTTCTGGACGGTTGCGACTCTGCGAGCTAATTTAGGCTTTACAATAGCCGACCTTGCTCATCGAATTCCCATTTTTATAGGTCTGGAGCTGACCGTTGCTGCCGATATATGGGCATCTCCCCAACACATTTGATAGGTGTGGTTTTTCTTTCCACAACGTGTGCAATCTCCTTCTTTCCTCCCTGTATCTATTACACTCAGTGGGATACCGGTATGGGCCTGGGTGAAGTTTATGTGGGTGGTTTTTGTTGCACCTCCCAACCTCTTCCTGGCCTTTTCGGGTTCTTCATCTCTTTTCCGTTTTTGTGGTGGGGCTCCATTTCCTTTCACATAAGGTTTAGTATCCCTTTGTCGCTTTGGTTTAGAGTCCCGTCGGTCTTCTCTTTTGACTTCTGGGACTACTTTAGGCTTGGACTGCTGGTCGTGTCCAATTTTCTTTCTGGCTAGCAGTCCTTCTTCTGACCGCCCGCATAGTCTTAGTACCTCTTCCCATTCCTGGTCTGTCGTGTATTGCAGGGCTAAGAACCTGCGGACAATTTGTTCAGGAAGTTTGTCTTCGACTACCTCTCTCCAAGATTCTCTGGTCATGCGTGCACGAATGTTGTGATTGTGCATAACTGTCAGATAGCGTTCAATACTGCCGTTGTATGTGACGAGTTTCATTACGCGAACAGCTAGTCTTTCGGCTTCTACCGGGGCAAAGCGCTTAATCATATCATGTTCTGTTAGGCGGACGCCAAACTC
Source organism: Tuber brumale (assembly GCA_014065205.1). Classification (NCBI taxonomy): domain Eukaryota; kingdom Fungi; phylum Ascomycota; class Pezizomycetes; order Pezizales; family Tuberaceae; genus Tuber; species Tuber brumale. The sequence goes on along the minus strand of JACCEG010000335.1, from coordinate 52,010 downwards.
TAGTATATAACTGAGGGACGTAGGCCCGAAATCTTTGATTGAAGAATCTGTTGAGGAAGGCTCGTCTCGATCAAATAGGTAAGGTAAAGATTTAAAGCGTAAAGCAATATTATATTGATAAGATCTCTTCTCCGTTGCTTGATGATGTCTGTAAATCTCGGGAGGCACTTCGATATTTATATCCCGCGTCTGAGTGTTCGTGGAATACCTCTAACTACTATGCCTCCGAAGTACCACTCTGGTTTTAATACGCAAACGTCCAGAATCTTATAAGTGCGAACACCGTTTGACTCCGAAACTTATCACACCCTTTCGCGGACTCGGAATAGTATTCCGCCATTGAGATGACTGCGCTATTTCTTATGCCAAACAGCCGCCTCCAACTTAGATGTCCGCATAAACTTTTATATGACTTTAGTCTTATTGACTATCGTCCAGTCGTCTCTTCGGTCATGAAGTGATCAGGTTCATGCTGGATCACCTAGTGCCGTTCGCATGTTCGAGCCCGACGTGTCAGCGTCTTGAGGGTCTCCGACTTATCTAGGTCTTCCTTTCTGAGCGTGCTTCCCCTTGGTCCGCCGGCTTCTGTAGAGGGGCCCTATTACTAGGAGCAACCAACCTACAGCTGATCTCAGAAGGGTACGGGTGGATTCGGTATACTCCTAATAGCTTTCACTACTGGGATATCCTCCTAGAGTATTTCTTCCAAAAACGTGCCGTCACTTTCGGCCCATAGTTTAGGAAGCCTAACTTTGAAGCCTACTATCCCAATGCGCCTCCCACGGATTTCCTCCGTTCCACTTCCCAGATGTCCCCAAAGGTCCCCTCTCATATAACCTGCGAACAGCATGCGGTCGGATGGACGGCGGCGACGTATATGGTGTTATGAAGTGGGCTTCATTGATGTGACATTTTAGTTATGGGACGCAACTCTCAAAATCTCGCTAATGACGTGCGGGCCCCATAAGGGGGCCGGAGGGGGGTGTTGGCACTCCGGTCAATTGAGAGTCTGTGCGCCTTTACCCTACCGTGGGTCTGTGCACATGTCTCGGATTTCCATATGCCTAACATGAGCTCCCTCCTTCCAGGCTTCGTCTCGAACGCCTTTATAACCTTTTATATTTTCTTCTAAATACATTTTAAGACTCAGTGTGGTCAGGGTAAAAAACCTTCCGCGTTTACTGGGCCACGGTAGGAAAACCTTTTCCTCACTATCTTACTTCTGCCCTTCCTGGCATGTCCGGATTTTCATTATGAAAATTCTCCACAACTTCCTCCGCATTTTCCATACCGGTGGCAGGCTCCCATGTGTTCTCATCTTCCGAACACCCTTGCCATTTAACGAAGTACCACAGTTCCCGCTTCTCTTGATAGCGGCCGCGTACTCGTTTCCTGTAAGAACGAATCTCGCTTCTTGCGATTTTTTCAACCTCCCCTTGCAGATAGCCGTCAATATCCTCCGGTTCTCTAGGGAGTTGTCGGCGATTGCCATGAACTGACTCACGGTAGGGTTCCAATGGTGCGACATGGAATACGGGATGAATGTTCCATCGATCGGATATGTTGAGCTTGAATGCTCTGGATCCGCATCTTTCCATAATTTGGAAAGGGCCATATAGCTTTGGACTTAGCGTTTTAGATTTCCGTCAGGTGCTAATGTTTTTGGCGTTTAACTTTACTTTGTCCCCGATTTTGAAGTCCGGCTGTTGTCGAGCTTTCCGGTCATAATATTTTGACATTCCTTCTCGCGTCTTTTCTAGTGACCCTCTCGCTTGTTCATGTATCGTCTTAATCCAGTTTGCATAAAGTGTCGCCCCTGGATTTTGAGCTTCGCACTCCTTCATCCACTCTGTTTGTGAATGGAATCTGTAGTTCGCATAGAATGGTGACATCCCATGAGCGTTGGTTGCGGAGTTGTTATAGGCATGTTCAGCTAGCGGCAGTAGCTGATACCAGTCATCTTGATCGTAATTGACAAAACTTTTTAGGTAACCTTCCAGCACTTGGTTGGTACGTTCGGTTTGTCCGTCAGTCTGAGGGTGGTATGCCGTTGACATTCTTTGCTTAATTTCCAGCGCCTTGCACAGGGATTCCCAAAACTCTCCTGCAAACTTTGAGTCCATGTCCGCGACGATTTCGGTTGGTAGGCCGTGCAGCCTCCATACTTCTTTCAGGAATGCGTTTGCGACATCCTTGGCCGTAGCCGAGGTCTGAAGTCCGATGAAATGTCCCATCTTCGTGAATCGATCGACCACTACCATTATCAGAGTGTATCCTTGCGACTCTGGTAGTTGGGTAATGAAGTCCACTGAGATAGATGCCCATGCCGCGCAGGGTATTTGCAATGGTTGCAATAATCCGTACTTAGCATGTCTAGGTGATTTGTTATGTTGGCATTCATCGCAGGATCGTACTTAGTCGTTGACCCATGCCGCAAGTCCTTTCCAGTAGAAGTCTCTCATGATTATTTCTAAAGTCTTTTCTTGCCCGAAATGTCTTGCAACTTTTGCATCGTGACATCCTTCTGCAATCTTGGTATATAGAGCCTGGCTATTTGGTACAAATAGTCGTTGCTTATAATATAGTAGATCGTCGGTTAAGGTCCAGTCTTTGGGAAAATCCTTTCCTTCGTCACGTAACCTAATAAGTTCTTCCCTCCGTTGCCTCCATGTTGCGTCTGTCCCGATAGTTGCCTGTATCTCACTTAAGAATTCAGGATTGAACTGCTTCATACCTTTTTGCAGGATAATCGCATTTGACATTAGAACTTTTTCGGGTACTTCTGAAGTATCGTACCAATGTTTGTTGTCTTTAGCCAATGCCTGTAGGTAGCTGTTGCTAGGTTCCTGTTCTTTGACGATCAAGGATCTTGTCGCTATATCGGTGCTTCCGAATCCCGCGGTTCCTCGCTCCGTTTCTTCCAAGTTGTCAACTTCCATCATGTCCGAGGTGTTGACCTTTTCTACCACTAACTGGGCTATGCGATCGCCCATTCTTATTTGGCAATCCACAGCTTTATGGTTAATAAGTACGACTTTGAGTTCGCCGGTGTAATCAGCATCCATTACTCCTGCGCCGGTAGAGATTCCGCTTCGGACCGCTAATCCACTTCTTGGGGCAACTCTTCCATAAGTTCCTTCGGGTAGCGCGACAGCTATACCCATGCTTATTAATCCTTGTCTGTATTTCGGGACAATGTCATCCTCTGTGGCATACAGGTCATGTCCTGGCGCCATCCGTGAGCCTTTTGTTGGCAAGTATGCCCTTTTGCTCAATCTCTTGACCCTGATAACGGGTTCCTTTCTACCTCTTCGAGGTTCCAAATCCAAATCCTTATCTCCATCCCAGTCTTCTCCTTTATCGCCTACCCTCGCTACTAACAATACCAAGAAATTTTCTTCCTTTAAAATTTTTTGTTCGCGATGTGTAGCTCCCTCCGCAGGACGGTACTCCGGCCGTCTGCTTAATGCATCAGGCTTTCCGCCCTTTGTGCCTGGTTGGTATACAATACGAAAATTGTATTCTACCAACTTCTGAGCCCATCGAATTTGTCGGCCACTCCAGACCTTTGAGGTGAGGAAGTATTGTAGGTTTTGATGGTCGGTAAAGACTGTAAGCGGTTTTTCTGATCCAATCAAGTAGTGTCTCCATTCTTTAAAAGTTTTGAGGATTGCGAGAAGTTCTTTATCATGGATCTCATAATTACGCTCCGCCGAGTTTAATTTCCTTGAATGGAAAGCTACTGGATGTAATCTTTTTTCGAAGTACTGAGAAAGGACACAGCCGAGGGCAAAATCGCTGGCATCCGTTTCTACTACCATTTCTCTTTCTCTGAAAAAATGGTGGAGTATGGGGGCTGTGGTGAACCGGTGCTTTAACTCTTCGAAAGCAGTGTCTTGTTCAATTCCCCATTTAAAATTCTTCACATTTTCTGGCAATGTCTCGGTTACCGGCTTGCAAATAGCCGAGAAGTTTTTTATAAATCGTCGATAGAAGTTAGCAAACCCCATAAAGACTTGTACTTCTCTGACCGACTTAGGTGCTTTCCAGACCATTATGGATTCCACCTTTCGGGTTCTCATAGACACCCCATCGACTGCCACCATATAGCCGCGGAATTCCACCTCTGTGGTATGCAAAGTCGATATTTTTAGCGATACTGCTAATTGAAAGTCTGATAGACTTTGTAAAACTTTCTTAACAGCTTCGATGTGTTCCTTTTCATCCTTTGAGTAGATGAGAATATCATCAAGGTAACACACGACTCCGACGTCTAAGTATTCCTGAAGAACTTGGTTCATCATATCCTGGAAAGTTGCCAGAGCGTTGACCAATCCAAAAGGTATAACCTTATATTCGTAGTGTCCGTATCTCATACAGAACGCTGTCTTCCACTCATCTCCCTCCTTTATCCTAATCAGGTGGTAGCCGTCCTTAAGGTCTAACTTGGTGAAGATCTCGGCGCCGGCTACTCTATCTCTGAGTTCGGACATTAGTGGAAGGGGATGTTTGTTGAGGATAGTACTCTTGTTTAGATTTCGATAATCCACAACTAGGCGTAATCTGCCATCTGATTTAGGTACGAATAATATAGGTGCACCTGCTGGCGATTGGCTTCGTGTGATTTTCCCTTGTTTGATCATCGTTTCCAAGTATTTGCGTAAAGCCTTCAGCTGTTTTTCGGACAGCGGATATATTGGCCCCCATGGGGGGGTTGAACCTGGAATCAGTTTGATTTCGTGATCGAATGTTCGTCTTGGAGCTAGTTTTTCTGCCGTCTGGGCTTCAAACAAATGTTTGTAATTCCTGTATTCTTTCGGTAATGATTCGAGTTCCACCGTATTTTCGATGGCTCCGATTCTTCCGATTCGGCAGGCATTATGATCCCTAGCGACTGATTCGTCATATTCGAACATATCCGCTATTCCTTCATCTTCTTCCATACAGTTTTCGCAACATTTTGCGGAGAAGGTCCAATTTTCTGCATCTTCTATGTGAGACACTGGGTGTTCACGATGCCACGAAACAAAAGGAATTATCATTCCATAATGACCTGCTTTAGCCACTTCACACGACACTTCAGAGATGTGTCAATATTTTCCTATTTCCATTTTTATTGGGAGAGTGTAACACTTCCCTCCAGAGGTGGCTGACGCTCCGTCAAAGCCTAAGATATAAACTGCATTGTCGCGTTCTACTGCGGGAACGCGAAGTTCTTCAACTAGGTCCTTATTTATAAGGAACACGTTGGATCCCAAGTCTGATAAGACTTTAATTTTGTACTGCTTATCGTGTATATGGAGGTAAGCGATTCCCTCCGGACAGTTGTATCGTTTTGGTTTTGGAGTGTCTAGTTCAACGCGCTTAGAGCGGATAAGACTTTCTTGGTTTCTTCGTTTAGGCATCGTTGGTTTTGGGTGTAGGTAACAAAGTGTTTGTTACTACGCCCGTGTAGTTTCGACCATTAAGCTCTCCTCTGACAAACTAGTAATTCTTTAGCTCTAACAATCTGGGTCTACATACTAAAGCGGCGTTTCACCGATACGCAATTGCGCACGACCAGTTCTCAGGCGGGATGCCTTCTCGCGACACGCCAGACCCAGGCTCATAGCAGATTTTCGCGCGGTTATTAGCCATTTTACTCCCCTGGTGTGGGGTTCCCGCTTTCACCGAGTCCTTTCCCTTAGGATTTCAGTTATCCGTCCAGCTCCCTCAGAGGGGCCTTGCGCACCAAAGCGGTACATCCCTATCCCACACTCTGGCCAGAAGGCAAGATAGTACATACGTATAATACGACTCAGACTCGTGTGGTAGGTGGAACGGCCCGCGTCGGTTGTCCTCCTGTCGTGTATTGTTATCAGGTAGATCTTGCATTGCTATGTCCCAACTTCTTCGGTATAGTAACTTGCTTGC